>WOVY01016025.1:0-530537 GCA_013436015.1 Rhipicephalus annulatus | reverse complement strand
TTTAATGATCAGAACCTATGCTCTTCAAGAAATATGTATACGTCAGAGTTGAAGAAAGAAAATGTAGATCATACGTCTCATTTCATCTAAGAGGAAAATATCAAGACAGTGTCCAAGTCTAATGTCGGAGAGCCCATATTAAGGCAAACGAAGAGAACCTATGATTCCAAGCTGACTGCAGACAAGACCAAGAAATCGTGAAAACGTCTCAGAAATAGCTCTGCCGACCTTCGTTGAAGAGTCAGCATCATTAGTTTTCACATGAACGAAACTGTTCATCAACCGCACAAGTTCATCAAGGAGAACACGTTGAAAAGCACGGGAGTGAAACAAATGTCGGTAGCACCGCTGAACGACCAAGCACCGGTGAACAGTGCAACGAACCAACATGTATCGACTCGGACCTGATATTGGAACTTAAGAAGAAAAAATTTAGCTGATCCCATATAGAGTGAGAATCAATGACATGTGAAGCACAAATAAGGAAGGTTGATGTGTCACTTTAAAATCAATACAACGTTATGAGGCGGAGGTAACTTATGCCATACATCGATTCCGTGTCATGATTATATTGTTTGGACCTGTCATATACAATCATCCTCCATTCGCGTCACGTAATACCAATTTATTATATGTAGAGCAAGTGAAACAGTCGCGAACTCGCTATGAGCGTAGCATGTAGTCATGCTCTACATGACAGGCATATCATGATTATTATGTATGGACGTATCATTTACTTTCGCCGTCTATTCACGTCACGTTATACCAGATTTGGCATACTTAGAACAAGCAAAACGGCTGCGAGCGCATCACAAGCGTGGTATGTTTTCATGCTTTACAAGACACGTGTGTCATGATTATCGTGTTTGCACCAGTATATACCTTCGTTTTGCTAACATGCCCCATAATACCAAATTTGGCATATGTGAAGCTAGTGAAACGTCGGTGAGCGCATCATGAAGGACCAAACATACTCCGACGTAACGTTGACGCGCTCGCACGCTGGGCGCAGCGATACGCTAGCAAAACGTGATCACTCTATAGTCTGACGCCAGGGATGAACGGCATCCGTCGGCGTGGTCCAGCAGCAACCAGAGCAAAATGCGACATATCGCACAGATGATATTACCAAGACAGCACTGCGTCTGCCTCTTTTCTTGATGGAGAAATGCCGGAAGCGCTCAAACGCGCATGCGTCAAAGCAACACAGTGCGGCACGCGCCTGCGAGCATATCGCAGATCGGCGCCAGGCGTGGCAACACCGGCATGACGCGACGAAACCAATGTCGGCGCAGTCGCGCGCCGGGTCTGGTGTCAAACAAGACTAACCTACGTATCTAGAACGCCACTTCAGCGCTCCGCCTTCACTTGAGAAGCCGATGGGAGTGCCGGAGTGCCATCTCTAGGCAGGGCAAGTCACTGCATATCAATGATAATTTGCTGCTATTCTTGAGTAGCGCACCATCATTTTCAGCCGAGCAGTGGCGCAGTGCTCAACTCTATCAAGCAAATTGTGAAGGTCGAGTGGAGGAGCGTGTGTAAATACGGGGGTATCTAGACTGTTGCCTGAGTTTGTTGTGAGCACTCGTGTTACCAAAGGGGCTGAAGAATACATGAAGTAAGTGGTGGCCAGCGTGTGGTTTTTGTGTGTTCGTTTTTCAACTGACTACTCTGGTCTGTTGGAAAGAAAAAAAACTACGAAAATTTAAGTGACACCATGCTTCCCATTCCACTGTACAGAGCGCTATATACAGCACGTAAAGGTCAGAATGTACTTAAACAAGTTAAGAAAATGCCGGCACCTGCAAGCGCAAAAAGGTCCTTTTTTAAATTACACACCAGAACACTTCCTGTAAGAACCTTCCTAGAGGAGCGTGGGTTTCATATGCCTTGAGAATCTTACTGTATAATCTGTAAAAAACCGGAAACTATTGACCATGTTTACTTGCACTGTTGGGAAGGAGTTTACTTTAGGGATGTATTACAAAGAACAATCAAAAAAGAGTTCCCGTTCAACCCTCATGTGTTCAGGTATTTGGCAATAGAGAATGAGGATAGATTACCTTTCGATTTTATCATGATGACTGCCTTGCATAGTAAAGAGTAAAAAAATTTACACCAAAAAAATTGCCCGCAGCTTCCCTCGGGGGAACACTGAGGAGGATGCGGAGCATATAACTGGTTAACGGGGGTGTTAAAGTGCGACTTACTTGGGTCGATGGCTAAATTGGTTAACGTGGTTGTGAAATGGGTTGTTAAATTGCGACTTACTTGGGTTGATGGCTAAATTGGTTAACGTGGTTGTAGGAGGGGGTGTTGAATGAGTGAACACGTACACACGTATGCGAAAGGGCGGCGCTGGTCAAAGGACGTCGATCATTGTGTTTGTGGATTCATTGGAATTCATTTCACCGCAACCTTGGACGTCGACGCGCCGTACAAACCAACCGACGAGCGGCAACTGAGCGAGCGAGCGCCGACCTTGAGTATATATACAGCGCGACGGCGCATGCACTGTCAGCTGTTGAATGTTCTCGAAGCGCGACGGCGCATGCGCGTCCACTGGAGAATCAGGAGAATTGTAGAATGTTCTCGAAGGGGAGAAGCGCGCGCGGCACAGATGGTGGGTGAAGGTGCATGCGCGCGTCAGCTGTCGAATGTTCGAGAAGGGGAGAAGCGCAACGGCGCATGCGCGCACGTCAGCTGCCGATGTTCTCGAAGCGCGACGGCGCATGCGCGCGTCAGCTGCCGATGTTCTCGAAGCGCGACGGCGCATGCGCGCTACATTATACAGATAGCGAATGTTCGTGAAGAGGAGAAGCGCACGCGGTGTGTAGAGGAGGAAGGAATGCACAGATGGTGGAAGAAGGAGGAGGAAGCTTGCGGACGACACCGCACTACAAGCCTCGAGTATTAGATGCTCCGCATCTAAAAGGGTGCAAAAACGGTGCTTTTACGAGAAAGCACCCTTTGCAACACCCTTTAACACCCATAAATGGTCGATTGAAAAAAAAGCACCCCTTTATTTGGGTAGTTGCCTTAATAGCCCCTAAAATAGGCTCTAAGGGTGCTTTCGTGCCTGAGAAGGGTGTAGGTGACGATTCATCAGATGGAATATGCAGCAAAAAAAACACATAATTATAATATTTGGTATTTTACGTCTCAAAAACCTCGATATGACTATGAGGGTCGTCTTAGTGGAAATCTTCATAGATTTTGACCATTTGGTGTTCTTTATTGAGCACTCATATCTCACAGCGCACAGGCTTCTACCTATTCACCTCCGTCCTAATTCGACTGCCACGGCCGGCATCGAACCTGCGACCTTCGGATTGGCGGCTGAGCAGCGTAGCTACTGCACGAATATGTGGACCTTGTGGTAAATGACGGCCTAATTGACTTAGAATGTGTGAAGGTGCTCTCCGAAAACAGCGGAATGCCAGCAGAAGCAAATAGCGTTTCACCTATAATGGCAATAACTGCAATCCATGTTACGAAAGCTTTCCTTAGCGTTGGTTATAAGCTACATGTTTGCTATGGATTATACGCAGGATCATAATGTTCGCCCAAGTATGGGTGTGTGTGCGTGAGTCTGCTCATGTGTTCGTGTATAAGCGCGTTTGTGTGTACACCCGTGCATGTGTGCGTGCGCGTGTAGGTGCGAGCCCGTGCTTGTGTTAAGCGTGCCTGTACACATGTGTACGCCCATGCATGCGTGCGTTTACGGTAGCGTGTGTGGTGGGCCGTATGTGTCTATACGTGTATGTGTGTGCACCTGTGAATAAGTATAGGCGTGTATCAGCCCGTGCGCCTCGAATTTCGTGTGTTTGTGTGTGAGCGGGGGAGGGGGGCACTGCTTTTTAGTGTTTAAGGTCCAATACCTGTTCAGACTGGGAGTCTATATGGTTGGTCGTTTAAGGAATGGCGGTGGTCAACGCACTATACATGGACTATTCAGTACATGCAAAACAGCTGCACATTCTCGTACCTCATCGTTGCTTACGAACTTGCTGTGGTAGCTGATTAGGTCCGCTGAGGCGCTTCTATGCTCGAAAACGTAGGTTATGACCAATTCACACGCTAAGCTGTCACTGCACTTATGCACAACCATTGTTTATATTAACAACGCTTAACAAGAACGTGCCCTGCCTTTGCTACAGGTGCTTAGCTAGCTCATTGGGCAATCATAGGGAATCATGTGCTGATGATATGTGGTCAGCGAAAAGTTTGTTATAACAACCTCAGCACGTTTCGTGGTGCCTGACAAGCCTTCTAGACATCCGCGACTGTGGATTAATTTGTTCCAGCTTCGACAACGCATTCAGTTATTGCGGCACTATACGCGGAATCACCAGACACGAACAATGCGAAAAGAAATTCCTCTGAAAAAAGGTGTAGTGATGCTCTCTCGCTAATGCCACCGAGGACGAAATAGTTATTGTTTCTGGCCGTTCCAGGGTGCACTTTGTTTGCGCAAGTTTTGCTTCACTATTTTTCGCCCACTGCAGTCGCACTCCGTCAAAATACTCAAAGAACCCAAGGCTGGTAAATAACCTGCGCCGCTGTGCGGCTGGGTGAAAGGAGAGTTGCCATTGAGAAGGAGTCATACTGAGGCGCAATTCGATTGCCTTCCGCGTCGAACCGCCGCCCGCCGTATGCGCCTTAGCGTTTGCCTTTCGGCGCCTTCTTGGCGGTTTTCCCGCTCACCCCGCTCACCCGGGCCAGCATTGCCCCCGCAACGGCGGTGTAGATAAGCGAATAGTTTGCGTCACAGAACACCTGCGTTGACAGCTGCGGCGCCGCCGCCAGTGCCTCCTCCTCTCTCTCAACGTTGCTGTCTCTATCTCATCTATATTTCAAATGCGTTGGGTGGTCTAGGGTCTTGGTCGCTGTGTGAGTTCTAGCAAACAGGTGCATCTTCAATGGTGGTCACGCATGAAACTGTGTTCGAAGTGACACTCAGAATAAGGAATATTCATGGAGAGGCGGACACGGACAACGTGGGCCTGTTAACGGTGAGTGTACTGTTTCGTAGGTAGTAATCAAACAGCGCTAGCTGGCTGTCTGCAGCAGCTCTGCCGAAGTAGGCTGCCAGCCATCTACAACAGCATGCGTTCGCGGGCCTGTTGCAGATGCCCGATTAAACATGTGACTTAACGAGTTCACACTGTTATGCGTGATGTTGTGTAAGTGTCTGCATCACTCATACAGTGAGTGATGTGATCACTTAACAAGGGCGCGATTAGTTGCTGATCGCACATTGTCTCTACACTGTTCAAAGTGATTGATATCGTTTCAAGGTGTGCTTTAGGCTACAACGTAATAACATTTCTATTATTACTCAAATGTGCAACGTGCTTCTTTAGGTGTAAGCGTAAAAGAGAAAAGAAAAAACTCTATGTACAGAGGCGCACTGCACGAAATAGCTTTTTTTTAAGACGGTATAGTTTGAGGTGCTGATATGCCGCGATGCTCTAAGCACGTGTGCGTCGGTCTTTCAAAATATTTAGGACACGTGCCACCAGCAACAGGGAAAGATCTAGTAGACTTCCAAAGGCGCGTTGTTGTGGCCATCACCGTGCCTTTTTTCCCTCGTTTTCGTTTGCTGTTTTCGTGCTTTGCTTTCATCTGCGATAACGTTTGGCGTTGTAACAGAAACAGAATCGATAGAGTATACGTGACTGTGGAAGCTATGTGCGGTAGCTCTAGCATAAGCCATGGCTGCTGCAACGTAGTCGGCGTCCGCGCGCGTTGGTGTCGTTCGGGCGCTCCTACTTGCTTGTTTGTGTTTAACTGAGTATTTAGGCACGGGTTACGTTTGCAAATCCCGTAGTCAATAATCGCTAGTAGCGTGCCCCTTATTGCCATCTGAGGATGGGCTTGGTTGTCAAAATATGCCAGACGCTTTTTCTGAAAGCAAGCTTTGAAGATTTTTTTAGAAATACTTTCATACGTGCTAGGCAGTGCCTATTGCAGGCCTGCAACTCTTTAAAAACTGGACGAGCTATCACATCTTTTATCAAATTACAATGAATTAAGATGATTGAATTATAGATGAAGAATTTCTGTGCTAGATTAGGTGCCCAAAATACATGTTCACAGCCCTACTTCTAGAAAGCAGGCAAATAGAAGCACAGCGTCAAATTTGGATTAGATGCCACCGACGGAGCTTCTTGTGAAGGTAGAAATAACGAGAAGGAAACTGTTCATTTTTGATGGCCCTTATAGAGGCAGTCCAATTGCACTGATGGCCAAATTGTCACAATTCCTCAAATTGTTAGAGGCGTGATTAAACTCAGTAAATCTTTTTACTTTTTGCAGACCTCTCGCTAGTGCCACGCCCAAGACCATTTGTTCTTATGTAAAAGAGAATGCAGAGATGCCTTCACGCTTGTACATGAAGAGGTAAGTTTCTTGTGCATTTTGATTAATGCTACATGTCTGAACGTTGTACTTAAGAAGTGTTTTTCACACTGGCTCACTACCCTATAGCAATTTGATTCTTAGGTGAGTTCAGGCTTTTGTAAGTGCCCATTTTTCAGCTGTAGTCTTACACTTCACCTCCAATTCGGAATTTTGCTGTATGCTGGAAAGCTATCTTAACTTTATCATACGAAATATTTGGAATATATGGGTTGTATGCTTCGAGTTCAGTGTAATGTCAATTACACGCCATTTCATAGGATACACACTACATATTCTTCATATATGGCGCTGCCAGATCAGCACGAACATAACTTTTTGTGAGAAGTCATGTTTGCTCTTATTACAGGACGAGAGGGTGCCGCTGACGTCCTGCGCAGTATACCCCGGCCCTAGCCTAGATCAAGCCTAGATCCTGAAACCTCCACGTGGATGACCGAAAAATCTTCCGTGTCAGTAATGACGAAGAAGGAGTGACAGCACTGATGAGTTGATTTTTTTATTTTCAACATTGTCTACGGCCGCAAGGCCTTTAACAACCACCATGACAGAGCGGCTTTTCTCGGCGTGAGTTTGGAGTTTATCAAAAAAGTTGTTCAGGCAGTACGACGCTGAAAATTTTAGTGTCACAATGCCTGAACAACTTTTTCTTGTGTGGTCATGGTAGACGAACAATATTGTTATTTGTGTAAGTTATTTTGCTTAAATATAGCTGGACCATTCCATGCCAAATGTCCCAACCCCTTTTGCGACCATATGAAATGTATTTGAAAAAACAAATGTGCTGACCTATGCATTGAAACAGTGAGCTGCTAGAAATTTCAGCGAGAAAAAAAGTTTGTTCATGTGGCTGGCTTATAACTTCCTGGCATAATGCCCGTCTGTGTGCTGTTTGTGGAAAATTTCGTTTTAAAACTACCGATTATATTTTCTAAAGCAATTTTAGTCTACCTGTTAAGTAAATGTGCTTCTGTAAGGTATTTCAAGCTCAATAATAGTAGTGCAATTTTTCGGCCACATTTGCTTTCCAGAATAAAGCCAAAATGTGTTATGTTTGCATTTTTATTGCAAGATTGCTTTTTGTATGAATATTTGAGCAGTGAATACTTACTCCACAGCAAGTATATTTTGAGGAAAAATATCTTGAGACCTCTCAAGCTGCTGAAATATACGAGAAAATGTCACGATTTTCGGAAAATCATAATTTTCGTCCATATTGAGATGCAGTATGCAGTTTGCTCCATGTTGTGATACAATGAAAACTCATCATTGTACCTAAATTGTAAGAAAATGAAATTCTTTCTATAATAAAAATCTTATTGCAAAAAGGACAGGAAAGAGCGCTGTCAACTGAACTTTATTGAAGGTGCTACGAGCGTTTTTATACTGAGCACAAGAACAGGGCTCATCTGCAACAACACATGTGTGACAATGACAAAATAATTTTAACCGAGAAAAGAATGCGCTTTTTTGGAAAAAATAAGTGAAGGTGTACTGATGCATTGAATTTTGGCCTTTCTGATAAAAAGTTCTAAAATCTCTCATTTTTTCTGCTTGCTTTTTTTCGAAAAGCGTGTTTTATGAAACCTAGGACTGCACTTACATTCTTTACGGTGTCCGGCCATGAGACTACTATAGCCCTTCTTAACATTTTAAAGCATGCTGCTTGCTCGATCATTGAAGCATTGCCCAGTTTTTGCTATGTTTTACTTTTCCACATGTTAGCGGTATCTTATACACATTAGATTGGCATTCAGTAAACCTATTCTAGTGACGAATGGTGCAAGATTGACTATTCCTGTTGTCTAAGTACTTGCACTTTGAAAGCTTGCAAGGGGTGGAAAACAACAATTCATATCTGCTGGCTCTTTTCCTAAATTGTGAGTCACCTTATGTACGTAGTACCATGTAACATGCAAAGGTTATTGGTCATTCTGTTTTTCTTTATGTCTAGTTTCCTTCAACTTTACTTTCTGCAGGACGGTTTCGCTAATGAGTGTGATGATGCTGTTGGGGAATGCGCTGGTGCTATCAGCCCAGGAGTGCTAAGAATGTTCTGCCTTTTGATAGTGGGCATTCAAAATTAGTAAAAAGAGGAATTGATACCAGATGTATTCAAGCCACCCTTCAGAAGTCATGTTAGCACAAGAGTGAGGTCAGGCTTAGGAACCAGAGATAAAGACTAAAAGATTCTGGATATTTCAACAGAATCATCACACGCGTTTGCGAAACCCTCCTGCAGAAAGTAAAGTTAAAAAAGACAGGACCAACAAAAAAACAATGACCAAAACCTTTGCATGTTATACCACATCACGTGTCTCGCAATTAAAAAATAGGCAGCAGATATGATATTAACGTGTTGTTTTCCACCCCTTACAAGCTTTCAAAAGTGTGTGTACTAAACAGCAACAGAAATAGTCAATCTTGCACCATTCGTCACGAGAATAGGTTTACTTAATGCCAATTTAACGTATGTAGTATTTTTTATCAGGTAAAGCAATAATCAGTGCATCACTACACGTTTACTTATCGTTTCCGAGAGGGATTATTCTTTTCTCAGTTCAGATTATATTGTAGTGGTCACACGTGCCGTCGCACATGAGCACTGTTCTTTTACTCCGTGTAAAAGCGCTCGTAGCACATTCAATAAATTCAGTTGACAGTCGGTGCTCTTTCCTGTCCTTTCTGTCTCTTTCTGAAGTTGTCGCGCTGTGACTAGCACACAACCACGATGAACCAACTTGCCCAAATTAAACTCTTGTTACGCAACACGTAGACCAAGTTTTGTATAGAAAGAAAGATCATTGCTTTTAAAATAAAATTTTTCACATACAACACCTAGACGGCATTCCCGGAAGTTAAGAAGGCAGCCACGTGACCAAATATTTTTTCTCTCCTAAATATTCCAGAAGTTCACTTTTTTCAATGCAGCACGAGTTTTTTTTAATAAATTTCAGATGGTTCAATCAATCAATCAATCAATCAATGAAGCTTTAATTTCATAAATAGATATATGCAATTACAGGGATTATTTGGACCGATAGCCTAAAGTGGCTAGTGGACGGTCCAATACAATGTGCAACATAAAAAAGTGTACAGGTCAGCTCTGAGGTAACAACATAAAAAAAATAATCATGTGATACAGATAACACAGTAATACATTTTTTTTGCAGATATGCATACTTATTACCTTGCAGCTAGTTTCTATACATAGGCACTTATTAAAAAATACAATGAAAATCGAATCACACACACATGCTTACATGTCTTGACTCCACAGAAAAAATGATTTACATGCCATGCTGAAATTACGTGCCGTTTTAATCTCTAGGGGGACCGTGTTCCATATTTTTGTTCCACTAAACTGTATCAGTCTTTCTCCGTAAACATTAAACATTTGGGCAGATTGAAATTACCATTCGAAGCTTGTCGCGTATTGCGTTTAGGAATTGAAAAAGGATCAGCAGGCAAAGGTGAATTTCTATTAATTATGTTATTTACTGAAACAGCAATTTTGTAGTCACGCAACATCGGAACCGAGAGAATGCGTTGTGATTGGAAAATATTACTTACTGATTCACCTTGGCTTATGATTTTCAGTGTACGCTTTTGAAGTCGTTCAAGAGTTTTTAGATAACTGTTGTACGTCACACCCCACGATTCCAGACAGTAACCTATGTGACAATGACACAATGAAAAGTAGAGTGTGCGGAGTATAGCTTGTGGAAAATATTGGCGAGCTTTTATTAGAGAATAGCAGCCATAGGCTAGCTTTGCGCACACACTTTGTACTTGCTCATGCCAGTGTAAGTGTTCATCAAAAGTGACGCCTAAATATTTAAAACAAGGAACTTGTTGAATAGGAGTGTTGTTTATTGTTAGGTTAAGAGATTCAGCGTCAATATGTTTCCTACGAGAGTGAAACACCATATACTTTGTTTTAGTACAGTTAACAGTCAGCTGATTCCTGGCAAACCATTCCGAAATGTTCGATAAATCGGTCATCGCGTCATTTTGTAAATCTGCTAAGGAGTGTCCTGTGAAAACTAAAACAGTGTCGTCCGCGTACATCAATGCCCTTGACCTCTGTAGGGATCGCGGGACATCATTAATATAAAGAGAGAACAATATAGGGCCCAAAATGGCTGAGACATTTGCAATAAAATGACCCAGTTGTGTCATTAGCCGTAATAATGCATTACCTCTTATGTTTTTTGTGTGTCCTGACTCAGTTTTGTATTCGTTTTAGCTTAATCTGATTCAGATCATTGTATTGATTTTTCAAGTATTCGCTATAGTTATATGTGCGAAAACCCATATATGTTTGCATGTACATCATTTCTCATAACCAATTGTTATACATCCAGGAATACAAAGCTTAAACCACTGTGATTGTATACATTTGAAAAAACTATCTGTATATATTTTTGTGTGCATCAATTCTTGGAAACGATTGTGTACAAGAAGGCATATATAGTGAAATCATGGTGATTGTATATATTCGTAAGAATTATAAGTATATATTTGCCTGTATTTCACTCCTGTTAACCGATTGTGTACATGAAGGAGTATTAAACTGGAAACCACTGGGATTTTATATACTTGAAAGAATTATAAATATATTAGCGTGTGTTTCATTTGTAGTCTCTATGTACTTGAAGCAGTATACTAAACTGAAACCAGTGTAATTGTATGTTTCAAAGAATTGTCAATAAAGTGAAACTAAAAAACATAAGAAACGTTTGAGGTGTTGCGTGTGTAGTGTCATCATCATCATCATCATCAGCCTGACTACGTCCACTGCAGGACAAAGGCCTCTCCCATGTACCGCCAGTTAACCCGGTCCTGTGCTTGTTGCTGCCAATTTATACCCGCAAACTTCTTAATCTCATCTGCCCACCTAACCTTCTGTCTCCCCCTAACCCGCTTCCCTTCTCTGGGAATCCAGTCAGTTACCCTTAATGACCAGCGGTTATCCTGTCTACCCGCTACATGCCCTGCCCATGTCCATTTCTTCTTCTTGATTTCAGTTATGATATCCTTAACCCCCGTTTGTTCCCTAATCCACTCTGCTCTCTTCTTGTCTCTTAAGGTTACACCTACCATTTTTCTTTCCATTGCTCGCTGCGTCATCCTCAATTTAAGCTGAACCCTCTTTGTAAGTCTCCAGGTTTCTGCTCCGTAGCTAAGTACCGGCAAGATACAGCTGTTATATACCTTCCTCCTGAGGGATAGTGGCAATCTACCTGTCATAATTTGAGAGTGCTTGCCGAATGTGCTCCACCTCATTCTTATTCTTCTAGTTACTTCAATCTCGTGGTTCGGCTCTGCGGTTATTACCTGCCCTAAGTAGACATAGTCTTTTACAACTTCAAGTGCACTATTACCTATCTCGAAGCGCTGCTCCTTGCCGAGGTTGTTGTACATTACTTTAATTTTCTGCAGATTAATTTTAGGACCCACCTTTCTGCTCGCCTTGTCTAACTCCGTAATCATGAGTTGCAATTCGTGCCCCGAGTTACTCAGCAATGCAATGTCATTGGCGAAGCGCAGGTTACTAAGGTATTCTCCATCGACTCTTATCCCTAACTGTTCCCATTTTAGGCTTCTAAAAAGCTCCTGTAAGCACGCAGTAAATAGCATTGGGGAAATTGTGTCCCCCTGCCTTACACCCTTCTTGATTGGTATTCTGTTGCTTTCTTTATGAAGCACTATGGTAGCAGTTGATCCCCTGTAGATTTTTTCCAGAATGTTTATATATACTTCACCTACGCCCTGATTCCGCAGTGTTTGCATGACGGCTGATATTCTACTGAATCAAACGCCTTCTCGTAATCTATGAAGGCTATGTATAGTGGTTGGTTATACTCTGAGCATTTATCTATTACCTGTTTGATAGTATGAATGCGGTCAATTGTTGAGTAGCTTGTTGGAAATCCTGCTTGTTCCTTTGGTTGATTGAATTTTAACGTTTTCTTTACTCTGTGTGTAGTGTACGTATACGTCAACATGTTACACACCTGGTGAAAAAGTTGTGTTGGAGAAGAAAAGTTTATAAGTTTTATTAGCCTATTAAATAAATGCAATATGCAAGGGCAGCAACGCTTAGTTTTCTGTAACGCACATTATGCATATACTGTGAAATATATATAGATCCAGCAGAAGTCCATACACGATTGTACGTGTTTATATTTTTGCCCACACACAATGAATGGAGCTTGACAGGTGGCGCAACATTGATAATCAGGAACACTTTCTTCAAGTATTGTGTAATCAGTGCATGCTGATATCTATTAGTGCAGTCTAAAAGAATACTGGCACCCCTGCGATGGGCACTCAACACCCTTGTGCACCCTTCTCGCACCCTCCTCAGAGCGTGCTAAAAAAGTGAAGGACCTCTAAGGCACCCTTCCTTAAGGGTCTTTTTGTAACACCCTACAGTTTTTTACATGATTTTCGCAAGGTGCTAAATTAACACCCTTAGGGTGTCGTCCATGGGACAAGCTCATTTACACCCTTCTGAGTGTAAAAATTTTTACTGTGTATATGGCGCTCCAGAATCGCTGGATTTCACTGTGACCCTGACAGGAGACCAGCAAGAGAGTATTTAGAAGAAAGTATCTCATGATTCCTCGAGGTAGTAATAACAGAAAAATGTGTACCTTTATGGGTAGAAAGGGTGAAGCCCTACTGACCATGAAGGAATTGTAGGACTTCATGTGTTATAGTAATGCTTGACGGCCTTAGAAATCTTCAATTTTTTGTATTGTTTGTTGTGCAATGTCATATATATTTTTTATTTGTTGTGCAATGTCATATATTTGTCATATATATACGCATCTCATCTTAGCAACCCGTTTGTGAAGTTTAACCGGAAATAAGGTGAAAAAAGTCACGTCGCATCGTTTTGGCGCCTTGAATCTGGCATGTATTCATGTTCTTACATGACACGCATCTCATGGTTTATCTTGTTTGAACCAGTTACATACCTTCGTCGTCAATTGACGTGACGTATTACCGAATTCGGCACATGTGAAGGTAGCAAAAAGGCCGAGAGTGCATCATGAGTGTGGCATGTAGCCATGTTACGTGACACGCATGTCATGGTTATACCGTTTGGACGTGTCGTTCACCTACGTCGTCCATTCGCATCACGTAATACGGAATCTGGTACATGTGAAGCTAGCGAAACGGCCACGAGCGCATCATGAGCGTACCATGTAGTCATGTTTTTACGTGATACGGATCTCATGCTTACCATGTTTGCACCAACCACATACCTTCAACATCCATTCACGTCCCGTAATAACAAATTTGGTATATGCGAAGCTAGTGAAATGGGCGCGAGCGCATCATAAGTGTGGCTTGTAGTCATGTTATTACGTGACACGCATGTCATCATTTTCATGTTATGGTCGGTCGTTTGTGTTCGCCATGCAGTCATGTGATACCATACCAGTTTTGCAAGTGGTCAAGTGAGCGAAACAACCACAAGAGCAGCAAGACCATGACTTGTAAATCATGACATTCATGACATACATGTCATGATTTTTATGTTACGACTAATCACTCATGCTTGTTATATAGTCATGCTATGACATATCAAATTTGGTATCAATACCATTTCAAAACGGCCAGGAGAGCTAAATGTCGTAGGCGGTTAGATAGATATATAGATAGATAGATAGATAGATAAAAAGATAGATAGATAGATAGATAGATAGATAGATAGATAGATAGATAGAAATGCTCAATGTGGCTGAAGTTTGCTAAGAAATCATTGGCATTTAAAAGTGTGTACCTAAAAGCTGTGGTTATTCGTCTTCCCAGTCATCACACGCCATTTATGGGGCGCGGAGGATGTTGAGCATTGTGCAGATGACAGCTGACGCTATCATCATTAGAATAAGACCACAGTAGAACAACGAATAAATGAGAAGTCAACAGCGATGCGGACTACGGCTTGTCCTTTTCTTCACAAGTGAAATGGGTAGCTTTTTATCCATACGTGCTAATTCGGGAAGCGAGTAAAATTATTCTTTCTAATCACTTTCTCGTAGCATAAAAGCCTGGTTGCAATTGGTTACGCTCGGGCCCTCTGTAGTGAGTGCGAAACTTACATTCACAGCTGACTCTGCACTCTTCGTTAGTCTCATAGTTATTCACGTTGCCCTGGCAGCCGCCGTAGACGAATTCCTGGCAGGTCTTGGTTTGGACATTGAAGTAGAAACGGGTAATGGTTTCATTGCATGGTCCCTTTTCAGGTGGATCGGAGCAGGTAAATTGGTCGTGCGCTGTAAACAGAAAACGGCGAGTATGAGTACAAGATAACGCATAGCTGCAAAGGTCAATATTTTGACCCATGGCTTCCCTAAGAATAGCTAAGAAAAGTCGGGTGACGGGTTTCTTTTCTGGTAAACTGATCTTCAGTAGTACCCGCAGGCTAAGCTTCTGTAGCATATTAAATATTCTTCAATGAATATTCAATTGTTTTTGCACAATCAAATTGATGCCTGCGTAAAAAAACACAACGGCGAGAAACATAATTGTGACAGTATCACCTGGTAGCAACTCTAAGAGCAAATAATTTGGGTAGGTATGCTTGTACATGTTTCAATAGACAACGAATCTTTTATACAGTGCTGATAAGACTCAATACTACAGTATTTTCTTCTGCGCTCTATCGTGGCTTTCACTGTTGTGTGCTTACACAAACGTTTACCGTTGTGGACAAACCGCAGGCGCCGTTTGTGATACGGTGATGTAGCGGGCTTGACTTCTGAACGTAAACGACTGCTCTGGAAAAACACTATGCTAAATAACCACTAAATGCACGGCGACGAGAATGCTCTATTTTAGGGCTTGCTTATCAACTCAGGGCAGACCACTGAATCGCTCTATTGCAGAAGTCAGATTACATACATGTTGGCTTTCAAAACTGCGATCGCCACACTAAAAGAATAGTAATTTCTGTGAACGCCTCTGTATATACGTAGGCCTCTGGTTTCTTCAACACTCAAACAGTTCGTCTCTCACTTGCCAATCAATTTCTTCGGAAGCTCCTACAATTTTGACGCCTTCATCACTCTACCTTCCCGAAAGACACTTGTGTGATTTAATCTGTGGCGTTCGAATTATGCTGAAATTCAAATAACAGAAGGAAGCGCACTCTGCAGTGTCATTGTGCTCTAGGGGCGGTTATAACAACCTCTAAAAGTGCCGAGAGTGAGCTCCTTATTTTCTCCTTGTTTTCCAACTTTTTTGGCGCAATCATTGGCGCCAGCAGGTTGCATGTGACGTCAGGATGAAATAGGTTTTCGATTAATTGATATACGAGATGTACGTCTAGTGAATTGTTTAGCACCTTGTTTTATCATGCAGTCGCATTCCCGTCCTACCTTATCTCATTTGAGTATCGTGCGTAATACACTGGTTTAATTTCGTTTTCTGCTTTAGCGACTTCGCGAGCGGAGAAACCAACATGTAGTCAAAGAGCGTGAAATCCAGACTGGCATAACGCCTCGTGTTAACATTCCATGGCTTTCACAAAGATATGAGAGGTGAGGAGGAGATAGTGACTGTAAGAATGGTAGTGTTGGCAAAACGGAAGCTTTGCCTGTCAAGGCTGTGTGGTTTAGGTGTTCATGACAGAATCTCAGATGGTAGAAGTGATCCGGACCCATTGACGACACTGTCTTGCATACGATGATTTGTTTTAGGTTGGACAGCTCATAAAACGAACCTCCTTGTGTTTATTGCGGAGGAAACTCACATATCTATATGCGAAACTATGCCCATTTTCATTTGTTCTTCTTCCCACAACTTTGAAGGGCGCTTTTGTTCAATTATCTACTCAGTAACACGTCGGCAAGTGAGTGCATGCTCGCTGGCTACTGCTCTTCCGAGCAAACAACTTTCTCTTCGTTCGTTGGATAGCTTGTGCCTTACTATTATTCACAATATAGCAAATAGCTGAAAAGCGGCTTAGGACAAAACACAAATACACTTTAATGGTAGTTCCTGCTGTTTAAATGCATGCTACAAAATTATAACGTCAACTATATTGTTCAAGTAGGAAAGGAAAGGTAGAATGCAGCCTGAGTGTAAGTCGATCCATGAGTGAGTTTGTCAAGTATGCTTAGGACGCACACTGTGGACAGACCACACACAACAAAACTATTGACAATGTAGCTACTAGGACTATCATAGTGTTGCAGAAAGCGTGAACGGACAGTACGCTTTACTGAGCATATACTCCCAGCAACATAATGTATCAGTAACGTACTTTGCATTGAATAGTTTTCCTCCAAAAAGTTTTCGCACTACTAACTCACAATTGAAGAGAGAATTTACTAATAGACGTCGCGAAGGCTTGTCGAACACCTGAGATGGTGGCATCAGATTAGCAGGCATGATCTCTGTTGGTAAAAATGAGGCTATGCACATTTACCTCCTGCGCATCCGATAAATTTTCTTTCACGCAGCCTTTCAACATTTCTTTCTTTCCAAAAGTTGCTCTTTTAAGGCAGACGCCTTATATGCCTAAATAAACGCAATAGTTTACAATCAGCATCGGCACCGTCAACACGAATGACGATAATCGTCGTGTAATGACGACATCTGGATGTCACAGATCGCAAACGTTTGTGACGTCAGTATGACGTCAACGCAACGCATAATCTGACATCACGTCATGAGGACATGAAAGGACACCGTCGTTGATGAAAGTTGGGCTGACCACAGAGCGACGCCAAAACCGATTGAAGCAATGCCTCCGATCTCGGAGATAGTGCAAAACTACGTTAGCTGCACTACTGTTTCGAAGGGGAGGGGGGTAGGTTCTAGCACATCGAACTGCGAAGAAAAACGAAAAAACAGCTTGTCCTTTCTATTGCCTTAACCGACTAGATAGAGTACCCGGCGAGTTTTGGTTCTTTCTCTCTCCACGTCTCTTTCTTTTGCCGCAACCTTCTTTCTTTTTTTGGTTTACTTTCTATTCTTTTCATCTCTCTTACTTGCTCTCTTTCTTTTACCTTCTTCCTCTCATTTTTTATCTTTTTCTGCACCTTTCTCTTTCTGCCAGTATTTGTGGTGCTTATGCGCACCAAGTTCTTTCAATCCGAGAGCAATAAATGGTTCCTATCGCAGAATTCCTGGCGTCGACGTCGGCATGTGCATCGCCGACTGTGAGCGAAAAAGCAGCATATTGTGCGTGACCAAAAAATTGAGAAAGATGCAAAAATAAAAAAAACACATGAAAAAGTCTGTTTTCGAGGGAAGATTGAACCCAGGTAGTATGCGTGGCAAGTGGGAGCCATGCGTGCCAGTCGTGCGCCTGCTTGGATGCAGAGTTCACGTAATTTTCTCTGCTTCGAAATGCAATGAAATAACTTCCATACGTGTCGTGTAACAACGTGACTACATGCCACACTCATGATGCGCTCACGGCCGTTTCGCTAACTTCACATATAACGAATTTGGTAATATGGCACGTGAATGGATGACAAAGGTATGTGGCTGATGCAAACATAATTATCAAGAGATGCGTTTTATTTAGAAAAAATCACAACATATTCACGCAGTGAATGATGGTTGGTGGGGCGAAGCCTTCGTCAATGCGTCCGTGCTTTGGTCCGCCCATTCGTTCTTGCTTCTGTCCGCCAATGCAGCCATCTATGTGGCCGTTCATGCGTCCGTCTGTTTGTCCGTTCATCCTCATGACCATCGGCGCATTCGTACGTCCATGCCTCTCTCCATGCATTCGTCCATACGTCCGTTCGTCCGTAAGTCCATTAGTTTGTCCGTGCGTCTGTTCACACGGCCGTCCCTCTGTCTGCCCATCCGTCCGTTCATGAGTCCGCCCCTCTGTCTCTCTTTGCGTCCGTCAGTTCGTCTATCCCTCTGTATCTCCGTCTGTCCGTCTATCTAGTGAACACTTCAAGTACAGCCATCTCACATCTTTTCACCGGGTATTCATCATATACAAGTGCCACCACCCAGCGGACATTCTAAGAACCGCTCTTTCGGGTATGTGCCACCGGTGGCTACATACATCATCGGAGGATGGACAGAGACCCACAACCTAAGGAGCTTCGCCCCTGAAACATTATTACGTGTCCCGCTCATAATGCGCTCGCGGCCTTTTCGCTAGCTTCACAAATACCATGTTTGCTATCATGGTACGTGAATGAATGACGAAAGTATGTGACTGGTGCAAACATGATAATCATGAGATGTGTGTCATGTAACAACATTGCTACATGCCATGCTCATAATGTGCTCGCGGCCGTTTCGCTAGCTTCACAAATGCCAAACTTGGTATTACGTCACGTCACGGATGACGAAGGTAAATATCACGTCCAAGCATAACAATCATTACATGAAAGTCATGTATGGCATAAGTTCCCTTCGCCTCGTAACGTTGTGCTGATTTTACAGTGACTTATCAATCTTACTCATTCGTGCTTCGCATATCATTGATTCCCACTCTGTGCGGGATCGGCCATTTTTTTCTGGTATTTGCAATGGAGATGTGGGGCTAATGCGACAGCGTTCGGCAAACGTTCGTGTCTAACATAGACTGTGCTCCAATACTCAACGTAGACGGCTGAATAGATAGCTAAATCGACGGCGGCCATTTTGAGTACCAATCAACTTCTTACATAGCCTGCAAAATAGACATCCCTAAGAAGACCGCATCGTAGACAAACACGATGCGGGCTACTTTGCTGTCGAAATAAGATGGCGGCTCAGTGAATTACTTCAATAGATCGAATCACGCCGGAAGGATCGTCTGCAGACTCATAAACCCTTCGTCAGATGTTAAATGTGAGTAACGTTCATTATTTGTACATTTCAACACGAAATAAGTCAGAAAATAACACAATTACATTTTTTTAACTTTCTCTCCTCGATGCGAGGTCGCGCCTCGTTGCGTAAACGCCGTCTAAACGTGTGCAATTTCTCTGACAGCATGAGCTTGGTGCGTTCTTCTAAGTTGTCTGCGTAGGCTGTTTATGTGCTGTCTAAGGATTGGAACACAGTCAGAGTGAACTAGTTCACGATAATGTCATCGTTCGGATGCCAGTCCTAGAAAAAAAACTAATGACCCTACACGTTCGAACACTCAAATGACACTTTAATTTTGCGTATGGAGAAGTTACGTAGGCTTTGAAAATTACGTTGTGTACGCTGCAAGTGAAGCGTGTGACGACACCTATAGTCTAACGTATACTTTGATGCGTTTACTTCCCCTAGACAAGTCTTACGTGAGATTTACGGGCTTTTGCATGCTTATCAGTGTCACAGACGTCAGAAATAAGCTATGTCCGAATAATAACGCGGCCTCAGATCTGTAAGAAAAACATCCTGAATACCAGTGTAAGGGCCACCAGCGTACAAGTCCACCCGCGACATTCTCTGCGTGCAAATTGAGCATCGTTTCTGGATGCGATTGATGCGCACGTGTACCTTTGCTGTGTACGATCTGTGTGTGAACTGCTTCGAACCTGGATTCGCAATGTCAGAACGGCGTTTTATTTGGGCACGGCCGCAGCGGATCAAAAAGCAGCGTTCTATCCAGCGGTTTGGGGAACGAGGCTTAGGGTATCCTGAAGGAAGTGGTCACGTTCTTGGTGTTTTCGGCTTTACTATCTACTACCAGGACGTTAAAGCAAACGCCCAACGTGTGTTACGTTGGAGCATGAATGACAGTACGCACTAAGTTGCTTTTCAGGGGTGAAGCTCCTTAAGCTACAAATTGTAGGTTCGCGACTTATGTAGTAGTAGTATATGTCGTAGTAGTAGGTAACTACCTCTACTGCCAGACTACAGGAGCGGCACGGGCACACGCTTTTGAAGTGAGGAGGAAACTTGTGCAGGGTAATCATAAATAAAACGATAGTTGTTTCTGATGAAATAACCAACAGAGCTTAGTATCGGTCACTTGAGCTCAATAAAATGTGCCTTCAATTTGATTCTTGCTTCAAAAACTAGTAACATAATGACGCACTTGAAGCACTCTCTGACCAGCAAAGGTTGTCACCTTAAACTCGCTGGGCGTAACCTCCTTAGTTTTCGCAAGGTGTAGTGAAGACTGGGCCGCAGTGCATAGAACTAGCAGTGATGAATGGTGGGAAGAAGACACGAAGTGCAGGCCTTGAGAGAGTGCGCGCGTGCTGAACCCCCAGTCCTGCCATGCCCTCTCCCGTTTAGTCCCTGGAATGTCCGCTGAATTGCGGTACTTCAATATGACGAATTTATGATGAAACGAAGTGAGATGAAGGTACTTGAAGGTTGACTAGATGGACGGACGGATGGTCAGACGCACGTGCGAACGAATGGACGCATGGATGAACGCAGGAACAAACTCATGGAAGGACGGACGGATGCATGGACGAGCGCATACAGACGCATGCACGAAAGCACGGATGAACGGATGAACGCATGAACGGATGTACGGATGGTCGCACAGACGGACGCGCGGATGGAGAGATGCAAGAATCAACGAACGAACAGAGGCACAGACAGACTGATGATCGCTTCGTCGCACTTATCATAATTCACTCCGTGAATATGCTGTGATTTTTGCGTGTTCATCAGCCCTGGCTGGTCCAACGGGTAGAGATGATGGCTAGTGCCAGCGGAGCCATGGATTAGGGGCCCGACCATTTGGAATGCTCCCAGTTACGCGTAAATAAAGTTTTCTCTCTGTCTCTCTCTCTCTCTCATAAACGAAAGGCCTGGCAGAAAGAGACGCGTTGCCGCATACAACCTATCGAAGGCGATTGCGTGAGAATTTTCGTGAGATTGGTAAAGTTGCCGGAACACGCCACTTGAATGTACCTTGTCCGACATGAAAATATCGTCTTTCATGGTGAAGTACACAAGCTTTACGGTGGGTTAACTGTTGCTGCCTGCATTGGACGCCACTACAGCCACCACGCGCAGTCGTTCTAATTTATTCGAGGAGTCATGATAACGTAACCTAGTACGCGTTGCGTCACGTATGTGCTGTCTTGTTACGGGCGTACGCGCACATCTCTGAAATCGATACGTTACGTATTAATTCAAAAAGCATTCGTTCTGCAGACTACACATTGTGCCGGCGTTTTTGCACGTGATAATAAAGTATTTCTATATGATATGGCGATAATAAGTAGTCTACTTCGATGGGCATACCAAAAAGCTATATTCGTTTCAGACGCCACTCATTTGGCATGGACGCACTAGTCGCTTTATTGTTCCCAAATAAACCTGAATGCAAAACAAATGGGTAATATTACCTTTTCAAAGAAAGGTGTATTTCAGTCTCGCACATATATACGCTGAATAATACTACCTTGAAGAAAACTGAAGAATGTAAATATCTAGGTATTTTTATAACGTCGTATTTAAGGTAGAATAGACAATTCGGTACATTAGGCATAAAGCAACAAGTTCACTGGGTTTCTTTGCCATGATTTCAGTCAGTTCACCGCTAATTAGATTAAGCAGCTGTTTTTCACGTACGTTCGCAGCATACTTCAATAGAGATGTGTTTGTTGCGATCCGCACACCGCTTTTCTCGTAGAGTAGCTTCAAGAAGGCGAAATAGGGCGGTTTGATTTGCACTTTACCGTTGTAGCACATTAAGCATGATGAAAACCAAACGTAAGTTACCATGGCAGGCTTTGCAAAATTGGCAGAAAAACCATAAACTAAAAATTTTCACGCTTTATACCATTCCGAAATTGGCTTTGCACGAGAAAAGTATGTTAAGTTACCCACTTACATCTCGTCACAACGCGACCACGCACTGGAAGTTCGCAAACTTCCTTTTAAGTTTACAAGCCATAAAAAATGCAATGCTTCATCGCCTGACGGGGTAAACATTTTAGACAACGATTTTACCTCGCTTTGTGAGTGTGTTTACTTTTTTTATTTTGTGTATGTTACCCCCTTGCTGTAATGGCCAATAGGGCGATCCACCTATGCGATAAATAAATAAATTGATTAATATGAGTAAATACAGTAGTAAACAAATAAATAAAAGGATATTGAGGTGTTGACCATTCTATGTCACGCTGCAAGCATATAGCCCCGCAATATGTTTTTTTAAAGACGACAGTTCTTTTTGGCGACCTTCGACGGAAAAATTTTGGTCTTTCTGTTTATACACTTGCCTGCTTCTCCGCCCTTACCGATACCTCAAATGGCACCAAATGGCCAACCCCATCCGCAGCACCCACCAATATTGCTCAATCTTCAGCGTTCATACTTGTGCGATTGTCAATTAAAAAGCAATTATTGCGCATATCTGAGACTCCTTAACAACGCGTCGATGTTTTGTATATGTGCCTATGTGCTAGAGAACAAACACACAAGTATTTCTAAGTACCGTAGCGTTGATCACGCTGCGCTGACATTGCAACGCGATGCACAAAAAGGTAGGTGCTTCCAACGCTTTGCAAACACGACACGATGGTGGCACCTGCCCGTCGCTTTGCGTTCTATATGTTATCGCCTTCGAGACAAGCGCGTATCTTTCTTCGTGGGCGCGGGCGCCTTCGTTTGTTTTTGAACTGTTGCTGTTGTTGTTGTTGTTGTTGTTGTTGTTCTTCTATTGTTAGTGGCGCATACCCACTGTGAGGAATTGGCCAAGAATTGAGTGGTCTTAAAACTTACTGTTCAGATTTTGAATGATGGAGGTTTAACAGAAAGATTACTGATAGCCTAGTAAAGTGTGGTGCTTAATGTAGTGTATACAAATATTGACATAAACAAATTTATTCTAAGAATAGAGCAATAATCTGATTTGATAAGTATAGAATTATGTGGACATGTTAGGATAATGAAACTGGTTAATTAGTCAACCTATTAGTTTTAACAATATAGCCCCGGGCGGCCGCGCATACTGTCGCATTAGAGAAACCAGAAATGGAAGCTCCAAAAGACAAAATGACAGGCAGAGATAAGTCCATACCAATACCACGTAAAGGTATTTCTAATAGGGATTTTTGTAAAGTGTTAAACTGCTTGCAGGTCAAAAAGAAATAGTCTATTGTTTCCAGTTCATCACAGAATTCACACAGTGGCGAAGGTGGCTGAGCAGACCTGTGTTTATAGAAATTTAGATTTGGTACCCGGCAACGCAGCCTTGTGATAGCTACTTCTTGTTTTCGAGTGCGGCAAAAGTCTCTTTGCCAGGCATATAATAAATGGCGATATTATGGAGAGTTTGTTAGTGCTGAACCTTTCAAAACTTGCGTAAGCGTACGTCTGCGCAATCGAGCAGCAGTCACATAAGCGGATGATGGACAGAGCGGTAGAATTGGTTCGCTGATTGACGACTTAGCTAAGGAATCAGCTATTTCGATTCGAAACAAATCTTTATGTCCAGGCACCCAAACTAATCGTACTTTTCTCAAATGCGCAGGTAATATTGCATGGAACGCTTTTGTTACGTGATTATCAGCACCAATAGAAAGTGCCGCACAGAGAGAGAGGGAATCTGTTATTATGACAGCTGATGTAATTGCTGTATCTAACTTGCGTAAGGCGGGCACTACTGCCAGAAACTCCGCCACAAAAACGGGTATGAAATCGGGTAGTCGAAGGTAATAAATCTAATTTAAAATCGGGCAGAACATACCAACCCCTGACTTTTCATCGTATTGCGATGCGTCGGTAGCAATAATAATAACAACGGAGACAGCAACGATGTTGGACGGCGAAAAACAAGGTCTTGTGAAGCTCGAAATATCCGCAGTTCTTGCCCCCGAAACTGCGGCTCCTAGTTTTCCTCAGGTACAGGACGAGGTAGACGTAGCATAGGGGAAAGGGAACGACGTTGAGGTGAAGGCTGTGAGGGATTGGCCAAGAATTGAGTGGTCTTAAAACTTACTGTTCAGATTTGGAATGATGGAGGTTTAACAGAAAGATTACTGATAGCCTAGTAAAGTGTGGTGCTTAATGTAGTGTATACAAATATTTACATAAACGTGTCGGTTGAAGTTCCGGTGAGGTGAAAATGTGTTTGTGGTCGCCGTCTCGCCAGATACAGCAGGCTCTGGTCGTTGTGGGAAAGCATAATTGTTGGGTTTGACGTCGTCACGCAGGAAAAACTCACGCCGTCGACAAAGTCGTGCCACGTGCCCCGCAATTCCACAGGCGAAGCATATGGGGCGGTTGTCTTGAGTGCGCCAAGGGTTCTGAAAGCGCGGAGGTAGTGGTCGGGAGAAAGGACGGGCAGCCTGGTACATAGGCTCAGTCGGTACGACAAAGGGGCGCGTGGACGTAGGCGTTCGTGACAAAGAAGCGTGGCCGTTCGCCACAAGTGAACGTCGGGTTCCGTTCAGTGCTTCGGCATATGTCAGTGGAGCAGCCACCGGTGGTGCGTGAGCTGCTGGTAGCGCCTCGGACACTTGCTCCTGGACTACTCGCTGCATTGATGGCGCTAAAGTAGATGGGGCACCTTTGGAAGTATAAGGCACGAGGGACAACTGGCGTGCGACCTCCTCTCGTACAAATTGCTTGATCTCGAGAAGCAAATTATTGTGGTCTATAGTAGCGCCAGGTGACGTTAAAGCCGAGATTGTTGCACATGGCGCGTTAGCACGACGAGTGGTGTCACGCTGCTTCCAGAGCTCATCATAGCTCTGGCAAAGTTGGATCACTTCCGCTACCGTTTGCGGGCTTTTAGCGACAAGCATCTGAAATGCGTCGTCAGCCACGCCTTTCAAGATGTGTTTGATCTTCTCGGTTTCTGTCATGGCCGAGTTGACACGCCGGCAAAGGTCGACCACATATTCGATATAACTGGTGTAATTCTCACCATTCTGCTGAGCCCTAGTACGCAAGCGCTGTTAGGCCCGTAGTTTGCGAAGCGCTGGACGGCCAAACAAGTCCGCGAACGCCGTTCGGAAGGCTGACCAGGTGGGTAGGTCTCTCTCGTGATTGCGGTACCACAGACTGTCTACGTCAGTCAAATAAAATTGGACGACAGTAAGCTTGTGCGCATCGTCCCTCTTGTTGTGCTTGCTCACCCGGTCGTATTCGTCGAGCCAGTCTTCTACATCTTTGTCATCGGTTCCACTGAAGGTAGGCGGATCGCGTTGCTGAAAGGAGCCGCGACAGACAGGAGTTGCGGAGTTGGAGCCGAGACGGCCGCCTGCTGATCGTCGTTCTTGGACGTCGTAGCAACTGGAGGCAACGTACGGTTTCGCGATTCCAAGATTAGGCGTTACCCAGCACCTCCGCCAATTATAAAGAGGCGTTTTAGAGTGGCACCCTTTTATAAAACAGGAGAGCGGTCACGGCATGTCAAGTGGTAATGGCGAAACCAGTCTGAGTACCCAGCCAACCAAACGTCGTCTTCTTCACCGACTGAGTCATACGTCCTACCTTTCTGAGTAGCACTCATCTTCTTCACTACAGTTGTAATACGGCGCAGGTAATCTTGTAAACCATCCAAATTATTATGGGGAAGTAATTTGGCATTATTAGAAAAATGTCGTCGAATTAAATTTCCACCGGGGCTAAATTATCACGACTCGGCATGATGTCACATATACGTACGTTTAGAGGCTCCAGTAAATTTTGCACAAATATAATTTGTGGCGTGTGAAATCGCGGCCATCTAGCAGCAAAAAATAATTCCGGGGTGGAAATAAAGGCTGTTTCTTATTGTCGTAATGGTGATTCATAAATTCTTAAGAATGTCTGAACAGTCAGAAGGGCAATTTTACAAGAAAGCGGAGGGACCCTCGATTTGAGATACAACACACTGTTGGCAACTGTTTTGAGAAGGCCAAGGCATAAGCGCAAAGCTTCTCTTTCCAGAAGAATTAGAGGCCGCAACTTGTAAGCTTGAACTCCAGAGGAAAGTACACAACCAAATTCCGAAATGAGACGAACTTATAGGCGATATATTATTACCAATGTGTCTCTTCTCATACTTATGCGGTAGTTGCTTAGCCTATATAATATGCTAATGGCCCGCACACCTTTTCCGGCGATATATTCGATATGAGGTTGCCAGTTAAGCGATGTGTTATAAATTACTCTAAGGTACCTAACAGATTCCACCTGTGGTATATCCTCATGAAGGTAAGACAGAGAGATGTTCCCAGGCTATTGCAACGGGAAAACAAGGACGGCACATTTACTCGGTTTAAGTAAAAAGTTGTTGCCATCGAGCCAGCTCTCCCATATATTAAGGTAAGTCTGCAGCCGTTCATATAGGGTCTGAATGTTATCTGCCATTGCAAAAAAATGATATCGTCTGCATAAACATAAGTTGTTATATCCTGTTTACGTGGAATGGTGCGCATGAGTAAATAAATAGCACCGGGGAAAGTACCGAGCCTTGCGGTACTCCCCTCGTTTGGGTATGAGTAGATGAAGAAAACTCATCTTTAAAACAAAAAAATTTCCTGTCTGCAAAAAAAAATTGTGAACCCAAGCTACTATGTATGATGGAAAATCAAGGTATTCTAATCTATCTATCAAAATACAGTGCTCCACGGTATCATACGCTTTAGCGATGTCTAAGGTAACTAAAGCTGCATATTTTTTATGTAGCCGAGCTAATTGAAGCCAACTTTCTAAATCAACGTGGGCATCCCAGGTTGAACAACCAGCCCTGTACCCAATTTGACAGAGACTTAGAATTGACCTCATGGTAATAAGTTCATTATTCGTGTATTGATGATTCTCTCAACTAATTTCACTAAGTTTGATGTCAGTGCGATCGGCCTTATGTTATCCAAAGTGTATGCATCAATTTTATTTTTAGCAACAATACAATTTTGGCAAGTTTTCATTCTGAAGGTGTCCATGCGTTCCCTAACGAATATATCACTGGTTCTACCAAAAGATTAGTTGATTCCTGGATAAAACTTTTCAATATAGAGTTCGCAATCCCATCTTATCCGGGAGCCGTCCTCGGTAAGCATAATATTATCTGACTCAATTCAGCTTAAAAAACTCCTGAAAATTCATGCATGTTTACCAGAAAGGACTGAATAGCCAAAAAATAGCAGTGAAGCGGCGTTCTAAGCCTTGCGCTATGTCTCCTAGAGAGGTGTTCATTTCTTCCGGCATCAAGACACATGACTACAACGGTAAAGGATCTGGCAGTACTTTTCTTATCCGAAGATAAGCGAACAAAGCACGCTTATTTTGTTATTTAGAAACAAACTGAATATGTCTACTGTCGTATTCTTCTTTCGCGCGGTTCACTGTATGCCTAAATACGCCACTAAGGAATTTGTAGTCCTTCGAGTTTCTTGGGCTCTGATATAGAACAAGTTTTTTCCAAGCGGCTTTTCGTCTTCTATAATCGCGCGTACACTCATCATTCCACCAACGAGAGGAGGATCGTTTATTGAATGAAATAGAAAATTCGGAATTTTTTCTACATCCCTCCAGCATTTAAGCAATCGTACATGCAATCTCCTTAGTGCTGGCATTTTCAAGCCTGGAAATGGCAGAACGGAGGCAGGTTTGAAATTTGCTGTGGTTGATGTATGTGCGTTTTGGCTGGTCTAAAGTTATTGTTGGACAAGTAATGTCAAAAACTACAGGAAGATGGTCGCTGTCAGTTGCCGAATCCAGAACAGCCCATGACAAAACATTTATTGCATTGGAGCAAAGTGTTAAATCCAATACTTTGACCTCGGACAAATGCTACATGACCTTTATTCAGACAGGAGATGTTGTGATCAATAGTCCAGTCCCACAGTCGCCTACCACAAGAATCTGTCCTTATACCCTAAGACAAATGATGTGAGTTAAAGTCTCCTGTGAGAACAATTTCCTTTCTACATGCTGCCAAAACGCTATCAAGATAACGCCTAATTTGCTCACTGGAATGGAAGTAACAATTTACAATTGAAAAAGGGTGGTATCCGGAGAGACACAAGTCTAATGCTAATATTTCACAATCCAAGTCAAAAATTCTGAAAAACATTTTCGCCCTGTGGCGTAATTAACTTGGTGCAAGGATCATTAAACCACCACCACGTGTTGGGCGATCTAATTGAAAAGAACGAAAACCTCTAAGATTGAAATTTTTATCTGGTGTGAGCCAAGTTTCTTGGAGAATTATAATATCAAGATTAATATTATTGCAAAATTAATGTAAGTCGGTTGAGACTGAAAATATAGAACAGCAGTTTCACTGTAGTACCCTCAACTGACCTATGGTGTTGAGTGCACCCCAGAGGCGCATGTCGCGCCCTTGTTAGCATATTCACGCAAAATAGCTGATTCATTCCGTTTAGATTTGAACTTGATATCGGTGAAGATAGGGGATCTGGTACGTGTATTAGTTCGTATATCGAGTTCCATATCTGTAGTAGTACTTGTGCTCGGCTGAGGCGAATGTCAGTCCAAGTGCACCTGTGTTCCTGACTGCTTAGCCTTGCCTGCAGATGCAAAGAGTTCGTCGAACACTACATTGCGTAGCTGTGTGGTATCGCTGGTAATGTCTAATACGGCAGGTTCTGTACTAGTCTGTACAGTTTGTTCAATCTGATTTGAAAGAATTTGCCTCAAACAGTCGAAAAGGTTAGATATGAGTTTATCTATTGCCTTACTGACTGCCTTTTCCGCAGCAGTTTTGAAAGCTTGCAATAGGTTTGAGTCTGTACTGGAAGTGCAGCGCGCTGTAATACCAGAGTATCCAAAAGCCCTGTCACTAACTATGTCAATGGCTTCCCTTCGAGAACAGCGGTGGCGGTCAATAACTTCTGGGATTTGAACCTCTCTGGAACGAGCGGAACAGTCAGAGTTGTTGGTGCAGTGACTGCCCCCCCCCCCCAGAGACAACACTTTTCCGCTGTTGCAGTACACTTGCTTGAAGGATGGCTCTTTCCACAGGTGCTACAACGAACGTTAGATTTACATCCTCCCGCACTGTGGCCGAATCTCTAGCAGTTCTTGCATTGAATCGGACGAGAAGCGCGGGGTTCTACTCGGAAGATCAGTGGCTATAATTTCATTTCTGACGGGCATTTTGTGCCCACAAATGTCGCGATGGCAGATTTGGTTGGTACCCTCTCTTTGTCGACTAGGCGATTACACTGGTAAATTGAAATTACTCCTGCTGCCAGATGACACTTCTTTCTAACGTGCCTCGATGCACTCGTTAGCCTCTGCTACATGCTTGAGCCATAAACGCAGCGCCTCCAGAATACCATTCACCAATTTTCTTGCGCAGAACATCAAATAAACCCATTTCTCACTCTCTCGATACGCAGGACTGTCGTCTTTCGGCGACATATGCAATGTAACATGCAGATTTGGGGCCATTTTTTCAGCGGAAGTAACCATTCAGTTTCAAAGAACATCTCTCGTGTACAGCAATACGACGCAAAGCTCTTTCTTATATTTAGGATATGTAAAAGAAAAGATTGAATGCAAAGATAGTATTTGTGGTTCAGTGTTTAAAAACTACGACACAAATATGAGGCAAGCCTTGGTGGAAAGCTTCTCAAATTTTGAGGAACTGGTGTTCTGGCATCGCAGAGTACTCGTGTGTCTGCCATTAAGTCTGGACCACCATGGGACCAGTGAGGCTTTTTTGTCAGCAGACCAGCACCTCCACCCACCCACTTTTGGTCACGCGTTGCAACGCGTACGCAAGGGGGTGGCGAACCAGTGTGAAGATTCACTACGGTTGCCGGATATTGTTTCAAGCACAGCACAGCACAGAAATAGGCCCAGTCAAAACCTAGGCTTAGAGCAGCCCTGCTGCGACACAACGAGAAAACCAATAACTCGAGAGTTTTCGCGTAACGCAAGACGCAACGCCGAGATCGCACCAATTTGCCCTCTTTAATATTCTTACAAAAGCGTATTGTTAAGTAGCTCTCAAGGTTTTCAGGTCCCAAAACAAAGTAACGCTAGCAGCTAATTCTTTCAGGGGCGAAGCTACTTGGGATCGAGGCCAGTTCCCCATTGCCGTAGCCAGCCGCTAATACTCGCAGCACTCCTTACAAGTGCATTTGTGTTCTCACTTTTAGTGTGAATGAGCTGTGCAGCGCTCGCTCTACTTAACGCGCGCTCTAGTTTAGGGCCAGAACTACAAACTGCGATCACGCTAGGCACACTTTCTACCTCTTTCGACAGTACTCACTCAGTGTGCTTTGATATTGTTACGCACAAGGAATGTTACGCACAAGGAACTGTTACGCACAAGGAAATATTATGAATGAAGATAAGGCGGCGTAGCGGAGGGCTCGCAAAGCAGCTTCGTTGCGGGCTCGCCGTCCAGCCAACGTAGACTTTAGGGCTTTAGAAGCCAAAGCTGAAGCGAGAGGCCAGCGTCGTGCGGATCAGGAGATGAGAGCATTATAAGCTGAAGCGACACGAGCTCATCGACAAGCGGACGTGTAGGTGGCGAGGACCCGCGAAGTGGAATCTAAACGGAAGCGCTGCATCATGCTACCAGACGGCGACGAATTGAATACTTGTGTGTGTATACGCTGTACCAACCCGTGTTGGTCCCGCCTTTACATGATTATCGAGTGGGCAAAATATTGGAGGATTCGAGGTTTTCCAGATTACCTCCGGAGCTTCAAGCACTCATCATCAATCACCTCGTGGATTAGCAAGCATTCAATTTTATCCATTGCCCCGAAAAGCTACAAAAATTCGCTAAAGCGAATGCGGTAGCTTCAGAGAATTGAGCAGGTTTCCTGCTATGAGTCGCTTAAATACACTACGTTTATGAGTCGGGGACAGTGGTGTCAATCGAGAGGACATACGCTTGCTCTCGCGACCGCGCGCCTATGCCTTAGGTTCGCATTTGGTCTGGAGTGATGCAGGACTCTCCTCTCACCCCTTTCCCGATAGAGCTTCGCACCTTCAACAGACGTAAGGTGGCTGGGACCTTGGCCAGCTTACGATGCGAGGTGTCGCACGTGGAGTGATAATAACGTTGTGTCCTTAATAAACAAAGACGGCCGGATCTTTTTGTCTCAGCTGCAGCTACGCTAACACCCAGCGTTCACACGGTTCTACTACCATGTAAAACATAGGGTGTACGGCACAATGCTACATATTTTGGCTTTATATCAAACCTGTTTGGGACGCCAACGGCACAAACGTGCTGACTGTGCCCATATAGATGTATCGCAATGGGAAAGACAACTTATACACCTATTTGTTTGTATTGAACTGTTTGAGTCTGAAGAAAGTATTTTTTCAAAGTTTAACGAGCTGAAAGGCTTATTTCTGAAGAGATACATTATCTGAAACGTTCATTGACAAAGTTTACTAACGAACACTATTAAAAAGTGCTTGACTTTTTGGTAGAAATTCGCTATAATGCTTTTGGCCCATAGTGTCACGTAAATGCTAGTTGTGTAATTTCCTTGCTTGTTTACAATTTTTCTTGTTCGCATTAGCTCGGGGGCGTTTTCGTGCCTTTAAATGCCGCAAAAATTATAAATGAAACGTGCATCCGCACCTCTGCTACGCAGGACGCCTCCGACATGGCGACGAGTGGTATTATCCACGGCGGAAACGCCTAGAATTCCTGCAGAAAAACGTTATGGAACATAAGTGCGGTTAACATTGTATGAGAAATCACGTGTTTGTATGTTGCAGGTGCAACCAATGTAGCTGCATTTGTAGTAGATCAGACAATATCTTTCATTAGGGCAAAGACATCAGATGTCTTGTCAACCAAGAATCAGACAGACAATATCTTTCATTAGGGCAAAGACATAAGATGTCTTGTCAACCAAGAAAGCTGACTGCCACCGTAAGTTCTCGTCACCCTGCAACTACGTTTGCAATGCGAACATGGCAGCACGCTGCATAGTGTCGGTCCCCCGTGTGGACAAAATCATGGCCACTTAAAAATGAATACAGCGGTGCATACAGTAAAATCATTTTAGATTGTCTGCGAAACTCGTTTGCACTTTTTTGCGTCGCTTCGCTCAGGGTGACCTCCGGGGGTCGTGAAATATGACAAGCTTCCAACCAAACGTAATTGTAATAACGAGAGTGTGATCTCATCAACAAAACATATGGTGGCCCGGTTCTACGAACAAATCAAAATTTGTAATTTTTTCAAATAGCAAGCGTGGATTTACCCAACTTTCGCTGTAGATTCGTTGCAGTATGAGACACGTGATTTGGCTCCGTGGCCTTTGCTTCATTGCCAAGAAAACTACTCGCCCGCCAAGGTGGAGCAGTGATTTTGGTACTCCGTTGCAAACACGGAGGTCACGTCATCGATATCAGTTGCTTGCTAAGGTAGAAAACTGCAATTAGCGTGTGTCTTAATGAGACTTATACAAAGTCAATCATAATCATTTGCTCACAAATACATATGCCGAGATGTCCGAGCCATTGAAATGATTTGTTCACAGAACAAGTGAGACAGGTAATGAACGGAGAGAACAAAACATGTCCTGATTAGTAATACTTCGAAAGCGTGCTAACTGCAGTCACATTGTTGCGACTCACCATACGCGATGCCTCCAATAGTCAGAAGCGTGACAGCTTTCATTGTGCACCAACGAGGAGTTTTGAAATAGTGATCTGGAGCAATGAGTGTCCACGTGTTGTCTCGTCGAAGCTCAGAACACAAATATTATCGTCCAACGTTTTCGCTCCACTTTGAAAAAAAAAACATCTTGCAGAAAATATGGGCGAGCTATCGATTATCAAAGTTGCTTGCGAAAGCAGTGATTACAGGTTCTTGACAGGTGCTGACTCAAAGAGGGGCTCCCAGATAATGCTATACATGGCTGCAAACAGAAACAGTCTGTGTGCATATGAGTATTCAAGTGCTGTGATTATCGTCCTTTACGTTTCATGCAAGTAGTCGGCTCCATTCAAATTAGTGTACCAAATTTTTTCTGTTTACTATGCATGTCTAAGCCAAACTCGTTATACTTTCTTCTAATAAATAAGTAAAAAAAGTACGGCCAGAGTGCGAAAAATTGGTCGGAGGGCAGTCATTGACTCTCCTAATAATTCAGTCTGGGAATATACACCATCCTGTTTTCACGTGAAAGGGCGTATCCTAGGAATCACGTTGTCTTTCTTCTTGTACAGTACGACCAAGAGCACTATGCTAAACAGGAAACGAAAAAAACGACAGGTCTAGCTGCGCACAATGCGCAGCACAGTCACAAAAAAAGGTACAGGAGTGGCCTTTAGGAGTCTTTTCTAAACACTCTTTGGGTAACTGCTACAAGCACACTTGCCGGCTACCCACTACACCATAAATAATATTGATGTCTGTATAGTAAATCTACATTCACTATGCTATCCTTCGCCATTCTTCGAAAAAGCATGGTATCCGCTACAAACTTGCTAGGAATTTTGTACAAACCTTCATGCAGTGGCTGACTACGATGAGGAATCATGCCTGAAGTAAGTCTTCGCCACAGTAATAGGTGATCAAGAACACGGTTTCTGATGACTTGTAGCATTAGATGACCCAATCGTCACGCCATTCGCCTTGTGTGACACCTGGTTGTTCCTTAGATGAGCTAAAACACTTTATTATCACTGACAATAACCGGATTCCCTTCCCCACATAAAGCCTGCCTAAGGTCACTTTAGAAATGTGCTCAAGCAATGGCGTGACTTAGTAGCAGACTACTGAGCTGAAGAAGAACGGATCCAGGTTCTAATAGCATTTCGTCCCAGGTTATTTTATTTACTGAGTTTTCTTCTTAATTCTTGTGATACAGATTACACACACCGGTGGCGGTGGCGGCGGACAATTAGGGCGCCACGCGTGACTCTTGCTTTGATCTCATAACAGCTTTCATAGTAAGTGTGGCAGTTTGGGCTAGTTGGTATGACATGACGATAGTTATAGCGCGAGAACAGAACGATGACAAAGAGACAAGAAGGTAATTGTGAAATTTTGTGGTGCTTTCTTTCAGCGTGTAGCACTTCTTGGGCTTGACTTGCCGTCTATCCATCTCGCGTGGTGGGATCGCACTGACAGAGAGAGATAGAGAAAAATAAATATTGAGTTAGGCTTCTGAGTGAAGATGAGAGGGTCCCTTATTCCAGGAACCCTCTGGCTTGGACAGCCCGCCGCGCTCGAGCGACGAGTTGACGCTGCTCGACCAGGTCCGGCTGGGAGATCGCAGCCTACCATGCTTCCCTGAGAAGGTATTGGTCCGCATTTGGTGCTGCAGCTTGTAGCCTTGGGATGCTTCCTCTGCAATGCAGTAGGATGTGCACCAGAGTGTCTGCCATAATGCAGTGAGGGCACATGCAACTGTGCTACGTTGGCCTCAGGTGGTGCGATAGTGCATGGGTGAACGTAGTGGGGGAACGCCATGGGTGAATGAAGGCGCTTATAGACAAAATAAACTTAAAGATTGTAAACTGACCCAACTTTTCGGGATTGTTTAGGTTATTAAACTCAAAAATAACCCAGCCAGACAGATATCTTACGCAGATCTTCACCTTCGAGGTAAAAACTAAGGCTAGCAATGGTTAAATTCATGTTACAATAAACGAACAAAGTCGAAACTATTATCTTTGACAGATGCAGCCAAAACGTAATTGATATAGTGAAGCGGTGGTTCCACGAAATTTCGAGGCTAAAACAAGCCTCTTGGAGGTTCTTCTGTATTTGAGAACACTTCACAAAAAAGACCAGACACAGCAAACGTTTAGAGTATATTTAATTTCGCCTCCAAAATGTACCTAAATGGTCGTTCTCCGAACCAAAGCCCATCACAAGCGCGTCCAAAACTGTCGTAGCTCTGTATGAAGAGAAGAGAGAGAGAGAATAAACCTTTATTATTAACAAATGCAAAATGAGCCTTCCTTGGGTGGGGCCCTCAGTCCAGGGCTCCATTGCCTTGCGCGACCCTGCGAGCCCGCTGGACCAGCTGCTAGTGTTCCTGCCTTCGTAAGCTGAGCAGTGCAGACTCCCAAGAGGAAGGGGTGTGGTTAAGAATGTGAGGAACGCCCTGTGGGGCAGCGCATTCCCACGTGGAGTGGTACACTGTCCAATTTATGGTCTTTAGCATACACTGGCTACTCTGCCGTCTCCGCGCCGTCCCCATGCATCGCCGTGTCCGTGCCGCTGATGCATGCGCAGGGGGCAATGCTGTACATCTTGTCGTGTTCGTGGCGTATTCACGTAAGCTGCGCAGGGAAGGGGGGGGATCGGTGGCGCATCGTGCCTTGTCCTTTAGTATTCTACTCCCGGATGAACTTCTCATTGTGTTTCTGTTTGCGTGGGCGGATACTGAAAGGTCTTTAAGCGATAAATTGTTACATTCAACGTTATTTATCTTCACAGCACTGATGTGATCACAATGGGGGAACCAGCCACTCCTTAAACAGGACACAGTTGCTTCAAGAAAAATCAAAGGGTAGAACATTATATTTTATGTGTATTTGGAAAATCTGCCATTACAGTACAGATACTGTGAACTTGTTATCACAAACGTGTGAACTATTTGTCAGCTCAATTTTCCCACCCGCACGTAACCATTTCTGAGAGTGGAAACAGCATATATGTTTGCGCTAAAGCCCTGAATAATGTAGATTGGTTTTTGGTATGTCGCAGAGGAAATACCATGCAATGATATTTTCAGAATGAGAGGGAAAGTTCATCACACACGTTAGTATGCTTCACTTAGGGCCTTTTTATTTTTCTATGCAAAGTTAGCAAAGTTCATGATGTTTCGTTCAAGTGACACTCTTTACGGCAGTACAATATAATGACGCGAGAAATAAGTTTTTCCTCAAACTTCAACAGCAGAACAATCACACAAAATGCTATCAAAAGCATATGTGTATAATCCCCTGATGCCATCGGAACCATGTTACTGCTCTCGTGATGCGTGTCAATGTTATTATTTTCTTCCTTCATAAGCGTTGGTTCTTTAAAACTGTTGAAGGCTGCAGAAATGAACGCGTGATAGTTGCAAAGTTGGAATCATTTGCGCAAACAGTGATTTGTAATTTAAATTTTTTTGGTCTTTACAAGACATAAACGTTGTGTGCAACTGCACATGCTTTTTTTCCGTATCCCAGTTTAACGCGCTCACGAAAGGCACAATCGTGGCACAAAAAAAGACGCTTACAAAATTATGCTGCTCAATGCCATCTATTGTACGCTCGCCCACCTCACATGTCTCGCACTGCAAATATTTCTTTCCTTTGCTACGTTTGATTTTATTGATATAGAGAGACGGCCTATTTCAGGCGGTTCCTGCCAAACAAGATACTCGTAACCATTTCCTGAACAGTAAACACACATAGCAGACTCTCCTGCAGTTCGCCTTTCTTTTAGTTCGACGGTAAGAGTTTCCATTTAGAAAGTGCGCACGTCATCATTAAATAACTAAAGAAAGTTCGACATGCGTAATAAAAAATATAAGTGCTAAACCACAGAGAAATAGTCTAAGGTGGTTCTCCAACAAGCGACGGCGACAGCAAATTTATGTGTGAAAGCACAACAAAGTGATTCATTTACAGTTAGGTCAGGTCTGAAGCCGACTAAGAAGTAAAAAGGTCGGCGCCCAAGGTGTTAACACCAGCATCATTATGTACACATTGTGACCTTATGTAAAAAAAACACCGCAGAAAATTTACCTGGAAAGGCACGCGAGAGCCCGTTTGTCGGTGGAAATCGCTAGAAGGGCGTCTGCTCAAGTAACTCCGATAGTGTACAGCGCCACCACCGCATGCATCACCGAGTGGCGGCGGCGGAGAGTGAAGACAGCCGACTAGCCGGTATATTTTTTACTCTGTTTCAGAAGTTCCCTTTAGCACTGCGGAGGCTACAAGGCCCCTCAGCCAATAAGAAGAGCGATTATCCCCTCCACATTTACTCATCCGTGCCATGTCATCTGCTCACCGAATTGTTTATAATATAGTTATACCCGCTTATTGCAGATAGGGTTGCCTAATTATCTTATAGATGCAGTAAAACTGCGAAACAAGCAGTCACACCAGGAACTTGAAGCGTGGATTTGTTGCTCTGCCGAAGATCTGTAAACGCTCATGCCGGCGGATAACTTTCCTTTGTGGCTTTTGATTTTCGGCGCTTTTTCTGGCTATCGTATAACTAGTTCTCTGTCGACGCGTTCATTCGCGTCTCTCGCTCCTGTGCTTCTTTTCTCTATTGTTTTATTGAAGGAGACTCTAACGTGCACAAAACACTGTGTCATGTGTCAAGTCTGTTGAAGATGCACTGTTTTTGGTCTGGCGAAAGAGCTCAAGCACTGCCTCGGTGCTTTAGTCTTAGGAGGTGTGCCTAAGCAAGTAGAGTAGCATATCTCGTAAATAACGCGAAAATGTAGGTGATGTTTTAACCTTAGAACATGTTTTATCCTTAGAAACAAATTGATGTCGGATTTTATCATTCATTTGTTGCTGTCAATGCTGTGAGCGTGTAGCGAGAAGAAGTTCGGATCGAAGTGAGTGGTCACTTCTGAATGTGTGCTGATTTGTTGATCTGTAAGCACTGTTACCGATGGTAAGTAACAAATATAATTTAATCCTTACGACCTAAATGCGAAGAATAAATGTGTCACATATCAATGTTGCGTAACACGCACCAAAAAACGCCAATTTAAGTCAACCTGATCTATTTTAAGGCACTTGCTATATATCTGGGACTATGTTTCACTTCGTAAGTGTATGGCTTTCTTACGCCCCGTAGCTTTGGTAGTGGTGAACCAAAGTGGTGAAACGGAGTATAGAGACCGTAGAGAAGAGAAAGCTGTTGCAGTGACGTGACACAAATTGGTAGGTGGCGTAGGCGGGAGCAGGTTTCTCTTTCAGAGAATACAAATAGTGGTCGCAGCGCACCCCTTCCCTATAATGTCAATGTATGGTACTAATTTTGCGACCCCCCCCCCCAAGTCACAGCACCTCCTCCCCAGTATGTCAGTGCTTGAGGCTGTGTTTGCGCTCCCCCTTACCAAACTCCTATGCGCACGCCTATGGTACTGAGGTGAGGGACCTCTGGAGACCTCCCTTACGTACATACCGTCAAAGAAATGCGGCTGCCGCGCGGTTGTTTCCCAGGTGCTTGTGTGGCACTTCTGTATCAGACCAGAAAATGATCAGCGTGGCGTGCGTCACATTTTTGTGTGGTCACCTGAGCAAGCAGCCTACACACCCACGTCACAGCCCGATGCCGCACCCAGAAACCGAAACAGGAAATTGTCCCCATAAAAGAGAATATAGTATTTCATTTAGCAAGAATGAACAATTCTTAGTGCGTGTATCATGCTTCCTGGAGCTATAAGACACGCTGGCAGCAAAGAACGCGTGAGCCATAAATATGGTGTCACCATCCCTTTAACAGTGAATTGCTAAAAACATTTAAGAAATTTGTGACTTACTAAGGCACTGCGCAAAAGAGGTGCCATCAGCACTCCGAGTGCCGGATTCCTCCTCCCACCAGAACTTCTCAAGCGCCAGTTCAGTGTACGATGTTTGGCAACCTCTCACAAAAAGACGGCATCGACGCCACCGGGCTCAAGACTCTGCGAACGTCCGCTCCTCGACATGCGCTACGAGCCTAGCTACATACCTGTGCCTCGCCAAGTGAAGGCTCAATGAGAATCTGTGGAACGTAAACGGCGAAAACTAACGTCTGTAATTGTTTAGACTCAAACCACTGCGGTGCGTCAGTGCAGGCAATCACGCTGAAAACAAAGTCAATCTCAAGAGGAACGTTTTTAAATCGCTAGACTAATGCAGCCGTAGTGCGTGAGAACGAAGATGCGTCGTAACGTGAATAGCGCTACAGCAACCCAACTGCCTCTGCCGTGCGCGGAAAAAACAACCACAGCATAACAGCATGCAATTGTCCTTACACATAATTGCACATCACAAAAGGTGATATACACACAATACCATAATGCCCACTTTGCAATAACAGCAGTTATAAAATACGCGCTACCCTACACCACTATTTCTACCGTAGTAGAGCTGACGTCATAAACCGGTAGGTTTTCTCATGTTATGTAATATAGATTCTGGACATGCAGATCTTTATTTTGAGACTCTCTGAGTTTATATAAAAATTACTATAACTTTATCTGCAACGTTTGAGGCCTAAAACAGTTTTTAATATATATTCTGTCCGCTCACAACGCATTTTGTGACGCTTGAAAAATTGGACCTCTAGAAATTACCTTAAGGCAGGCGACACTGTTGTCACGATTTCATTTATCGAAACAGGCGGTGACCTAGTGCGTGCATTCTTCCGGCATGAACAAAAGAAGTCAGGCATTTAGTCGTGCCCGTGGTGTACAAAACTCTATATTGCGCCACTGCCGCATTTTTCAGTGCCACCACCGCTCTTCCTGCAGGCGCTTCTGGTCGTTTATGTGCTTTCGCGTTAAGACGTACACACATCTACAATTGGCGTCTGTACGGCGCGTACGCTGAAGTCGCGGCACTAACCTTTTCAGTGCTGCGAAATAAGCGCCTCCTTTTTATTCTGATCCATTCCGGGGAAATCGAATTAACCAACACTCTATTTATTTCACCTTATTTCTAGGAATGAAAACACGAAAGGTTCGTACTCACACCTGGAATGGCGGGCCCGTTCGATTCCATCCCTTCCATTTCTCATTGCAGGAAATGCATCTTCATACTTTTATTGAGTTAAGAATAAAACACTCTACATTTATAGGGTCATTAGATGCATTAATAAATGCAAAAGTGTGTAAAACACGTTAGCAAGGTCGAGGGTAGGTAGCTTAGTGGCATACTTCTCAATGCCCTTTTTTCTAGGCGATGTGAACACAGATGTGAGCCCAGTCACAGGAACCCAAAAAGTTTGCAAAAAAAGATGACGATAATAAGAAAATGATGCCATTCCAGGGCACTGGGAGAGTGTGGAATAACCATCTATTAGCTGGAGATTCAGAAATGTTTGATCTCAACACTTTAATTTTCCGAACGCCTGATCTTCGGAACGCATTTGGCACCTATTCACTAGTTCATTGATTACAAGGTTGACATCATAAAAAGTGCTAAGCGTCCGTCAACATTTTTAAATTCTAAAATAATGGTCGCAAACCCACTACAAGGCACAAAAAGAGCTTTAGAACGAAATGGTAAGAGTAAAATGTGTGAGTTGCCATTTAGTTTTAAAACCCGAATTGTGACAGAACAGCTTCTTGAACAGTTGGTTCTAAAACAAATTGAGATAACACGGTTGCCATCAACCTGTGTTAGGCTTCACAAACATGAGCTGCTCAAGCGTGAACCGCTTTAGCCAGAACCCTGTGCGGTAGTGCTTATCTAGCCGCCAACATGCGTGGCGGTGGCAGCGGCGCTACTCGGCTCCCCCCCCTCCCCCCTTAAACTTTAGTGAACTTGGGTTTAGTTCAGCACATGGGTTTCCTTAGGGAATCGGGGAGGTGCCACCATGGTCCTGTTTACCTGTGTACTCAGATTTGGGTGTGCGTTAAAAACCCCAATTGATTGAAATTTCTGGAGCCCTCCACTACGGCGTCTCACATAATCATATGGTGGTTTTCGGGACGTTTATTCCCACAAATCAATCAATCAATGGTCGTTTTAGGAGAGTTTTCCTGCGTCAGGCGGCTTCCAGAATCAATGCTTTCAAAAGATTATTCTCTCTCTCTCTCTTTGTCTGTATGGAGGGGGAGTGTGCACAGGTCATCGTGTATGACTGTGTGCTGTGCTGACATACAGACTTTCGCACACAGTTTCGGGCGAATACGCTCATGTTTCTTGAGGGGGGGACAGTATTAAAAAATAGGGTTCAGGAATGAAAAGAAATAGGCTAATACTCACTCCTAGAACGGCGGGCCCATTCAATTGCAGCGAACAAAAGTATCGCGCCAGCGTTGCTACACATCAAAACTTAGAAAATCATTTTTCGAGCCGATAGATGCCTGAGTCGGCGGACGTGCCAAAAGCTACCACAAGAGGTGATTGGCGTGGAGACAGCAGACGGCTGGGGATTTTAGCTGGGGTGCCGCTGATAAATGATGGATGAAAAACATTACTGGGTTCATGAAAAATTCCACCACCATTTTCAAGGGGTAGGATCACGTGCCGCTTCCACTAGGGGCAGGGAGGCTCAGCCTCACCGCCGCATCATGGCCCTTCTGGGCAGCCGTGAATTGTTGTATGAGGAACGGGCTCGTGAGCAATAAATGAAGGGCATTTTCGGAAAAAAATCTTCATATTTTTCTTGTAATGAGAATCACCTACAAAGCACTTGGGTTAAGTCACTGCAATTGCGTCAGCCTACACAAAGTTCTGAAATGCCAGCAACAAAAAATATATAAATAAATAGATGAAGGGGCGGGAAAAGGGGGTGGCATGCTGCTACGCAGCTTTTATCAGGTTTTGTAAACGTTGCTGCCATCGTAGTTTTGTTGGACTGCGGTTACGCGAAAAATAGAGACATGCTTCAGAAGTGCACAGTTATTATAAGAACTATGTTTTAGTAGAAGCGTTGCTTACAAATATATTGTGCATATAATAATCCAAACCATTTTAGAGATGATTTTTTTTGTTAAATTCCACGCTATGATTTACTAATGTTTCAAGTTTGAAAAAAAAGTGCATGTAGTAAAACGTGCTCTGTTTTCAGTAAAAGGTGCAATTTTGTTCCAAATAATTTCTGCGGAAAGTTTGTTTAATCCCAATCCAATTTAAAACCTCCAAACATCGTCTCCATTTCATTCCCATTTTATTCCGGAGTCGCAGAAATGTGGAATGTCTCTGGAATCATTCCATTTCCGGAGTGGCAACTGCGCAACACTGCTCTCCGCAGAACCAATCGTTCTTGTGCCTACACCAGCGGACCACGCGCCTGTGGCTCAGTTGTCACCGCTGGTGTGTGCACCGCGTTACTACACCTCTCAGCCCCCCCTTCAACCCATCCGTTACTTATGGAGCAATCAGACGCATCGCCCGTTTTTGTCGAAAGAGCCAACAAGACAAGCAATGCGGAAACGCTCCTGAGGAACATCTATGCTTCCGTCCAATCATCACCTACCAACGACGGCCATACTACTGTTCCTATATCCCCGTTCACCCTATCCTCCCTACCAAACTCCTGTAGCGCGGAATTCACGTGCGTCGCCCTGCAGGTCGCTTTCTTCCAGTCAGCGTGTAGTGTCGCCTCTGCGATCCACCTCCCATTCCGCGGACGCTCGTTCAGAAAACTTCCCGACGCAGCTTTAGGAGAGGATCTTGCATTCACCGGTTAGCTAACGATTCTTCCAGGGCGGCCATCGAACTTATTAGTAGTGTTTGTTGACGATGTACGCGCTGAGGCTCCCGTAGACACTAGCGCTGCCGTTTCGATTATTAGTGCTCATTTTGCTCCCGCCTTCGAAAAATGACCACGCCTTGTGGCGACCCACCTCTCCGTGCGGCGACCAATGCTAGTATTTGTCCACCTGCACAGTGTATGGCTTATGCCTGCATAGAAGGCACACGTCATTGCATCGTCCTTGTGGTATAGAACCCCAGAACTGATTCTGGGGTGGGATTTTTTGTCTTCTGCGTTCGCTTCCACATCTCATGATCAGCACCTCCTACATCCGAATACCACCTAATCTTTGTCACTTGAACGCGCCTTGTTACCACGTCAGATTATGTGCTTCCTGCAAACACCCTACAAGTCACGCAACCTAGATTTTGCCGTTTGGTCAGAAGGCTGCGGAAGCGCTTTTACGGAGTAGAAATATGTCCTTATTACGGATCCTGCACCACGCTACTTCGATTTATACAAACCCACCATTCTACACACTGACGCTAGCAGTTATGGTCTTTGTGCAATACTGTTGCAGCGCAAAAAGATCTCACGCGAATGCGTCATTGCTTACCCAAGTCATGTCCTTACCGCTATAAAATTAAACTATACACCACCAGCGAGGAGTAGTGACCTGCTGCTGTTTGTAGTTACCTGATACCACATCTTACGGATGTCCCTTTATCGTCGTTACTGAGAATAACGCACTCTGCCGACATTCATCGTTGAAAAAATTATCGGTCACCTCGGTCGCTAGGTGCTTTGCTTGCAGGATTACGACTCCGATTTCACCTACATATCTGGAAAGAAGCATCAAGCTGCTCATGCTCTATCACACTGTGCTCTTCCCCGCGCAGGCAATTCACCATCACTACTCTAAAACTACACCGTCTTTCCAATCGCAGCGCTAAGTTTCTCATCAGCCGGAATACAGTCCATGCTCATTTCACAATTTGTCGATCCATACCGCCACACCTATGTTGAATGCATGACCGTGTATACTCCTCCTCCGAATTCCCGACTCCATCGACAACTAAGACAGTTTAAGCTTGACGGTGACGCTTTATAGCACTACGTTTATCACGTCCATGGAATCAATTGGATACCCGTCATTCTACATTCTCTGCAAAGTGAAATTTTAGAAGCTTTACACAATGATTCAATCGCCGGTCATTTGCCATTACAAAACTTACGAAAAAATATGAAGTGATTGCTTCTGGTCCAGCCTCTCTTCAGGCGTTGCTAAATACGTCGCATCCAGTGTTCATTACCAACGACGAAAATGACCTGCAACTGCTTCGGCTGTCTTATAATAAAACCTCACTTTTGTCCCACCTTACCTTTTGGAGTCGTCGCAATCGACCTGCAGTGTCGTGTTCCTCGAATATCAAAAGATAATCATTGGATTTGCATGGCTCTCGACCACCTAACCCAGTGCACGGAAACAGCTTCTCTTGAATCCGATACTGCCGCTCAAGTGACCTATGTCTTTTTCGCACGCTGGACTTCGTGCCGACCGGTTGTGCCCCCGCGATCTCCGATGACCGCGCAGCTCTGGCCATCTGGCTCGCCCTACGCCATCTCTTGACGCTGACAAGAGCTGTTCTCGCTGAGTGGTGCCCCATTCTCGGACTTCTGCGACCATGTCCATCTTCCATATCTTCTCCTGACTTCGGTAGTTTGCTATCTCTGCGCCTCTCCCTCCTCCTGCTCTCTGTTTCAATACCATTTATTCCTATCATTTTTATCACACCTTACTACCCCCATCCCTCGTGAGCAACTGTTGAGGTGTCCTCCCGCTGAGAGACAGATACGGGGCTCAGTTTTATCTTCCTTCATTTAAGAATCACCTCCTCCTTCCCGCAACATTATTTTACGCCATGGCGCTCCGCGCGTTATAATGAGCGTTCATGACAAACTCTTTCTCTCTTCTTTTGCTGACCAGAATTTGCATGCCTTCAACAGTGTTCACAGGGTTACGTTTAGTTACTACCTGTGAAGCAACAAATTTGCTCTTTCCTTGGACCCTCTCCGACATGATTGCGATGCATACATTACCCCAATTACAGGAACTGTGATGCATCTGTTCTCTTTGTGAAATTCGCTTATAAATCGGTTGCTGAACGTGCTATTGCCTTTTTTTGTTTATAGCCGCTTAACAAGTTTCATTCTGCACGTCTCTTTTCTTTAGGCCCCCTCACCCTAGAGCTTCTTTTTGTGAATCAATTTCATCTATTCTCGCAAACTACCGTAACCTGGCCCACGTGAACACCAGCCTCTTTCAGGAAACTCGAAAGTCTTGGTACGACTTGTCTCACCGTGCTGTAACTTTTTCTCTGGAGACGAAGTCCATCTATGGATTCGGTGTAGCGTCCCGGGCTGATGCGACTATTTTATTAGTCGTGTTAATGGAGTCGCACAGTGTTCGAAGAGACATTTTCTGTAGTTTACCGCGTTTATTTTCTTAACACTAACCGTGATCACCGTTGCCGAGGAAGAGATATATTACCTTTATCTCGTTTAGAGCCTTTTACGTGACGCATTTGATAGAACTCTCAGGCTACCAGGCAGCCGCTGCTACCATGCGAAAGAATTATATATAGCGCGACGAAAGATAGAATCTTCGTTCTCTTTATATATCATCATCGCCTGTGCATCGTCGTCATCTGAACATTTCATTATCAATGCAATTTAGCTGAAAGTTTGCTAAACAAACCGGTTCATCATATAATAATAAATTTCGACCAGGTAAATTTGATTTCATTACCGGCTGCGTAAGACTCCTTTTTTTCTTCGTCTAGAGCAGAAGTACATGTTGCTCTACCACCACTATTGATGTAATACGTAGGAAAGCAAGAGTCACATATATGCACTCAAACTACAAAGATAACGTTAACACAGAACACCAATGATGCACAGGTTAAATTTCAATTGCTGTATTGCGAGTTGGACATTTCGTCAAGATCTGCCTCGGTAGAATAGTTGTTATGGTGCTCGGCTGCTAACTCAAAAATGATGGCTTCGATCTCTGCCGTGCCAGTCGCATTACGATAGAGGAGAAATGCTAGAGGCCCGTCTACATTTCGATGTCAGTGCGTGGAACAAACACATGATCGAGCCCCCACTAAGGCGTTATTATAATTTGTGGTTTTGGGACGTAAACTTCTACTCAGTATAATTGTAGATTACGGCATGTGCAATTTTACCGAAGTAGATCGTCCCAAGTGGCGGTTCATTTTAATGATGATGCGTCACTCTTACTTTTTTATTTTGTTCTCAAGATATTAGGTGGAACAAAAATTAATCTAATCATCGCCACAAAAAAATTGGGAAGGTACTTGAACGATCAACCAATGGCTTTGAAGAGCTCAATGTGTAATAGTATTTTGACGCATTTTATGTACAATTGTCTTAATGTAAGTGGTTCATGCTACTTTATAGCTAATACCACTCATAAGTGTTTCAAATGGTAGACCAAAAAGACCCGAAAGAAAGAAGAGAACAAGGACATCTAAAAGGCAAGGGCTTCACTGATGTTGCTTTTGCAATGTTTGTTTATTACACCTAACATTGACGCTAGTACTTTTAGCCAGCTTATCTCGTCTGTCATCAGAGTGTTTTCAAACGCCAACAAAGAGGCATATTCTTATGTTAAGTGTTTATCTGACCCACTCGGTTATCATTAGCCTTGGGGATATTTTGAAAAAGCTGAGTTTATTAGGTGTAAGTAATACTAAAGAGATTGTTTACTGTAAGGAAGCAAAGATTTTAGAGTGAGGTTGCTGTGGTATTGGTGGGTGTATTAAATTTGAACAGCGGGACCCTTTAACTTAGCTGTTTCAGTGTCCCTTGTTCATCGTCAAACGGCAGCTGTTGTTGCCAACTGAGCCTACGAATGCCAGTGTCACACGTGAACCGTTTTGCTTTGCCGGCAGGTGAAAAAAAAAACTTTGAGTGAAAATTGGGCCGAGGGTCATGTCATGTATAGAACAGGCAAATAAATATTGGCAGATCCCACGTACAATAGGAATCGATGGTATGCAAAGCACAATTGCGAAATGTTGATATGTCACTCTAAAATCAGCAAAACGTAACGAGGTGGAGATAAATGATGCCGTACATGACTTCCGTGTCATGACTATTATGTTTGGATGTGTCATATACATTCGTCAACTATTCACGTCATGTAATACCATTAGTATATGGGGAGCCAGGGAAATGGCCGCGAGCACGCTAATAGCGCGGTATGTTGTCATGTTCTTACATCACACGCGTGACAGGATTATCATGTTTGCACCAGTCATATATTCAGTCATCTATTGACGTCACGTAACACCAAATTTAGTATATGTGGAGCTAGCAAAATGGCTGCCAGCGCATCCTGAAGAGACGAATATGCTGTCATGTGGCGTTGACGCGTGCGCACGCTGGGCACAGCGACACTACGTTAGCAAAACGCGAGCACTCTATCGTCTGACGCCAGGCGCGACCAGCGTCTGCCAGCGCGGCCCGACGGGAACTGTGGCGAAATGCAATATGCTGCATTTCGTCCCGATCCGTTATCGAGACAACACTACGTCTCTCTTTTTGTGACAAAGGGACGCTGGACGCGCTAAAACGCTCATGCGTCGAAGCAACGCAGCGCGGCGCACACCTGTGAGTATATGGCAGGGCCGGCGCCGCGCGTGGCAACGTCGGCATGACGTGACGAAATGAACGCCGGTGCGCACGCGCACGGGGTCACGACGAAGTATATTGGCGCCTTGACTGTGGCATGAAGGGATGTTCTCACATGCACGCACCCCGAGACACGCACCTCATGCATTCGATTTCAGTAAAGCCTTCGATAGGGTGCCTCACAGAAAATTATTCGACAAGCTCGAGTGCATTGGTCTCCCTTCAAACATTATATCATGAATCCAGGCATACCTACAGCACAGGCAACAGTTCGCAGATATTAAGCAATGCTCGTCCGTTGCGCACCATGTAACATCGGGCATACCACAAGGCAGTGTACTGGGATCACTCCTATTCCTGATTTATATAAATGATATCTCAGAAAAACTCCCTAGTGACGTGCATGTAATTTATTTGCGAATGACTATGTCATATTTGATGAAATTACCTCGCAGAATGATCACGAAAGCTTGCAGCAATCAGTCACAGCTATTTCAGAGTGGTCTAGACTTTGGGGAATCGAAACAAATGCACAAACAACAGTTTTGATGCGAATAAGAAGAAAAAAAATCTAGCATATTTTCTTACGTTCTGAACGACACCTTAATAACCGAGCTTGACCAGTATAAATACTAAGGCGTCACGTTTAATAACAAACTTTCTTGGTCAGATTATATATCTCTTACATGCTCTTCAGCGTTGCGCAAATTGTGGTTTTTGAAAAGAAAGCTTAGCAAAGCTCCGGTGAATACAAAGGTTTTGGCATACAACGCAATCGTGCGCTCACAACTTGAATATGCAGCGGTTGTATGGGACCCTCACACCAAAAAAGACATAATGAATTTGCGGCATGTGCAGAGGATGGCTGTTAGATTAACTTAGGAAAATACAAAAGATAACATTCCCTTTCACTTTTAATGCTTACGAATAAAATAAGTTAACTAGAACATCGCCGCAAAACTTAGTCGCCTACAGATCCTGCACAACACAATAAAAGGGAAAAATTGACCTCCAGAAGCCTCATATTTAGTGCCCCTAAACACAAGGCCGACTAGACCCAGACACAGCTTTTCTCTCACGCCTATATTCACCAAAACCAAATCCCACATGAACAGTTTTTTTCCGCGCACCATAAAAGATTTGAACTCTTTACCTGTTCACGTCATGCAATCGGAAACATTTAGAAAAGAATTGGAAAACCACTTCTCCTAATATTTAGTGTTTAAACATTTCTTGCAATTTTGTAGTGATTTACATTCGCGTTGCACAGTACGTTTTCTTCTTGCATTGTTAGTCTTTTTGTGAATGCCTTGTCATTGTATTGTAATTTCCCATCCTGCATGAGCCAGCATATTCGTCTGCAGTATCGATAAATAAATAAAGTAATTAAAAATGGCAGCCTATTCACAGAGTGAATGATGGAAAGTGGGGCGAAGAATTCGTCCGTCCATTCGTTCTTGCTTCCGTCCGTCCATGCGTCCGTCAGTGTGACCGTCCATGAATCTATCAGCCCATCCGTGCGTGCATCTGTTCGTGCGTCTGTTCGTGCGTCCGTTCCTGCGTTCGTCCATGCAGCCGCCCCTGCGTCCGTTCATGCATCCATCCATGCATCTGTCTATGTGTCCGTTCGTCCGTCTATTCAACACTCCAAATACCACCATCTCGCATCTTTTCATCATATATTCCCCATATAAAAGCACCGCCATCCAGCAGACATTTTAAGGACTAAACGAGAGGTGGCACACGCACACTTTCTTACGGCTTGCGTTTGGGTCCACTTCCCACCTTTAACCACCTCGAGTTCATGGTATATACTAGTTCACTGTATTCATGGCACTGCGGCCGAACGCTCGCTAAACCTTTCGAAAACCAAGGAAGTAACGTCCAGCAAGTATGACGTAGCAAACTTTTTCAGTCAGATAGTGCTCAATGTACATGCCAATGGCTGCTAATGGGAAATGAGAGGCGGAGAATTCGGCTTCTACTTTCTAACGACTTGCGCTTCGTATCTACTTCCCACCTTTAACCACCTCCAGTTCATGGTATATAAAAGTTCATTGTATTCATGGCAGTGCGGCTCAGCGCTGGCTAAACCTTTCTAAAGTTAAGGAGGTTACACACAGCGAATATGACGTAGCAACTCTTTCTTGTCAGATAGTGCTCCATGTACATGCCAACGGCTGCTAATGGTGATCGCAGCCTGCGCGTTAACTAACAGCCGAATGCTCCTGTCTCTCATTCCCCATTACCAGCCATTGACATGTACCTTGAGCACTATTTTTTATTGTTCAACAACGCGCAGAAGATGTCTCTCACCGGCTCCACCTTGGAGGTAAAAATGTTATACTTGTTACAGACTACGAGAAACGAACGGGTGCCGCTATAAGGAGCTTCGCCCCTAAAATTATCATGTCTGCACCAATCGCATACCTTCTTCATCCATTGGCGTCAAATAATAGCATAGATGGCATATCCGAAGCTAGCAAAACGGCCGCGAGCGCATCATCAGTGTGGCATGTAATCTTCTTGTTACATGACACACATGTTGTGATTATCATGTTTCGATGTGTCAGTTACCTATGTCGTCCGTTCGCGTCCCGTAATACCAAGTTGGTACATGTGAAGCTTGCTAAACGGGCGCGATCGCTTCATGAGCGTAGCATGTAGTAAAGTGGTTACATGACACGCACCTCATATTCATGTTCGCACCAGATACCTTCGTCATCAATTCACGTTCCTTAATACAAAATTTGGTATACGTGACTCTAGCGAAACTGCCGCGAGCGCATCATGATCGTGGGATGTGGTCATGTGGACATGACCCGCATGTCATGATTTTCATGTTAGTGTCTGTGACTTGTGTATTCCATGCAATGATGCCCTACCATACCAGTTTTTCAACATGCCATGTGAACGAAATCACCGTAAGAGCTGTAGGACAATGTTAATCGTGACATTCATGACATGCATTTCATGATTTTCTTGTCATGACTAGTCAAACATGTTCTTCATACAATGTTATTATCCAATACCAAATTTTGTATCGATACCATTATCGAAACAGCCAGGAGAGATAAAAGTCATATGTGGCTAGATAGATAGATAGATAGATAGATAGATACGCTGAAAGGTGCCGAAGTTTGCTAAAAAATGTTTCGCATTCAAAAACGAGAGATATTCGTTAGAAGCTATGTACACTAATTTATTCACACTGCGTGTTTTGAAAGGAGAATGTGGCACAGAAGAGTGCAAGCAAGTAACTGTCTCGTTTGTTTACGGCTGTCAGGAGAGGTTTCAGCTCACCTAACATATCACAGCTTCTGTTCATCAGGTATTACGTACGACGAAATTAATTGTAAAGACAACTGGCTTCGTTATTCGTGTTTTATGACGATCATTGTGAGGTCCGCCTAAGCATCATTTTGCAGTTTTTGTTCAACATATCCTGTAAGCATCTTATTTATAAAATCAGATTTCATTGTGTCCGCCCTGAAAACCAATTTGGCTGTTCAGCACGCCACTTGATCAGCCATTGAATTGTGATTACACGAATATGAACACAACGACGCTTCGTGGATGTAGTTTTTAATTGCGCTCACATATTCTCAGCCGCCGTGTGCAGGTGCTAGTGGGCCGAGAAGCTACGAGCACAGGAATACTGACAGGTCAACAGATGCACTTTGCAGCAAGCCAGCGACTTAAGTAAGGGCGTTCAATCAATTAGATTGTTGTTGAACAGAAATTTGTCGTCATGTGTATGTACTATCAACTTGTGGAAGTAGTACCAAAAAGAAAATGTGCATTTGTAAAGTGCATTTCAATAAAGTGAATGCAGTCGTTAGCGCGTAACAGACACCTCAGTAAGCACGCCATCACCGCTGTTGACGACGCTACCGCCTATACTTTGGCGCAAAGACCCATAGTAGCAATGTAGTGCCCAAGTTTTATGTATTTGTGTATTCACGAAAACGAAAGGAATGAAGGAGAAATATCATTGATTGAGTGTGTTTGGGCTCTTTACGAGCTCTAAGCCGCTGCATGGCCACTAGATTTAGCGCATGTGTCGAGACAGTGCATGACTAGGGCACTGGCACCCCGGTTCACCCAGTGTAGCGGCGCTTCTAGATCCCAAAACGCAATAAGTGCCTCCAATGTGCCGATGATAGGCTGCCACTGCGGGGTAGGAGCGGCAATTAAGGCAGCCAAGGAGAATATGGTCTACGGTGGTGGGCGAATCTATACAGATACTCTGCAGAAATGAGGCTGATGATGGATAACAGGCAAGAGTTCTTGTCTGGAGTAACCTCGGGATAATTTGTTGCGAGTGAGAAAGGCAGAAGGGTGAAGGGAGTAGAGTCGATGGGCAAAGCGTGCTTGCTGGGTGAGTTCAGTGAATGCGTGTGAAAACGCCTGCAAGTAGAGGCCGAGAATTAGAAGAGTGAACGTTCGCGGAATGGTTTTTCAAAAAAATTCTCATGGGGGCAGTAGGAACACGCTGTAGTCGGAAAATGAGGAGTGCCGGCTCTGTGGCGGAGCATAGCATTTATGGTCGATGCTGGCCGCGTGTGTAGCCTCTAGCTATGGCTGCTTCCTGAAGGAATGATTCGGTATCACTATCTGAGCCATACGTAGTACAGACCGCTTTATCATCGGCGTACAGTGTATGTCTCAAGTGTGGGATATGCCTGGCAACTTTGCCTAGGAAATTATGGTGATATCTAGAGGAGCGGGAATAAAACCGACCTCTGAGGAGCGCCAGTGTTACCTAGAGGGAACGGCCCACTTAGGAAGGCCCAGTTGTAGCTGTAGGTTCTAAGTTCGAAGTGCAGCTCTTAGATGCTTCGTACCATCACACTTTGTGTAACAATGTCAGATGTCTTGGCGAAGTGTATCGGCAGAACTGCTGTTTTATATGGTGTACCATGGTATCGAGGATAGCGTGCGAAATCTGCAGCTTAGCGTTTCATGCGGAAAGGTGCGGTTGAAATCCCACCATTCCACGAGGAGTCCATGCGAATCACTCTGTATCGTAAAAGAGGGGGAGCATAACTAGTTCAGACAGTTTGCCCACACGAGAAGTGAGAGATATGGGACGGAGATTGTTTACATTAACGGGCTGATTCGGTTTAGGGATGAAAATTATGCTCGCATGCTCCCATTTAGCCGTTATCTCCCCTTTTCTTTTTTCCCAGCACTCATTGAAGTAATCAGCGACAATATAAATAGAACAGTCGCCAAGATTCCTGACTGTGACACTGGTGATCTCGCTTTCTAGTTCGTGAGCTTATGAATCGCAGCTCTGACTTGGACCTCCTGCATCGGGGATTGGAGAGAAAGAGAATCAGGGCTAATGTAGCCGGTATATGATAGGGCTCAGCTCACAGTACTATAAGTTGATTTGAGTTGGTTGAACAGTGTCAGCTGATTGTGTCTATTTTCTTCGCAAGTCTTTTGAGAAAGTGCCCCGTTCGCTTTTTAGCTTAAGCGGAGTTTATCATCTGTCAAAGTAGTTGCCATGCCCTAGGTAAAGAGAGATTACCTCGCAGTCCATCACATATTTGGTTCTGTTAAGGGTCGAATGGAGGAAGTTGCTGATGGCATCCCACCACTGCCACCAGTTGTTGGGGATGGGGGACTTCCCGGTCTCTTGTGGTAGCGTGGTGTAACCGGGTGGAGGAAATGAACGCTGAAAAGAAGAGGATACGAAAAACAAATATGTTTATGGTACTATTTAGACGTATTTACAGCAAAGAAAGGTAAGTGGTTTCACAAACCACGAGCGTGGTGGTTGAACCAATACATTGTTCAGAGCGACGTCTAGCACTCTGCGGCATCGTTTTAAGCCCTGACGGGCTCCTCCTTTTTGAGTGGAACACCGATCATACGCACACCAGGTGATGGGGACGAGCATGCACAGTCCACGTGAACGTCTAATATTGAGTCGTGATCACTGCACTGCAAGGTGGCTCCAGCGGGGCTCTTACTCGTCGTGTGTGAGCCGCTAGTCGAGAGGTACCAAGCTCCTGACAGCATACACCAAAGGGTCCGCCGATTTATTCGCCTAATTAGCGTTGCGATTTGCGGCGGCCGCCATGGTCTCTTCAAAGGAAGATGCTGTCTTTGTTGTCCTCTCTCGAACGGTTAACGGCGTCGTGGCGACACGACGTCTTACCATCCGGCTAGCAGGGACAATGCCTGGCGGGCATAGGCAGCCTGTCAGTCGGCTAAAGAAAATAAAGAAATAAAAGAGCGCCGCTCCCCTGTCAGCTCTGGCGCCGGTCACAACAGCTTCCCCTTCGCCAGATGAGTCGTCAAGGTCATCAGGCACCACTGCTGCTCGAAGGGACGACGAAAGAGTCCGCATTTGAAAGCCAGGAACTCAACTTTGCTTGCCACATGGTCTAAATTGCCGAAATCTTCGACAGCGTCTGGCAGACTGGGCGCCGATGGAGTTGATAGCCCCCCAGTAAACTGCTTACGCACAATGGCGTCAGACGAATTGCCTGGCCAAATGTAACAGTTGCAATGATATTTCCGGATAGTGGTCCCCTGCACTTCTATTTCTTTTCGAAGTTGCGCCAGTTTTGGCTTAAGTCTTCGATTTAAGTTTATTTGTTTTTCAGCGTGCCAGTATGCCAGCTTGCGTTTGGAGTAGTTACGTTAACCTACTTTCTAAAGTATCGCAGTATCTAGGTTGGCGATGTACGGTTTTGTATATTTACGGAAGGTCTGGTATGTTCAAACAACACTGTCTTGTGACCCCAGCCTGTCAGTTGAGAGCCACTTACAAGCACAAGGACGCACCACTTGCAGCAAAAGAACTAAGAAATTTCCTTGAGCACACATGAAAGACGGCTGGAAGGCACCAGCTCCTTCTATCAGCTATGTTGTTACAACTAAAGGTGATTTGGATGACTACAAAAAAAACGTACTGCACCTCTACCACTGTGAAACCTGAGGAACTACGAAGGACCGGCAGCACGAGCGCCCAGCGATGCCCATCGACGGAGTTCCTACTGCTGCTTTTACTTGAGCGTCGAAGTAAACTTACAGGGTTTATTCAGCCGGAGAATAATCTTGTTAACGAGAATTGCAAGCTCTTTTTGCCACATGAGCGCTCCTTCCTGCTCGTTATGAACGTTTAAATCGCTTCCTCGCCAGTGAGTTTTACCAAATCGTGTTCAACTTGAAATGTAGCAGCAATGATTATTCAAGTGGTACCGGAGCGCGACTACCGCAGGCCGCGCCGATGAGCGCACTGCTACGGGCATTCGTGCGCTCGCAGAGGCGATGGCGCCCTGTCTGGCCGGCCTCAGAGTCCGCAAACGTTTTTGTCGATGTTATTGGTGACTCACTTTATTACTTCTCAATATTACTGCAACTTTAATACCTGCGCAATCTGTCCGTGCCAAAGGGCACAGTCAAAGCGCCGGTGCGCCAGCTTTACGACACAGCGCGATAAGCAACCACAGTGATTTACTCCGTTAAAGCACACTGGGGTCACTGATATACGCGGATGCTTGCTGAAGTCATGCCGCCGCCATGAAGTCCAACCAGGAGCTGAGAGCTCGTGCAGCAGTAGCATTACGACAACGTGGCCAAGGAGGAGCTCAGAGCGCTGAAACAGTATTCGAACATTGTCATTTCACAAATGATTCACCGTATAGTGCGTTGACCTCCGCCACTCGTCAGCAATCCTCTCATGCGTGAATACCTAGATGCGAAGCAGCTGAGGGTTGAAGTCGATTCATTTTACGGACGAACGAAAAAACTTTATTTAAAAAAAAGGAAACCCTGCAGGGTTACCGGCCCGGGCTCAGGCCACCCCGGTAACCCTGCAGGGTGACCGGCACGGGCTCAGGCCACGCCGACGTTTTGTGCGGTGAGGCGTAGCCTTTCCACCGCTGTCCGGGCCCACTGGATTGCCCACAGTTGGTCGTGCAGATCTGAGCTAGTCAGCGCACTTAGCCAACGCTCCTCGAGAAGGTCCGGTTTTATATTGTCCTTTCGGTATATTACTTTGACGTGTGTACATTGCCATAGAATAGGTGCCATATCTGCCTGTTCGTGCTTACAGAGGGTACAGCTCGTTTTCGGGTATTGTCTGGAATTTACTCTCTTCAGGTGTACTGGACTTGAAAAGGTTCTGATTTGAAATCTTCACCAGTCTGTTTCTTGAGATCTGTCTAGCTGTTTGTGTGGTGGCGGATATTCTTCACGTTGTCGCTTATAATGTGCCTATACATCAAGATACGTGACCAGTCTGTCTCTGTCGTCTTGTATCGCATATTCATTATTTTCACCATCTCTACCGTCCCCATCACCTCCACCGGAGTCGTCCCCCCTCTGTGGTGGGTGCGGAGGGCCGGGCTGTGGCTATCCGAGTCGTGGTGGGTTAGATCTCGCACGATTTGGTGGGCCTTCTCGTTGAGGTTTTGAGGGATGGTTGTGTTTTCGATGTTTAATTCCCTCATGTGCGCCGGGATCCACTTGAGGTATTTGGGTAAAATTTTGCCGTTCGGAAGTCTTCTGCTAAGCGGTTCAGGATTTTGGCTGCTTCGGTGGAGACCCATTCCTCTGTGAAATTTCTAATGGCCATCTTGGAGTCACTGATTATTAATCTGTTGTGTTTTCGACCATTGACTACAGGCAGTGCAATGACCATTTCTTCCGCTGCCTCCGACGATCTGGTCCTTACGGAGCCCGCGGTCAAGGTCTTTCGTTTTGTATGTATGACCGCCATTGCGAAGAAGGAGCCATGCACAACCCTATTACTGATATGTTTATTTTGAGAATACCGGGCGGCGTCTACAAAAAGCACACCCTCCCGCATGCCGTAGTTTTTAAGGATAATTTTCGTGCGGCTTTTTCGTCTCTCAACGTTGTGGGCAGGGTGCATACTTTTTTGGGATGTTTTCCGTAATTATCGCAGACCGGACGTCCGGGTGCATCTGCGCCTTGGGACTTTTCATTCCGTGGTAATTAATGGAGATCTTTTCCATGATTGATCTACCCGCCATGGTTCCCGACAATCGTTCGAGTTGCGCTATCCTTTGTGCTACAGTGATCTCGTACAGCGTATTATGTACTCCGAGTTGTAGCAGCCTTTCGTTCTTTGTGTATTGCGGTAGACCCAGCGCAGCTCTGTACGCTTTTCGAATCAGCGTGTCGACTTTGTCTTTCTCGGCTTTGTTCAAGTGGAGAACGCCGCTACGTACGCGACATGACAGATCGCGAAGGTCTGGACGAGTCGTACAACGTTTCTTTCTTTAATGCCCCTTCGTTTATTGGATGCTCTTTGTATTACCCTAACGGCCGCCATGACTTTCTTTTCCAGGCGCGTTATAGTTTCCCCGTTGGTTCCCCTGGCTTCCATCCAGAGACCGTGGACTCTGATCTTCTGAACCAAAGGTATCGCCGTGCCATTTCTAGTGGTTATCCTGATTCTTTTGTGTAATTCTGCTAAGTGACTGCAATCTATGCCTAGTCTTTTGGGGTGGTATAGTAGCAGTTCTGATTTGGCCGGTGAACATTCCAATCCGGTGCCATCCAGATGACTCTCGACTGCATCCACTGCCTCTTGAAGTCTATTCTTCATCTCGCCTTCACTGGTGGCTTGCGTAGTCCAAATCATAATGTCGTCTGCATAGATTGTGTGATTGATGCCTTCGATTCGTTCAAATTTTTCTAATAATCCCATCATAACAAGGTTAAACAGCATCGGTGACACGACGGACCCTTGCTGTGTGCCAGCGCTGCCATGTCTACTTGGATGCTCTCCTCCTCGTCTAGTCTAACCATGGCAGTTCTTTCCTTAAGAAAATTTCTGATGTACTAGTACGTGCGCTCGCCTAGGCCGAGTTGCGCAATTCGTTTAAGAATGGCTACGTGCTCGACCATGTCGAAGGCCTTCCTTAGATCTAGCCCGATTATTGCCCTCATGCCTCGTCCAATGTGGTCAATGACTTGCCCCTTTAGTTGTATCATGACATTTTGTGTGGAGAGACCTCTTCTGAAGCCGGCCATGTTGCTGCGGTATAGGTTGTTAGACTCAAGGTAGTCGTTAACCCTGTTCAGGCAAGCATGCTCCGTTACTTTACTGACGCAAGAAGTCAGGGAGATGGGCCGCATGTTCTAGATTTCTAGGCGTTTACCCGGCTTAGGAATGAGGATCACGTAGGATTTCTTCCATTCGTCGGGTATCTTCTCGTTTCTCCAGCACTCATTCATGAAGTCTGTCGAATGGCCCGTTCCCTCGTCGTCGAGGTTCCGGAGCATCTTGTTGGACACTTTGTCGGGAACTGTAGCTGACTTGGTCTTGATAGTCTGCAGGACTGCCCTGATTTCTTGTTGTGAAAAGTCTCTGTCAAGATCTTCGTTGGGGAACCCGAGTATTCCTGGTGGGTGTTCGACTGCCGGGGGTCCGCCGAGGTCGAGCTCCACGATTTCATCACCCATCTGATGGATGTTTCTTTTCTACCTGTGTCTTAACTTGGTCATTTCCACCTTCACCGCAGTTTTGGTGGCCGACGGGTCCAGCAGGTGCTTGAGAATTTTTCATGTCTTGCCAGTGTTGATGTTGCCGTCCATGGCATCGCACACTTCGTCCCATTCCTGATGGCACAGCTGGGTACAGTGTGTTTCTATGTGCTTGTATAGCTCGGCGAGTTTTCTCCTTAAATTTCGATTGTGTTTTTGCCTTGTAACCATTTTTAATAGTTTTTTTGGCTTCGACAAGGTGTGCAAGCCTCCTGTCCATCCGCATTAAGAAGGTTCCGCCACTTTCATCTTACTCTTCTCGTCGAGCCAACCAGTCATCCCACTCCATTTCGGTTGTGGCTTTTCTACGTCTCGTAGAAGTTCCCTGCTCTAATCTTTTATTTCGATTGGGTCCTTGTTCTTTCTCGTTTCTGCTTTTGCGGAATTTGTTCAATCTACGCCCCTGATTGTCCGTTTGCAATTGCTGGTGGGAGGATTGCCTAGGGCGATGCTGAGGATCCCGTGATCACTTCTCAGGCCTTCAAAGTGGTTTTCCCACGTGATTCGCCCGGCGTTCTTCCAGAGGGTTAGGTCCGGCGTGGTGTCCCTGTACGGACCTACGCCGATTCTGGTGTGCGAGGCTCGCTCATTAGGAATGGTTAGTTTGGCCTTTTCGATGAGGTCGGCAAGGTTTTTTTCCTTTCTTTGACGAGTGCCCATATCCCCACTGCGTGTGTGGAGCGTTAAAATCTCCTCTAATAACAAGTTGGTTGTTGCCTGCGATATTCAATGTTTCGTTAATTAGTTCTTCGAAATTATGCTTTAGGCCCTTTTTAGACGGGCTGCTCTATACGTTTAGGACAAAAGTGCTGCTCTCCTTTTTGCTGCGTGGCACGACTTCTATAAGAATGTGGTTGATATCCTTGACTTCCTTCGTGTTGTGTGGGATAGCAATTAGCCCCTCTTCACTAATGTGGTGACGACTTTGTCTCTCCCCTTTCCTTCGGCGCGTTGTGTGTGGGTGGCATACCCGGCAATTTTGCCGTGGTGGAATATCTCCTGCAAAATGAGCACGTAAGGTTTTTTTCTTTTTGCGGTGATTTTGATTAGTTGCGCCTTGGATGCTTTTTTATCAGATAAACCGCGGCAGTTGCACTGCCAGATGACGAGTTTTCTCATTTCGGTGCCCGCCATATCTAAGAAATTTTCTCCTCTGGCTCTTCGAGCCGCTTGTCGTATTTTAGTGCCAGCGCCTTACTCTCCGCCTCACTGTCGCTATGTCGCACGACCAGCATCTCTAGCATTTTCTCCATTTTGTCCGACAGTTTGTTTATCATGTCCTCGAGGATGTCTCTTTTTTTGTGCTAGAACAGGGCCTCTTGACCTCTTTTTCTGAGTCACTTTTCCCTTTAAACTTCATCAGCGGGATTTTCGCTTGGCGCCTGGTTGCTGTGTTTCCACTGCTACCATTTCTACCTCCTCATTCTCTCTCTCCCCTGTGGTTTTGGTCGCTGCGTGCAGAAGACCGCGATGGCGGTCGATGGAGGAGACGTTTGTATCTGCATTTTCATGAGTATTTCATTAAGTGCTTGCTTTAGTTCATCAATTTTCTACCTGCATCACTGTTTTGCTTTTTTTGCTTTTTCTAGCTGCTGTCTGAGTAGCTTGTTTTTCATTCTGTATTCCTCTACGCGTTTCTCTACGCGTCTGTAATTATCCGTAGCGTTATTATATTGCCGGACCTTGCCGAATTGTGATTGGCCACTATGTCTGACCAGCGCACCTTGTCTGGCGTCTCCTGTTCTCCTTGCTGCTTCGTTGTCGCTTCGGGCGTCCTTCCCCTTGAGGTGGATCTACGCCCGCTCCAGGTCCTGGGTATGCTTCTGGACCTTGACCCCTAGCGACGTAGTCCCCAGGCTCCCAGCCTGGACTTGGATCTGGATCTGGACCTTGATGTGGGTTGACGGGCTGGTTGTGTGTTGCTGCTTCCCCAGGTATTCTTGTTTGGTGAGTCGGCTTCCCGCTGGAGTTCTTCTTCGTTTCTCCTCGTAGCTCATTTTCGTTGCTTTATGAAGTATGACGTCTTAAATTTAGCCCTGCAAGTCCGGTCTGCCGTGGGGTGTGCGTCTCTGCAGAGCTTGCACTTGGGAGTGCATTCATAGTCTCTAGTAGAATTTTTGACACCACACGCCGGGCACAACTTGTCTGTCGGTCTTGGGCACACATCGGGCCTGTGCCCGAGCCTCCCACACTCTTTACAAAAGTCTGTTTGCTTCCGGTAGAGGGAAACTTTCATCATGATGCTGTTGAAGTAAGTCCACTTGGATACCCTGTTGCCTTCGTTAAGTAGTATCACGGTGGTCGTGCCCCCCAGTCTCTCGGCGTACGCCAATGAAGGGTTTCTCGCCTTCACCAGGGTTGCATGAGCTGATCATGCGTGTACTTCAGGGGAATGTTGCGGATTATCCCCTTGTCATGTGTTCCGGTGCCGAGACGTACGCGTTGGTCTCGTACTTCCTTTCATTAATTTTTAAATCCTGGATTTTGACGAATTTCGTCACCGTCTTCTCATCTGGTGTGCTAATTACCAGGATATTTTGTGTATGGTTGGGGCAGATCGTGAAGATTTCGTCGTTTCTCACCGCTGATTCTTGCCGTATTGCTTCGTCAAGGCTATCTCTGCACGTGTGTCAAATTCCCAGCCCGTCTCTTGGTCTGACGTCTCTTGGTCTATCTTGATGTCATCTGCAGGTAGCCTTTGCATCTTGCTTGCTTGTAAAATCTTACAACGCTCTTCCCGCCTCTGCGCGTCGGACTTCTCGAGCGGGTGCCTTTCTGTGCTGTCTCTTCGCCAGAGCTCACACAGACCTTTCTTTTATACGTGACGTCGATCCAGCCCTCCGCGTAGCCGTCAGCGTCTCGCCTCGTTGGATCGCTATCGTCCTCTCTGGTATCAATACTTGGAGTTTCCCCCACTTTTGCATCATCTAAGTCCATTTCGGAGGTGCGTCCGATCCCTTGGCTTTCAACTCGGCATTGTTGATCCCTCTTCCCGAGGCCGGCGTCGGCCTTGTCGGTGTAGGCTTAGCTGGGCACACTTGTAACTCGGGTGGTTATTCACATCGAAAAAGCTTCAAAAGAGTCTCTCACCTAGGTTTTTGGTGTGAAAGCGTTCAGATGGATCTGCCCTATCCGGTGGTGGTCGATTGCCAGTTTATTAACTTGATAAAACTGCGGAACACATTCATAAGAGGCAGAGCCAAAGTGAAGCGCGTCTGAAGCGTTGCATCGCCCGGCAGCGTCCGATTCATTTTAGGCGTGGCCTTACTGCGCATGCCCGTCTGCTCTCCTTTTTCACCTCACAATTACAACGTAGGGAGCGTCTGCTAACCTACACTCGCTCCCCCTTCTCTCTCCTCTAGACATTCCTCCCCACAGCGTTTACACCTCAAATGTGCACTAGTGTCCTCTCCCCCTCTTTTTCGCCTTCTACGCTCAATCCTCTCTGGCCTCACAACGCCAATGCAGGCAGTGTCTGCTAGCGAGTTTCTTGACTAAAGAAAATCACAGCATATCCGTAGAATGAATGATGATGAGTTGGCGAAACATTCATTCGTTCGTCCTTTCGTGCATCCATTTCCGTGCTTCCAACCACCTGTCAGTCCATGCGTCCATCGATCTATTTAACACTCCAAGTACCGCCATCTTGCATTTTTTCACCATTTATTCATCATGTACAAGGTACAAGTAGCCGCGATGCGGTGGAATTTCTAAAAAATAAAAGAGAAGTGGCTACTACGACGACGACACAGGACATACCGCCCATGGCGTAAAGAGCTTCACCCCTAAAAGGCGACTGCTTGAGCAGCACAACCATTCACTGGCCACCATCTATATATATAGGCACTGGGCGTTGGCCTCGAAAGTAATGCCGGTGAAAGAATTTTCGTATGCGTTGTTGAACAACTAAATTTAGCAGCGTGTGCCTAACTAAACGGGCACTGCAGGTATCTGTGTTCAATCAGAGTCTGCTGCTTATGATTGCCCATTAGCAGCGATTGGCATGTTTCAGTAGAAAAATATACAGCATATCCACGGAGTGAATGACGGAGAGTGAGGCGAAGCATTCGTCCGTCCATTCATTCTTGCTTCCGTCCGTCCATGCGTCCGCCTGTGTGACCGTCTATGCGCCCATCTGCCCGTCCGTGCGTGCGTCTGTTCGTGCGTCCGTCCCTGCGTTCGTTCATGCATCTGCCCCTGCGTCCGTTCATGCGTCCGTTCATGCGTCCATCCATGCATCTGTCTGTGTGTCCGTTCGTCCATCTATTCAACACTCCAAGTACCACCATCTCGCATCTTTTCATCATATATTCCCCATATAAAAGCACAGCCATCCAGCAGACATTACAAGGACTAAACGAGAGGTGGCACACGCATACTTTCTTACGGCTTGCGCTTCGGGTCTGCTTCCCACTTTTAACCATCTCGAGTTCATGGTATTTATTAGCCTCACTGTATTCATGGCACTGCGGCCTAACGCTCGCTAAACCTTTCTAAAACGAAGGAGGTTACGCTCAGCGAGTGTAACGTTGCAACCTTTTCCTGTCATATAGTGCTCAATGTACATTCCAATGGCTGCTAATGGGAAATGAGAGACGGAAGAATTTGGCTTTTACTTTTTTACGGCTTGCGCTTCATATCTACTTCCCACTTTTTACACACTTCCAGTTCATGGTATATACTAGTACATTGTATTCATCGCACTGCGGCTCAACGCTCCCTAAACCTTTCTAAAACTAAGAAGTTTACACTCGCGAGTATAACTTAGCAACCGTTTCTTGTCGGATAGTGTTCAATGTACATGCCAATGGTTGCTAACGGGGAATGAGAGACAGCATTCGGCTTTTAGTTAACGCGCACTGCCGTGGACGTTTTATTGTTCAACAAAGCACGGAAGAAATCTCCCGCTGGCACCACCTTGCAGGGCAAAATGTAACACTGGTTATACACTACGACTACGACTACAACTACGAGGGACGAACGGGTGCCGCTTTAAGGAGCTTCGCCCCCAAAAAGCGGTTCATCACTGCGTACTTTGCGCATTCCCAGGTTTCTCTCCTGTGCAAAGCCGCGATGAACGTCCAGCGTCAACGCCACCACCAGTGAACGCGTTAGCACCCGCTGCGTCGCATGTAGCATGGGTCCCTGAAGCAGGACATTGTGTAATTTCTTCGTTAATAATTGTGGTTAGATGTTGGTTATTTCTGTTAATTATGGTACGTGACACCTTTATTCTTCTTATTGCAACGAGCAAGGTTGCGTAAAAACGCAGGTTTTTATTCGAGAAACGTTAGCCGCAACAAGCTGGTCCAGGCAGGAACCCAGCAAGCACGAGCTAAGAAAGGACGTCAACGTATTCTTTCACGCTGGCACAGAGCTGGCGCCACTATGCTTCGGGATAATTACTCCTCGCGCAGAAAGATGCCAACCTGGTGACCTAGGGAAATGACACGACAAGGGGGTCATAGCACGGTTTGAGGCGTGATACGGGTACTGTTTCATGCCCACAACAGCGTTGGTCCGAAGATGGATGAATTGGCTCAACTTCATAGTTGACAGGAGATGTCTGTCGCACCACACGGTAGGGGCCATGGTATTTCGACGAAAGCTTCGGGGAAAGACCGGGAGGGGTAGGCGGGACCAAGAGCCAAACCAGCATTTCTGGGTTACAGTGTACACTAGACGCAGAGGAATCGGGGTCAGTTTTCTGGTGCCACTGGTCTTGTGCGGTAAATGAGCGAGCAAGTTGACAACACTCTTTGGCATTAGCAGCTGCTTCGGAAACAGGTATCACTTCGGAAACGTCAAGCCTTTAAGGGAGAATGGTGTCTATGGAGCATGATGGCTCACGTCGGTACAGGAGGAAGAAAGGAGAAAAGCCAGTGGTTGTTTGTGGTGCAGAGTTGTACGCGTACGTGGCAAAAGGAAGCACTTGGTCCCAATTAGTGTGGTCGTCTGAGGCACATATGGCAGGCATATCTCCAAGGGTACGGTTAAAGCGTTCCATCATGCCATTGGTTTGAGGATGGTATGCCGAGGTTTTCCGATGAACAGTGCGACATGCCTTGAGCAGCCCGTCGATGGCATTCGAGAGAAACACGCGTCCACGGTCACTCAGTAATTCACGAGGTGCACCGTGTCGCAAAATGAGATGGTGAAGAAGAAAGGACGCAACGTCTTTCACAGTGGTAGCAGGCAGTGCAGATGTTTCAGCGTAGCGTGTCAAATGATCAACGGCGACGATAATCCACCGGTTGCCTCGAAGAGTGTTGGGTAGAGGACCATAAATATCAATTCCGACGCAGTCGAATGGTCTCGCTGGGCAGGTTAAGGGTTGCAAAGGGCCCGCAGTGCTGTGAGAAGGCATCTTGCGTCGTTGACACGTGGTGCATGACTGAACGTACTGGCGAACGTGCCGATACAGGCCGCGCCAGTAGTATCTCAGAAGAAGGGAAGAGTAAGTCCTAAATACTCCAGCGTGGCTACACTGGAGGTCATCGTGAAAGGCAGCGCAGATGTCCGAACGCAAATGACGAGGGATGAGAAGGAGCCACCTACGGCAGTTCATCACGTAAGTGCGGCGATACAACAAGCCTTGACGGACAGCAAAGTGTCTTGCTTGACGAGAGAGGGAGCGTGAAGTCGTTTCTGACAAACTGTGAGAGACGACGTCGAGCGAAGAATCGATCCAAGGATTCTTGCGCTGTTCAGATGGCATATCAGTGATGCTCAACGATGACGAATCGCAAAGGGCAGTTGATAAGCAGGCAAGGTCAGGAGGCAGTGGAGAACGGGATAGTGCATTGGCGTCTGAATGTCTGCGTCCTGAGCGATAAACAACACGGATATTGTATTCTTGAAGGCGTAAAGCCCAACGAGCGAGCCGGCCAGTAGAATCTTTCATGGACGCTAACTATCATAAGGCATGGTAATTGGTGACAACAGCAAACTGGCGTCCATAAAGGTAAGTGCGAAATTTTCCTATAGCCCAAATGATAGCCAAGCACTCCTTTTCCATGACGGAGTAGTTGGACTCTGCCTTCGCTAGGGTACGGCTGGCATAGGCGACAACGTACTCGTCGCAGCCATCCTTTCGTTGAGCGAGAATGGCACCGAGGCCGACACCGCTTGCATCCGTGTGAATTTCAGTGGTTGCATTGGGATTGAAGTGGCGGAGAACTGGCGGAGACGTGAGTAGCCGGCGCAGTGCCGTGAATGCGGGATCGCAGTGGGAATTTTAGCCAGAGAGGTCCGCGCTACGGGAGAGAAGGTGAGTCAGAGGGACTATTATATAGGCAAAATTGCGCATGAAACGCCAAAAATAGGAACACAAGCCAACGAAACTACAAGCTCCTTTAGGGTAGTAGGCTTGAGGTACTCGGCAACGGCACGCAGTTTGGCAGGGTCTGGCAATATTCCTTCTTTTGAAACGACGTGGCCGAGAATTGTGAGTTTGCGGGCGCCAAAACGACATTTCTTGAAGCTTAGTTGCAACCCGGCTGCCGCAAGGCACTGGAGAACTTGTTCGAGACGGGAAAGATGAGTTTCGAAATTCGCCGAGATTACGACTATGTCGTCTAAATAGCAAAGACAGATGTGCCATTTAAGTCCCCTGAGAGCACTGTCCATCATTCTTTCAAAAGTCGCAGGCGCATTGCAAAGACCGAAGGGCATTACATTAAATTCATATAAGCCGTCAGGGGTCACAAACGCCGCTTTCGGACGGTCTGGTTCAGCCATTGGCACTTGCCAATATCCAGAGCGCAGGTCCAGTGAAGAGAAAAACTCCGCATCTTGAAGGCAATCCAAGGCGTCATCAATGCGTGGCAGGGTATAAACATCCTTGCTTGTGATCTTGTTTAGTCGACGAATAATCCACGCAAAACCTGATGGAGCCATCCTTTTTTCGCACGAGGACCACTGGCGAAGCCCAAGGACTGTATGACTGATGAATAACACCACGTTGCCACATTTCGTCGACGTGTTGAGTGATGACGTCATGATCAGCATGCGAGACGAGGTAGGGGCGCTGTCGAAGTGAAGTATGATCACCGGTGTCGATATGATGAGCGACAACTGACGTGCGTCCCAAGGAATGTTGTCCGTGGTCGAAGGAGGCGCGGAAACGCTCAAGTAGTTGAATGAGCTGATTGCGCTGGTCTTGCGTAAGGCTGGTGTCCACGCTGCGCAATAGAACGTCTTCGTCAGGTAGTGAGGGCGCCTTGGCAGCTGTGACAGCATCCACGGACATCGGCGTCGTATCAGAACGGGCATCGAAAGGAAAGATGTCATCATAAGTGTCAAGACTCCCAATACATTCGCCATGCAATAAGGTAGTGGGACAAGGGAATGGATTGCACACGTACACGGCAGTGGAGCAATCGGCAAGCGTTATGACGGCAAACGGGACGACAAGGTTCCGGCGACGAGTGCATTCTTGTGACGGCACAAAAAGGCAGTTGAATCGGAAACGGAGTTGCATAAAAGAGATACCGCGGCTACCGAAAAAGCAGAAATGACGACGTCAGCGGCAATAACTACGTCATCACCTTTTTGGGTGAGCGAGAGAGATTTATGGAATGTGGTGCTGAATGGAAACAAAACGAGTTGAGCACGAGCGCAGTCGACAACCGCATGATTAGCGGAAAGAAAGTTCCATCCCAGGGTATTTTCATGAGACGCATGCGAAAGGACGACAAATTCAACGATGTAAAGCACTCCTTGAATCACAACACGAGCAGTGCATGTGGCAGAAGGTTGGACGTGTTGCGAAATCGCTGTGCGTAGAGAAATTTCAACCAGTGGAGTCGTCACTTTGTCCAGTTTGCGGCATAGGACTTCACTGATTATACAAATAGCGGCACCTGTGTCGACAAGAGCAGTTGTGGCGAAACCGTCCACAAACACGGCAATCTCGTGAGAAGGCGAAAGATGAGGCCTTGGAAACTTCTTCGGTTGCGCAGCACTTGCCTCAGGAACTGCGACTGTTAGTTTTCTTCCTGGGCGTGATTGGAACGGCGAAGCATGGGTGAAGGAGACCGAAGACGGGGTGAAGGAGATCGACGTCGGCTGAAGTCTGGTCGACGTGAGCGGGGTCATGTGAATCAGGTGTCACATGCGATTCTGATTGCCGAGGTATGTTGCTGGAATCCTGAACATCATTAAAATAGAATCCACGGCGACGACAGTAGCATGCGACATGTCCTGGAATACCGCAGTTGTAGCAGACGGGCCGGTTATCCGGAGTACGCTAAGAATATACAGGTGCTCGAGGTGCGATTACCGGATACACCGAAACTGGTGACCTATAGTAGTTGTTGGCTGGACTGTATGAAGGTAGCGGCGGTTGGACAGGAGGTCGGCGGACGGCTTCTGCATAAGTCAGCGGTGCAGCAACTGATATTGGGGACGCAGGCGAAGGGAGAGCCTCGACAACTTGTGTCTGAATAGCGCGGCGAAGTGAGTGGTCCAGTGTTGAGGGGGTCTCGTTGATGGTGGCGACAAGAGAGAGCTGTCGAGCAACTTCCTCCTGGATGTACTGTTGAATTTGAGGCATTTCCACGCTGTAGTCGGGGCCACTACTTTTGCACTCCAAAGCCGAAATATCAGCTGTTTGCGTATTAGTGCGACGTGTAGAAATTCGTTGCTTGCGCAGCTTATAGAAACTTTGACATAGCTGAATCACGGCCGTGACGGTCTGTGGGTCTTTGGGCACAAGCATATGAAAAGTGTCGTCATCAATGCCTTTCCATACACTCTTTGTTCTGCCAGCCTCCGCCATCCTCGCATCAACTCACCTAAGGAGGCTGATCACATCCTCAATGTAGCTCGTGAAGCTCTCACCTTTTCGCTGAAATTGTGCCCACCGGCCCAGTTCAGCACGAATCTTGCGCATGGCTGGACGACCGAAAAACGAGGTGAGGGCCTCTTTGAAAACCGACCAGGTAGGGATGTCGGCTTGGTGGTTGGTGAACCATAAGTTGGCCAAATCCGTCAAGTAGAAGATGACGTGAGCCAGCTTCGCAGGGTCAACCCACTTGTTAATCGCGCTGGCACGCTCGTACTCTGCCAGCCAGTCCTCGACATCTTGATCTTCAGTGCCGTTGTATACTGGTGGGTCACGCAGATGAAGTACACTAGGGCACATGACAGGCGGCACGTGGAAGAGGCTTGTGGGGAATCGACGCGCTCGGTCATCGCGGACAAAGATGGTATCTTACGGCTGCGGAGCTCCAGGACGTTACCCAGCACGTTTCCACCAAATGCAACGAGCAAGGTTGCGTAAAAACACAGGTTATTATTCGAGAAACGTTAGCCGCAACAAGCTGGTACAAGCAGGAACCCGGCAAGCACGAGCCGAGAAAGGACGTCAACGTCTTCTTTCACGCTGGCACAGAGCTGGCGCCACTATGCTTCGGTACATTATAAATATGGGTTTGGGCATCGCTACCCTTTTTATAGCATGTAGTAAGGGCTTTACTGTGAGCTTGATCACGCGGCATGAAACATTCAAAATAAGACAATCCCGGCTTTTACAGTGCTGAGCCCTTAGTACTACGCCGTTATGACGGTTCGTGGCGCAGTTATTGGGCGAACTATTTGCCACTGATCCACTGAAATTGAAGAAAGCAGAGCCCAGTGGCGAGCGCCAGTTAAAATTTCTAGCGTGATGTAAGCAGCAGTTTCGAAAATTGGCAGATCCCACGTACAGTGGGAATCAATGTTATAAGAAGCACGATTGAGAATGTTGATATCTCACTTTAAAATCAGCACATCGTTAAAAGGTGGAGGTAAATGATGTGGTTATTGATATCCGTATCAGAATTATCATGTTTTGATTTGTCGTTTACCTTCGTCATCTACTCACGTCACGTGATACCAAATTTAAAATATGTGGAGCAAGCGAAACCGCCGCGTGCAAACTATGAGCGTGGTATGTTGTCTTGTTTTTGCATGACATACGTGTAAGGAGTATCATGTTTGCACCACTGATATGTTTTGTCATTCATTGACGTCACGTAACACCAAACGTGTTATACGTGGACCTAGCAAAACAGCCACGAGCGCATCATAAAGGGCCCATTATACTCCTATGTAGCGTTGACGAGCGCGAACGCTGGGCACAGCGACGCAACGTTAGCAAAGCGCGAGCACTCCATAGTCTGACGCCAGGCGCGACCAGCGTCTGTCGGCGCGGCCCGATGGCAACCGGCAAGAAATACGACATGCTGCATTTTGTGTCGATGCGTTAGGAAGGAAAAGGGAAGGAAAACCTTTATTTGCAAGGGTGTGGGACAGGGGTCATCAGCTTGATGGGTGGGGCCCCAAGACCAAAGCTCCACTGGCTGCCGCCGCCTGCCTGACGTGAGGCAGAAGTGCAAGCTGACCTCTGAGTCAAAGCTGGCGAGCTGTGCCTCCCATTGCTCGAAAGTATTACAAAGCTTGTACTGACCTAAAAAGGTATCTAAATTTGGTGGTCGTTTTAGGCATCCCCACGAAATGTGGTAGAGCGATGGCGAGCCGCCACACCACGGACACGCATGTCCATACAGCTTTGGAACAATTTTGTGTTATCGTTGAAGATTGGGAAAGACTCCGTTTGAATTCGGCGGAGGTCAATCGCGTCCTCCCCTTCTAATGATTTGTGGGGGGCACTGTATTTTTGTCGCATGCCTCGCTGGTTAGCAAGAATTTCGCGAGGGGCCATTCTGGATGGGTCATTATCCTCCTCAATAGCTTCCTGCTGGAGTGTTTCAAAGGATCGATTGTACTATAGAAGCTCTGCTCGGTTTGTGAGCCCTCGAGCACAAGCGTCGGCACTTTCGTTCCCCTCCAGGCCTGCGTGTCCTGGACACCAGATCAGCCTGTATTTGTTCTTCAATCTCCCGCCTAAGAGTTTGCTTATTTTTATCGGAAGGTGGCCTCTTAAAAAAACGGCACGATTCCTGCGACTCGGAATTGATAGTTGCCAGCGACTCATCTCTCCGTTCCTGTGCTTTGATTGCAAGAGCAATGGCAAAGCATTCCGCCTTGGCGATCGAGGACGTGTACAGCGTTGCACATGTCACTATGCCGTTGTCGTTGCTAAGCACTGATGCAAGTGATCGTTTAAAATTGTACCTCGAAGCGTCCACATACAAAACGTTTGATTTGTTTTTTATTGTTTATCGGAGCCATTGCACTCTCTTCTCTCGGCACTTTCTGTTTGTTTTTACGTCCATGTTCTTGGAAATTGGTGAGATCGAGACATTGCTGTGGAAGGGATCCGGGATTTCTACAAGAACCTCATCCAGGTTCTGGGGGTATGCCCGGAAAGCCCACCCTAGCAACTATCTCTCTCCCCGCTTTCGTTTGACTTAGACGGTTTCTCTGCGCAGTCAGTAGCGCTGTGTTTAGCTCAGGGTATGTATTATATATACCGAGGTCCAAAAGCTTTTGGTTTGGTGTGCTTACCGGTAGCCATATGACCACTTTGTAGGCACCCCTTTTTATAGACTCGACGGTTTCTTCTTCTGATTTGTTTAACACGCGGAGGGGTATACTCTACGTTACCTTACACAGTACAATTGCCTGTACTAATCTAATTGTGTCTCCTTCCTTCATTGCCTGTTTGTGGTATGTTACTCTTAGGATCAGTCGTGCAACTTGTTTCGTGGCTGATTTCAATATTTTTATTGTATGGTTTACTGGTCCATTATTGTGAACCCAGAAACCCAGAATGCGTGCGATGGTCACCTGACGTACTTTGACACCTTCAATGTGTATGTGGATGCTTCCGTTACTTTTGTATCTTTTTCCATGTACCCTGATAATTTCAAATTTTTCTGGGGCACAGCTGAGCCCGCTTGCCTTCGCGAAGTTTTCAACTGCTGTTGCAGCCTCTTGAAGTGTCTGCTTTTCGTTAGCCAGAGATCCGCGCGTTGCCCATAGGGTGATATCATCCGCATAGAGAGTGTATCCTAACTGCGGAACTTCATCCAAAGCTCGCATGCGTCCTTACATGGCGATAATAAAGAGCAGGGGAGAAAGGATGGCTCCTTTAGGGGTACCTTTGTTTGGCATCTGAAAAGCGTCTGACGTGACTTGTGCTACGCTTATCGAAGCCTGCCTTTCTGTGAGGAATGCCTTGATGTATTTGTAGTTGTTTCTCCCACATCCGATGTTCTTTAATTCTGTTAGGATGCTTTATGCGAGATATTGTCGAATGCTTCTTTTAATTCAAGGGCTAGTATTATATGTTCTCCTCCTGTAGGTATATAGCTCAAAACTTTCTCTTGTAATAGGAAAAATGCGTCTTGTGTGGAGAGGCCATTGTGGAAACCCAGCATAGTGGCTGGAAAAAGGCCGTTGTTCTCTATAAAGTTTTGGAGCCGATTATGAATAACCCTTTCAAAAAGCTTTCCCACGCATGACGTCAAAGATATGGGCCTGAGTGCCTGCAGGGATGGCTTCTTCCCGGATTTCGGTACTGTTATAATTTTGGCTACATTCAATTTTTCGGGTATCTTCCCTTAGAGCCAATAGTTGTCATTAAAATGGTTTGTCAGTGCCTCTATAACCTTATCGCTGAGAATCCTTATCATTGCATTTGTGATTTGATCTGACCCAGAAGCAGAATTTCTCTTGGCTGCTTGGGCAGCCACAAAGACCTCTTCCTTGGTGATTGGGGCGTCGAGTCTCTCGTTTTTCGCACCAGTGTACTGCATTTCAATACTGCAACTATCGGTATTTTCTCCTATGTATCTGTCCTTAAGTGCTTCTATTAACTCCTTCTCTGTGCCCGGAAAATCATGCATTATTCGTTGTAGTGTTCTGTTCATGCCCGATTTTGATTTTTCTATGTAAAGCTTGTTTCTTAGGTTGGCTCATGTTTTTGCAGTGCTCAGAGTGTCCTGTAGTGAACTGCAGAACTGGATCCATCCCTCAGTTGCAATTTTGTTAGCGTATTGATTTGCCTCCTCTCCTAAAGGAGCGATTCTGCGGAGAAGGTTCCGGTTGAGTCGCTGGTTTTTCCACCTTTTCAGCATACGGCGCCTGCTCTCCCACAGGTGGAGCAGGTACCTGTCGACTGCAGGAGTATCTGCTGTTCTTGCGATACGTTTAGATGTTTGTTTGTGAACAGAGATCACGCACTCTTACCACTTCCCACTCGACTCCGGCACATAGTCGGGTGGGGGATCGCGTCGTCTGTACCTTTCTCAGTCAGTGATCACCCCGTCTGGAGTGATCACCACGTAGTCTTGGAGTTGACAGGGAAATGCTGATTATGTAGTGATCGCTGCCGTGATTCTCTTCCAGGTTTGTCCAGTTAGCATCCGTTAATATTACGTGTGAACGTCAGATCTAGGAATTTAAAATTTTTCTCACAAACAACACCCCCATGACATTCTGCAAAATTCTGAAGGTACCCACGTGACCACTACTTTTTCTCTTCAAAATATTTCAGCAAATAACTGTTTTCAAAAGAGTAAATTACCACCATTTTTAAACTATATATCTGTGATGGTAGCCAGGCAGTATGGTATGGATGTTTGGTGTAGAATGGCCGAGTAGGAAAAACAAGAAATGTCTGAGCATCCTTTGACGCTCGGGCAATTTCGAAAGCATTTTTTTGTTAGCAGCAATTCATTTAAGTCCTTGTCTTCATGCTTAGTTCCATAAACAAAACAGAAGTAACCAAAGTAGTCGTAAGAGTCATGCGGTCTCGCTGTTCCAAGGCTTGTGGAGCCTCACTTAGTGCAAGCTTCACTATTTTTAAATATTTAGATTGAGTCAACAGGTTTTGGAGGCACAGTGCATTTTCAGCTCAATTGTTTCACACTAGTTACTTAAATAAAAAGCGGCAAGTAGAGGTATAAATAACAATTGAATGCATTGTAGGTAATAACAAAAAGGTCTGCTTTCTTTTTTTGTGTGTGGTGCATTGCCTGAACGCTGTGCTTTTTGTGGTATGGTTCATTGTCTAATGAACATAGGCCTTAAAAAATAACATTAGCCTTGTTGAGCTCGATTTTTTGGTTATAGTTATAGTAGCATAATAAAAGTTATGACTTCAAACTTTATTGTTCTTTTAAAGATATTTCCTTGCATAATGATATTTCAGAGTCTTAGTCAATTTTGTTGTAAGAAAACGTGATGTCATAATAGGGTCACTTTTTATAGGGTCGTTCAGTTCTACCTCACCTTTTACATTCCTAATAAAGCAGTTATTTTCAATATCGGTATTTTAAATGAAATGAGCATGCTCTATGTAGTAAGGTGTAAGCACTTACACATAGCACATGCACCCAACTTTTCTGTTGGCAGTTTATTTCTGTTATTCTTGATTGATATGTGGGGTTTCACGTCCCAAAAGCACTATATGATTATGAGAGTCCCCGAAATAGAGGGCTCTGGAAATTCTGACTACTTGGGGTTCTTTAACCTGCACCCAAATCTGAGCACCCGTGCCTACAGCAATTCTGCCTCCATCAGAAATGCAGCCGCTGAAGCCGGGATTTCATACCGTGACCTGCGGGTCAGCAGCCGAATTTTTAGTTACTATTGCTCTCCTATTTTTGTGCAGTTCGGTTATAGCAGTCTGGCTTGCACAGATTTTTAACGGCACCTGCCTGATGCTGCTTGCTTTCATCGTGATTTCAACCTTCATAAGTTGCATAGTTTTACGTCTCAAACTTGTTCAAGATGCCAATTTTGTCCATAAACTGTATAGTTTAAAGGCAGCAAATGTACATGTATGCACTACTGAATGTACATTGAGAGCTTTCACTGGCAGTTCCTAAAATTTTAGTGTGCAGGAAGCATTTAAATCATAACTTTATAAGGACATATCAATAGACTATCTGTACCATTGAAAATCGTGGCAACAACCTAGTTATTTTCACTGTGATAGGCATGCTGTTTTCTTTCATGTGGCAGAACTATTTTATACAATTCGTTCTTCTATTATTCACATATGCATAACATGAAGGATTGTCTGCCTTACGTTTTCAGTTTTATTCTGTGTGTTATATTTCTTGTGCATGTGAACTAAGGTGCTAACTTCTGTGTCTGACATTATTTGTGCCAATTCTTTACATTTTCGGGAGCCCATGAAGGACACATCAGTTTTATGGCAGTGACTTCCCAAATTGACAGTGGTGCCAGAGCCTCAAGCACCATTTCGTCGATCTCCACAAGGCGTTCATTAGATAAACACAGCGCCACACTTTCACAGTGCTATAATTATTATTTATGTTTAAAATTTCGTTCCAAAATTGCTGTTACAGTTGTGTTTTGTGCCACCATCAGTAGCTTAGGTGCAGCTCGTGAAATTACAGTGCAGTCAACTCATTGTGTACCATCAACACTGCAATGTCGCTATTCACAGCTTGGAGCATACAGACAAATAAAAAATATATTGATTGTATCAGGGCTGATGTGTATATAATGCTTCTCTATTGTAGATAATAACTTTATAAGTTTTTAAGTCTTGCATAGAACACTGCAATATTGTGTTGCAATGTAACCACCATTTATGATCACTAGCATGTTAATTTAGTAGCTTTGTAACATATTTTAATTAAAAGCTAATTTTGCTTCCGCATCACGACAATTGGAAAGATGCCGATGATTAAATTCCTCATCATGCATCTTTAAGAAATATTGTGATTTGTACACAGTATTGCATGTACTCAAGATATGGACGTCTATTCAATTTACACATTATATGGCTTTGCACTAGATTCGGACGTAACATGCACACATTTCAGTTTTTCTGCATGATACATCTTTCCATAAAATGCGGAGTCCGCATCATACGTCTTTCCATAAAATGCGGAGTCCGTATCATACGTCTTCCATTTCCCAATAATTCCGTTCCCTACTTGAGGTCTCCGCATTATACGGAACGTTTCAGTAGGATTATTAAGCGCCTTGACTTTCATCAGGTGGCGAAATAGCGCGACTAAGAGAAGAAAAAAAATGGCAGCATATCCACAGAGTGAATGATGGAGAGTGGGGCGAAGCATTCGTCCGTCCATGCGTCCGTCTGTGTGACCGTCCATGCGTCTGTTCGTGTGCCCGTCCCTGCGTTCGTTCATGCATCCGCCACTGCGTCCCTTCATGCGTCCATCCATGCATCTGCTGTGTGTCAGTTCATCCATCTATTCAACACTCCAAGTCCCACCATCTCGCATCTTTTTATCATATATTCCCCATATAGAAGCACCGTCATCCAGCGGACATTTCAAGGACTAAACGAGAGGTGACACACGCACACTTTCTTACGGCTTGCGCTTCGTGTCTACTTCCCACCTTCAACCACCTTGAGTTCATGGTATATACTAGTTTACTGTATTCATGGAACTGCGGCCCAATGCTCGCTAAACCTTTCTAGAACCAAGGAGGTTATGCCCAGCGAGTATAATGTAGCAACTTTTTCCTGGTAGATAGTGCTCAATGTACATGCCAGTGGCTGCTAATGTGAAATGAGAGACAGGAGAATTCAGCTTTTTAATTTCTTACGTCTTGCGCTTCGTACCTGCTTCCCGCCTTTAACCACCTCGAGTTCATTCATGGTATATACTAGTTCATTGTATTCATGGCCCTGCGGCTGAACGCTCGCTAAACCTTTCTAAAACTAAGGAGGTTACACCCAGCGAGTATAATGTAGCAACCCTTTCTTGTCCGATAGTGTTCAATGTACTTGCCAATGGCTGCTAATGGGGATCGCAGCGTGCGTGTTGACTAAAACCCGAATGCTCCTGTCTCTCATTTCCTATTAGCAGCCATTGGCATGTACATTGAGCACTATTTTTTATTGTTAAGCAACGCACAGATGAAATCTCTCACCGGCACCTCCTTGGAGGTCAGATGTTATACCTATTTAGAATATGTGCCACTAGTGGTTACGTTCTACGAGGGACGCACAAGCCACGCCACAAGGAGCTTTGCCCATAAAAAGCAGGCATACCGAAATATCTGCGATAAAGTAACCGAAGAAAGACTGTCGTCTTTAAGAGTTTCTCTGGTTAGCCAGAAAACTGAAGCATTTACCAGCTCCGTTGTGTCGAGCTCCACCCGACGTAGTGCAAGCTTTCCGCAATACGCGAGCATGTTTTCATGACTCGCGTTGATGCCTTTGTCACAGGAGGCCTGTGAATTGCCGTGTTTTAGGAGGCATCCAAGGCTTTGCCTTATCTGGTTATTAGATACTGGTTATTCGATCTGGTATTAGATCTGGTTATAAGATCGGATGACGGATTGCCCTAAACATTGAGGAGATTCGCCCCTAATACCTTATCCTGAATACCTGAATATCTGACTTGTTATGCAAACGGTACGAAAGTTCTCGTATGAGCTTCTGACCCGAAGAAGGGAGGATCCTTTGAGAGACTGAAAGGCGTATTGGGCTAAATTTTACTGAAGCATTGCCAAAGTTCCTTTGCGATACCTTCCCACTTCTGCTCATGACGTGCCCATTTAGGGCTGGTTTTGAACTGCAGAAAACGCTGCAATATCATTGCGAGAAAGATGGAAGAGAAGTCGTGTGAATCAGCTCGGGGTCTCTGCATGTCAATTTCTAGCCTTTCGGTGACAGTCAACGCTGCGATATGTGTTTCAATCTATGTGCAGATTACGCTTTCATTTTCTTTCAATTTTCAGCAAAGTGTTTGGTATTCAGCATTCGAGATTATATTCGATGTTTTTGGCCACTGTTCGGCATTATTTGATGTAAATTTGATTAGTGATGAAATATCACCCCTCTGGCACACCTAAAACTTGATAAATACGAGTATCAAGCAATAATATTAAACACAAAAACACAAACGTCGGTCCTGGAATGATATGTCCCCAAACTCTTGCCTGTGTATCTAGCAAAAATGCTTACGCATATAAGAAACGGCGGTTTCACATGTGAAAAAACATCAAAAAATTTGTCTCTTGTAGAAAACCTGGGAACAGCCAAGTAAATTGTTACATCTTAGGTTCACCCTTAGCCTTGGAGGAGGAGGAGGATGGTTTAAGCGGAAGGACAGGAAGGTTAGCCAGTTCTTAGACCGGCTGGCTACCCTGTGCTGGCGAAAGGGTGAGGGCCTTGCGAATTCATGGAGTGAAGGCTGTGACCATTCATGGCAGTGTCTGATTCTACAGCTGTTGTGAACACATCTATGTTACAAAAAAAAGCAAAATACGAGCTTTATTTGTGTTGTGCTTTTATGTCATCATTGGGTGGAGGCGAAAGTAGAAAAAAAGCGGGTGACAAAACAGCCCAAATGAAATGTCACGTACGCAACAAACATCAGATAAGCCACATTAGATGAATGTTTTAGAAAATGGGCTTATTCCTGTTTGTCAGGCTTAGGTCACAAAAAATTCGGGAACTCGATCAAACATGCTGATAAATCTGGCATAATTGATTCAATCGGACTAGGAACATTTTTTTCTTGAATAGGACAAAAAGAGTACATACATTTGTCAAGAACTTCTCTGTAAGAGTAGAAGGGTGTCTGGGAAAGCAGGTGAAGGCACCGCGCTACGGTATTTCTGCTGACGATCAATAAATACTTAAAATCTGTGTGAAAAATACTGCTTTGGAAAACGTGTGATTACACATACTAACGTCAACACATGTGAGGCTTTCATACTGAAGATGAGTAGACGAAATTGAATATAGGACTTTCAAATCTTGTTTCTCCCAAAAATGAAGACTGAGAGGCAAGTACAACCCGATCTTAACTTCACATGGAGCGTTTCAACTGAAACACAGTGAACCTTTCTTTAATGAAAAAAATCTTTCGTAAACCAGATGCACCTTTTCAGGTATTTGCCTAGGTACCTAAATCCTGGCATAATGTTGTACGTTTTCTTTGATTAGTTTACACCCCCTCACTGTGGTGGTCTATTGGCTAAGGTACTCGGCTGCTGACTCGCAGGACACGCGATCACATCCTGGCTGTGGCGGTTTCATTTTGGATGGAAGCGACAATTCTGCAAGCTGGTGGGCTCATATTTGGGTCCACGGTAATTGATGTGTGGGGTTTAACGTCCCAAATCCACCATATGATAATGAGAGACGCCGTAGTGGAGGGCTTCGGCAATTTCGACCACCTGGGGTTCTGTAACGTGTACCCAAATCTTATCACACTGGCCTACAATATTTCCGCCTTCATCGGAAATGCAGCCGCCGCCGCCCGGTTTCCGATCCCGTGACCTGCGGGTACGCAGCCGTGTACCTTATCCACTAGACCACCGCTGCGGGTCTAGGTGCGTGTTAAAAAAACCCAGTTTCCCGGAGCCCTTCACAACAACGTCTCTCATAACCATAGGGTTGTTTAGGAACGTCAAACCGCATATATCAAACAAATCAAGTTAGTGCGCACCGGTAAGGGCATTGGTATATGAGAGTATGCGAATATGAACTTAGGCTGAAGCATCAACAACATGACAGGTATAGCTTCACAGTCTAATATGTGTACGTTGTAGAGAGTGTATATTCACGGCCAAATTTGATGAATTCATGAATTTGTACCGGTAGAAGAATGAAGTAAAGTGGTCAATGTTTCAGGCTTCGCATATCGCCAATAGAGAGCCGCTTGCGTGACGCTCTTTCCTTTCATGTTTTATTCCACGATAGTTTGCATTGTCTGATTATCTCGCAAGCCAGCCATAATATATTTTGAAGAACAAGTATTCAAGTACCTTAACAGTTATCTTCATTACGCTCTGCAGATTGATAACTTCACTACTTGTCGGGGCAATTGCGGATGAAATTATGCGTTTTGCATTTCTTTCTCCGCACTACTCCATATGCACCTTCATAGGCTGTTGCTCCTGTATTTGCAAATGCTCCACGAATCAAATTTCGTCTATCACATAGCCCCGCCACGCTGATCTAGTGGCTAAGGTACTCGTCTGCTGACCCGCAGGTCGCGGGTTAAAATCCCGGCTGCGGCGGCTGCATTTCCGATGGAGGCAGAAATGTTGTAGACCCGTGTGCTCAGATTTGGGTGCACACCAATAATTACTCCAGATTATCTCTGATATGCAGTGACTTGCTTTGCCTAAAAATGGCGTTCCGACAGACTTTCCCAAATCGCCCCGCCACGGTGGTCTAGTGGCTAAAGAACTCAGCTGCTGACCCGCAGGTCGCGGGATTGAATCCCGGCTGCGGCGGCTGCATTTCCGACGGAGGCGGAAATGTTGTAGGCCCGTGTGCTCAGATTTCAGTGCAGGTTAAAACAAACCCAGGTGGTCAAAATTTCCGGAGCCCTCCACTATGGCGTGTACATAATCATATGGTGATTTTGGCACATTAAACTCCACATGTCAACTTTCCCAAATCAAGGTGTACTTTGAGTGAAGGAGTGCTCTAGAATACGGGTGTTAGTCAGCGTGTGTGATGCATTATATCTTATGCTGTGTTTGCATGCCCTGCCACTCTAGCAATAAGTGCGTCGGCGAGAGGGCCGTATCTGTCGAAATTCTTATCGCCGACCTCTTCGGCTCGTTTTAAGAGAACGTGAGGCAGTGCAGCCGCCATTTTTACGAAAGGAAACACGCAAGCGCATGAAAATAACCTCTTGATGGATATGTGGTACAATGCACTGGCCAAGTGAGAAAATAAACAGAAGCAGTACTTTTATTTTTTCAAGCGCGTACACTACCAACATAAATGGGTCTATTTTACCCTTTTTTGACATGTATTTTTTGTTTCTGCATTACAGAAAACAAGTATCATTTTCATCACTTAGAATTTTATCACCACTCTGCATTATAGCTACGGCAACACCATGGAGTGCGAAAACATTGCAGATGGGTTGCAGGTGATGAAAGAAATGACACTGCGTGTATATACACATTGCGTCTCAGCGCCGAGCCACGTGCGTGATGCGAGAATTGTTGCCCTGCGCTCGCGTGTTTCCTTTCTTAAAATGACGCCAATAGACTACATATTATTACAATATTTTGCTATACTTCGTAAAAGAACCATTTACAGTTATACCTCGTAAAAGAACCTATTACAGAATCCAGAAAGATGTATAGAGATGTCTTGGAGTCGTCAATCAGCAAAAATAATTCATCGATGTGTGAAGTGCGCAAATTCGCGAATATTTGGATATTTTTATTAGTTTAAGTGTTAGCTTTTTTGATGTTACTTACTATGTTCCTAATATAACCGGCTCTTTGTTTACTTATTTATTGTCATTTTAGTGGTTTTGAGACGTTAAGCCCCACAAATCAAACCATTATTTATTGTCATTAGGTATGTTAGATGTAATAATTGAGGTGCCAGTATTATGGTAGGCAGGAAGAAATTCGAGGAAGATACCTCGCGAGATCACTGCAGTATCCTCCAATTAATAATCACGGTAAGCTTAAGAATACCACGGTAACATCGCAAATGTGAAGAGTAAATTTATTCAGAAATTCAGTACATATTAAACATTAGGAACAGTGTGGAATAGCCAACCCTGTTGCAAAAACCACTGCCACTGGGTACCAGCGCCCAGTGGCATGCCTGACTTTGGGCCCAGTATCACGCTGGTAATGGGACGCTGGAACGACATGGTACTGGTAGGATCTGGGTAATCTGCGCAAAATGGCTGCACATGACTAAAACAGCGATGCCCACTATCCACAGATAAATAAACGTACAAGTAAAAGAAGCGTTATTGCGCGCATTCACTATGCAAATAAAAAAAATCAAAAAGAAAATTATGTCCAATAACAGGATCCGAACTTGTCACCTCCAAATTCTAAACCAAGTACCCTATCCACCATGTCCCAACAAAACACGGTGGTTGGTTTGTAAAATGACTGATATTTGACTGATATGTGGGGTTTACCTTCCCTACACCACCATATGTGAGAGACGTCGTAGTGGAGGGCTCCGGAATTTTCGACCACCTGCGGTTTCTTAACGTGCACCCAAATCTGAGCACATGGGCCTACAACATTTCCCTCTCCATCAGAAATACAGCCACCACAGCGGGGATACGATTTCGCGACATGGGGGTGATTGTAAAATTACTATTTGTCCTAATCACACGCCGTTCGACTTCATGTGTACATGTCGAACAGTCAAGATTGACGCGATATTTCTTTCCAAGTAACATTTGCGTCTTGATACGACGGTGATGAATGGCTTTCGGGCACCGAATGACGGGCGGATATTGGCAAGTGCGCAAAGTTTTTTCATGAATTCACATCCTAACTGCGAAAACTCTAAAATTGACTGGATGAGTAGCCACAGATTATCGGCTGCTGCTGCTGATAATTTTTTATTGTCGTTTCTCGCACTTGATACTTGTAAACATGTAGAAATGATTTAAAATGACTTGTTCACTAGATCTGCATGCATACAATTGAATATTGAGTGTTTTTGTTGCGCAAGCGACGATATAGCTGTATACAGCCGTCGTGCCAGTGTACAAATTTGCAGTTATATCGATACCTGGAACTAAGAAAGCGCCCAAGAAAATACTAATGCGATTGGTTGAAAAAGAGCGCAAGTGTGTTAGTTCACTAAAACGTACAAAGTTACTAACTCGAAATTGCGTGTTCTTACGTAGAAGTAAAAGAAGTACCAACTATAGTGCGTTTGGAAAGAAGGTTTCAGTGACAGCATGCGTAGCTGAAAACACGACACATCGATCGTAGTCGCTCCTTGTGTGGGCACCGCGCACGACGAAAAATGTTTTATTTGTGTTCAGAGATGTCTAAACGATACATTAAACTCATTCTTGCACTTCAGAATTGTGCCTACTTTAATCAAAAAGTGCCGGTAGCATGTACACCAACGCGGCCGGCACGACAGGCCTTATGCTCGATGGGACGGGGCACTGGGTAAGGCCGCTCTCGACGCAGCTGAATTGCGATGCTTGAAATTTCTGCATTTGAGCTTCGCAACACTTTTAACTCTACTTAAACTGTACCTGAAGCAAGTCGAAGGTCAAAGATTGCCAGACATGCATTTCCTGGGTGGCGATATTGAGCGACAGCGGTTTGTCTGGCCTCTCCTGGCAGTATACAGCGGGCATGCCTGTGTACCGATTTGCAGTTATATCAATACCAACAATAAAAAAACCGCCTCGATAAATACTAATGCAATCCGCTGAAAAATATTCCATGGAGTTAGTTCACGAAGGTTTACAAAATTACCAACTGCAAGTTGCTTTTTCTTCCATATCAGTCAGAGAAGTAACGGCTAACTAAGGGCGGCAAGTTTTGGTGACAGCCTGCGTAGCTGAAAGCGCGACGCATCGATCGTCAGCGCTCCTTGTGCGGACATCGACACAAGGCAAAATAGTTGATTTAGGTTCATGAATTGTAAACTATACAGTTCTTCTCGCACTTTAAACGTGTTCGTACACGAAGCCAGAAGCGCCAGTAACATATACACTGAGGCAGCCGGAACGATAGGCCTTATGCTCGCTAGGTCGGGCACTGGGCAAGACTGCTCTCGACGTGGTGAGTTCAGATTATTTATGTTTCGGCATTTGAGCTTCTGAACATTTCTAACTGTTACCTGTAGTAAATAGAAGGAGAAGCATGGCCGGACATCTATTTGTGGTGTGGCGGAATCGAACTACAGGTGTTTCTCTCTCATACGCTGGGAAACCTTACGAAGTAATCGAGAAAGCTCATTTATGTTTTGTCAACTTGGTGGCATAAACAATTTTCTGTTTCTGTTAGGAGTGGCGTGCAGATGCAGGCTTATAGACACTGCAAAATGGAATCGTTAATGAAATACATGACTTATGCGAATATGATATACACATGGGCATGCAAAAACATGCATTAATTGCTGCGATACGTACGTGCAAATACGTATGTTCTAGATCTGTTAGTGTAGCATTTATCCGTGTCATCGAATCAAGCGTTTCATATTCAAAAACACCGAAACGTACCATGGCACCCGCTAAATAAATGTGCACGCTGCGCTGGTAGAAACAGTGTGCCCTTCACTATGCACCAGCGCTTTTCAGTGAAAATTCCAGCGCTTCATGTGCCTACCAATGTGCACCAGAATTCCAGCGGTTAAGCCAGCGCCTCTACCAGAGCGGCAAAGCTATTTCCTCGTGTGCCTAGCGAAGTACTAGTAAATATTAGTGCGTACCAGTGCCTCCAACATGTACCAGTGTCAAAACGCATACTAGCGTAACGCTGTGGATGCTGTTTTTTGCAACAGGGAAATTACCACTGTAAAATCGATTCTTAAAAAACAACAGGCCCGATCAATAATTGCTGACTTACAATTTTGATGTCGCAGTGTGGACTTCGAGCCATTCAAGACACAGTGGGCATCGCGAGGCAAGCGGGTTGGAATCAATACCGCGTGCTCTTTACCGGCGACCATTGGCTTGTTTCTAGTGTGGGCATACCTAGCGATGCTCCAGGGTGAGTTTAGCCATTATCCGACTGGGAGGAGCATTCATGGCTTCGACAAGCAGTGAAGACGCAATTAGTTCTCAAATGTACCTGGGCGGTACCTTTTTATCCTAGTTGAGGTGAATTTCAAGATAGATCAAATCACCCCAATTCGTCGTACCATTAAAATAAAAACAAAAGCGGAAATCGAAGCAAATCCAGTAGTTAACTCCCTGAAGGGTCGGAAGACTGCGATGCTGCAAGCAGGTGAGGTAGCTTGGTGTTATGAATCCACCGCTATAGATTTGAAAAGGGTGCTTTCATGCGTGATTTCACAAGGCAAGATTATGTGACCATGAGGCAGTGCTGTTCCAGCAAACGCTTCGTGCTACGAGATTCCTGGCCAGATGGCACGCTCTGCCTTTTCAGTCAATGGCGTTTCAGTGAAGGAGTCGCGTCACTTGATTTATATCCGGCACAAAGGTAATCCTCCCAAGTGTGCGCTTCCCGTTGCCTGCATGGCCCTTTCGGATGCCCACGTGCATTACCTTGGTTTGTTACAATTATTGTAAGTGTATAATTAACCCAAACATTGGCATTACTAATTAGTACTCTTCTCTTTATTGATGAATGTTTGAATCATAATGATCATCAATGTATTCATTCACTCTTCGTGTGGGCACGTAGCCTACGTGACGTGCACTACAATATTGCTAATAATACTACTGTTCACGACGAGGGCCCACGATATATGAAGACATAGTCTCTGTAAAAGTATTGAACGCGCAAACGATCAAAGGATAGTAGGTCACTTGTAACATTCATTATGTCATCACTATTTTTCTTTCGAACTTTCCACAGCAAACTGAAACATGCAGAAAAAAACTAAGGGACCCAAAGCTTCGCTTTTAGGAAGCTGAACGCCATAGCGATGGCTCCTAGTTTTTACTTTAAATGCTTCATGGATGAAACCTTTTCGAAATGTGACGTCCCCACTACCTAGCCCTCAAAGGTACAGTAGCGCGTGGGCCTCTTGTCGGGGGTCACCGGCTTTAAACCACAAAGTCATTATGACATTGCATGTTCTGACGCCCGATGTCAGTGGGCGCTTGTACAAGTGTAAAAAGCGCCCTGCAGGGGTGTCTGCGTAAGCAGGTGTTTGATGTGTAGCGACACCACGAACCCTAGATGACGAGTTGGGGGGGGGGGGTTCTACTGCCTTTCATGCCTAGCCATGCGTGGCTTTGCCATGTTTGGGAAAAATAAGATCCTGGGGGTTGAGCTGACGCCAACTGTTTGTAGCTTTAAGACCCCCCGGCAAAGGCAACACACACCTTTGTCACCGGCTTCACGTAGACGGCACCCCTGGATTGACCCACCTAAGGGAAATCGGCACTCGCGTTTCAGGGGCAAAGCTCGTTATAGCGGCACGCATTCTTCAATCGTAGCCGTTGTAGTATGTAACAAAGATAACATTTTGCTCACCAAGGTGGTGCCGGTGATAGATTTCTTCTGTGCGATTTCTTCTGTGCGTTCCAATGTCAGAATTACAGCCATGGCTCAATAAGGTGTCGTGGTCGCCACACTTGTGCACAATGTGGAGTCCCAGGCCACCAATCCGACAACTGCAAGGAACTAACACGCTGTGTGAACTGTGGCGGAAATCATGCCGCCTACTCACGGTCCTGTTCATTCTGGAAAAAAAGAAAAAATATATCATCACATAGAATGTGAAAGAAAACATTACATTTAAAAAAATTGGCCACGGATTTGCATGTTACATGGAAAATGCCTTCGGAAGACGATAGTCTTGCGTCTGGAGAGAGTGAACAAAACATTTATTTGATAAAATCGGGGAATGGTATTCTGGAGTCGTTGCGTTAAGGCTGGTGCACACCAGTGACTAGCAGCGGTCGCGCAACCATTTGCGACTGGTCGTAAACAATCGCGAACGGTCACAAACGGTCGCAAAGCGACTGCTTTGGCTAGTCGCTTCCTGACCGATTTTTCAGTCACGCGACTGCAGTCGCAAAGCTGCTGGAGCCAATCATTGATGCTCATTTTTTGTTCTTTTGTTTTTTCATTGCACTGGCTTCCTGCCGCAAGATACAAACTAGTGCGTTCTTCTGGGTCTGTGGCACCATGGCCACCACAGAATACTTGGCTTGTAGATGGCCAGGTGCACCAGCTCGAGAAAAGTGTCGAATTTGCGTGGCGGTATTCGTAAGAAGGTGAACACTGTCAAAGTCAAGAGAAAATAAATTGTGAACTATCTTTTCCCCGTATTCAGAACCGCGTTATTGCCTTGAACTTGATTTGTCACCGCCTTCACTACAGCGCGTTGGTAACGCGTTTGTGCTTCATGCCATGGCAACGACTTAAGACACTGCGTTCGAGACGCGTTTGTGCTGTAATGTAGACTGTGTCAAGTCAATTTAAATTCAAGGACCGCTTCTGAATACGTACAACTCTCGCAAATACTCCTCGTCGTCTCAGCGCAGCTTGGGAGGCAGGCGGCTTGAATAGCCGGCCAACTCCCGCGATCGAAAGGACGGTCACACCCTCTTCCGGTTTTTTTTTCTTTGGAGGCATCTGTGATGCCAGCGCTGACACTATGGAACAGCACATCAGCACCATGATAATGTCTTGTTCTTCGCTTGAATTGAACTTGACGCTGTTGAGAACGCTGTGCGAGAATGTATGAAAACTATAAATGCGGCGCGCCCGGTTTGCTCCGCTCACTCAGCTGGCGGTGATCAGCTGATCGGCGCCGGTCTCTAGAGTTCTCGCTAATAACGAGATCCGGACGTGACTCTCCGCTTTTGCGACTTTCGGTCGCTCGCATGCAGCCCCTGCCGGTGTGAACATCAGTCGCTTTTTGGTCGCTAGTCGCAAATGGTCGCGCGACTAATGCAAGTCGCCAGTGTGCACCAGCCTTTAGAGTGCTTCGAGCATGCAGCGGAGGCGAACGAGCACATCGAGGCAAGTTAAACATGAGCGCCATCTGGCAGTTATCTTCAAAAACGAAGGAAGGAATGTGCACCTGCGGAGAAGGAGGCGTGCCATTCTCCAAGGCAATAAGGTGGAAAACGCAAAGCGACGCGCAGATGCCACCACCATGTCGTTTCAGCAAAGCGTTGCTAACACTTGCCTTTTTGAGCCCCGCGTTGCACTGTCAGCGCAGTGTGTTTAACGCTACGGTCCTTAAAATTACTTGTGTGCCTCCTCTAGTATAAAGGCACAGATAAAAAACATCAACGTGTTGTTGTAGTACCTCAGATTTGCGCAATGATTGTTTTTTATTGACAATCGCACAAATATGAACGCTGAAGCTTCCAATATTGGTGGGCACTGCAGATATGGTCGGCCGTTTGAGGTATCGTTAAGGGCAGACAAACAGACAAATAAATGTACAGACAGACAGACAGACAGACAGACAGACAGACAGACAGACAGACAGACAGACAGACAGACAGACAGACTGACCAAAATTTTTCCGTCGAAGGTCCCCAACAAAGACTATCGCCTTGAAAAGCAAGAAGAAGAGTCACGCCATTTATGACCCCACATATGCAGATGCGGCGCGTCCGGGGGCAGCGCCACACCAGCTCACGCCACTCCTTCGGCATGCAAAGTGCGAGCCATCGACTGTGGCGCCTGCCACCAAGGCGGCAACAGCTCAGTCTACTCCGCCTACTAGCGAACTGAGAACAGAGGCTACAAGGTTCTCAGGTCTCAAGGCCTCACCTCACCAGGCGACAACTAAATTTCGAACAACCAGCTCGCATGCGAGGGCATCCAGTGCCTCAGAAGAGGTAATGAACACGGCAGCAGCCTTGGTGCCAAAATAGCAGCGCGGCTCCTTGGAGCACACCAAGAGAGCTAAAAAGCTCATACGGGGCCTTTTGACAGCCCTGATACGTGAGTTCAACTTTCCAGTTTAAGCAACTCATTCCCTAACGTACACGCAGTGCTTTTTTACATCCCTTATGAAAACAAGTTATACACAGGAACGTCAGAAAACTGCTTGAAAACCTCGACGATGTGCAAGAGCTCTTACACAAACACACACCGAAAGTGCTGTATGTACACACCTGAAATCCCTCCATACAAACTTTGCCACGTGCTGACGTCATATTCCTAAAAAACCGAGATCATGCTGTGGCGTCATGTGGTGGCGTGGTCATTACAGTTAATAAAGGAGTAGCATGTGCACATTTACCACTCCAGACATTCCTTTAGGTGGTGGCTGTACGAGCAGTTCTTCAAAACTCGTCCCAGTCTGCACTCTGTACATACCTCAACAACCCCGTCTTGAAAATTGTGAATCTCAGTCTTTAATAGACTAACAGAAACCTTAAGTAGTCTTTGGTGACCTAAAAGCACATTTCAGTCATGTGAGGTGATTCTCGCTTTAATGCACGACGTCGTCCCATTTAACAGTTTCTTTTCTTTTCCGCTGCCTGTTTGTCAACTGAGAAAGAGCCAACGTACTATAACCTCGCCAATAAAACTTACTCGCCTATAAACCTCAGCATTGTATATTCTTCACTTCTACCCCTTCTCAAATAGACAATGATAAATATTCCTTATGTAAGTGACAATTTTTCTGTAGTTTTGAGTACAATAACGTCGTGCAAATGTCCTTGAATTGTTCCCAAATGGCCTATAAACAAAGCCGACCGGAAACAATTTCACAACACTACTCGTTTGCGTTGGACCGACATCTGTGGGTTAAGCATAGTTGAGGCTGTGAAGTATTTCACAGCTTTTGTTGCTGACGCAGCAGCCAAATGCATCCCGCAAACATCTGGACTGCCCGGCTAGCGACGCGTCGTATGTTAGAACACTGGGGATCTGAATGCGCGAAAGGAGCAGAACAGAGCATGGAGGTTGCTTCGGAACTCACCGACGGCCGAAAATCTTGACAGTTTTAAGAAAACAAAGTCTCAAAGCAGCAGAACGCGTCGGCAGGTCAGAAGAGAAAGCTGGCAGAAACTTCTATCAGGAATGAGTTTATATATACAGGAGGCTAAAATCTGGAACATGGTAAGTAGGGTAGCAGGAAGAAAAGCACACTTATTCCCACTCGTACACAAAGGGTGACTTCTTGGGAGATCAGGCGAACGTCCTCAGCGCACACTTCGAACGGGTGTCCTACTCGTCACACTATACTGACGCTTTAAAAAATACAAAACAAGAATATAAAAGGAGAGACTAGAACACAAATGTACAAGACATGAGGCATACAACCAAGCTTTCAGCTTAGCGGAGCTTCAGCCATCGCTAAACTCCTGCAGTATTTCCGCCCCAGGTTCTGACCGTGTGGTGTACGAAATGTTAAAAAACCTACCAATTGAACCGCGAAAAATTTACTTGGCTTGTACAATGCTATCTGGTTTTCTGGCGTTAGCCCTATTTCCTGTGAAGAGACTTACTATTCCCATTTCGAAGGGGAAACAGGAACTCTTCTTAAGTTTCGAGTTCTAGTCATATTACACTTACAAGCTGCCTGTGCAAATTTTTTGAAAAAACGATAAACTGTCGACTTGTACATTTCCTTGAAACAACCAATTTGCTCGACCAATTCTAGTGTGGGTTTTGAGAGAGTAAATCCAACACGGACCACCTTGTACGTATTGAGGCACAGACCAGAAACGCTTTCGTTCACAAACAATACTTTTCTCTGTGTTCCTCGATATCGAAAAGGCTTGCAATACAACATGATGGTTTGGAATGTTAAGAGATCTATCCCACCTTGGGCTTCGTGGCAGAATGTTTGCCATAATCGAAAGTTACTTGTCAGATCTTACATTGCATGTCCGAGTGGGCAGCGTTTTTTCCCAAACATTTGTCTAAGAAACAGGAGCCCCTTGGCGTGGTGTACTTAGCTGCACACTTTTTATTATCAAAATGAATTCTTAGTGCTTGTCCATCCCTCGAAATATGCTTTACAGCACATATGTCAACGACGTCCAGCTTGGTTTTAAGTCTTGTAATTTGGCCATGTGTGAGCGGCAGGATTCGCTTGGTTTGAACAAAGTCTCCGATTGGGCAGAAGAGAACGGTTTTAGACTGAATCGACAGAAAATCAAGTGTGTCTTGTTCTCCAGGAAAAGGGGCAGTCATACCGAACCTCATATTTAACTGCATGGGCAACGTCTTTCTGTTAATACTGAACATAACTTTTAGGCATAATCTTGGACACGAAACTAACCTTTATACCGCATATCAAGTATTTAAAATCAAGTGCATAAAAGCCATGAATGTTTTAGAAGTGTTGTCACGCACTACATGAGGATATGAGAAGTATCTGATTAATCTTTATAAAAGCCTCATATGTACTCGCCTAGATTCCGGGGCAATAGCATACCAGTCTGCGACACCTACTGCCTTTAAAATGCTTGATAATGTTCATCATTTAGGCAGCAGCCTCTCTGTGGGTGCTTATCACACTAGCCTCGTGGAAACTCTGTACGTGGAATTGAACAAATGGTTGTTTAACCTAGATATGCTACTAGTCTTATAAATATTATCTTAAAGTTAACACAGACAAGGAACACCCTTCACTTTCTACAATTCATGACATGTCAAGTTTTATTTTGTTTGAGAAACAGCCTTCTATGAGACAGCTCTACTCACTCTGTGTGAGGGGCATAGCAAAAAAACAATGTGCCACTTGAACATCGTTTGATGGCTCCCGCATTATGGCTGCCACTTTGGCAGAGGCAGGCGATATATTGCGATGTGTCTTTCTTGGAGGTCACAAAGCACGCGCCAATTGCAAATATTCAGAAGTACTTCTTATAACTACAACATATATACACATGTCACGAGTTCTTTACGGAGGCCTCAAAGTCCAATACTTCTTTCTCGTATGCAGCCGTCGACCCACCTTTTCGGAAACCATCGTTCTCCATTCTGATACAAGCATTTTCACTGGCGAAGCTCATGCGATACTTGCGGCTGTTTAGCACATTAAACAAATAAACTGCAGAATATGATAATATACACAGATTCCCTGAGTGTAGTAAAAGCTCTGAAAACTCTTAAAGAGCACAAGACCCTGTCATTGTCTTTCCTTATTGGTTTTTATGCACAGTCTACGCATCTAAACAGCATGTTGTAATCTGCTGGGTGCCAGGACACCGCAAAATACAAGGCAACGTTCTGGTGGACTAGCTAGCTGAATCCTCCAACAAAACCGCTACCACTACATTGATACCAATTCCTGCACTTGATTTCAAACCTTTTTAAAACGAAATCTCATGGGTTATCGGCAGAGGGCATGAGACACACACACAGGTGCATGCATCTTATCAAACCGCAGCTTGCTCATTCGCCACCAGTACTAAAATCATGCAACACAGAAGTAGTACTTACAACGTTAAGAATAGTACATATATACATTACACATTCATTTCTTTTGTCTGGTGTTGATCCACCTTTGTGTGATAGATGTGGGGAAACACTTACCCTACTTCACTTTTTTTTCAGCGTAAACATCTACACACACTCAGAAGACAATACTTACCATTACCCTATCGACAACAGATTCCACTTCATTCTGCAATGTTCGTCGCTAGGGAACCACTATTCACACTAAACATTTGTCTGCTTTTCTGAGAGAAGTCCGTACCTTTCATGTGAAATACCCGATCATTTCCCAGAACGACCTGTTCAAAGAGGTAGCCTCTGTGGTGGCTACGGTCGAGGCAATCGTGCTAATGCCATACATGCCCACGACGCTTTTTGTTATTAAGAATTTTCACCATCCATTGACGCTACACGCATTTCAAGACATGGCCATAACTATTATATCCATGTTTTACCCGCTTTAGCGCAAGGAATTTAGGCCCCTTATAGAGCCTCTAATGACAGTCATCTTCCACATCTCTAGTTCCAAGAAATGGCGCTCTTTGGCCATACAGTAGCCCTTGCACCACAAAACACCTTAATCATCATCATCAGTGTAATAAGTCTTCGTGTGTGATGGGCGAAGTGAACAGTGAAGTGCCAGAATTGGGTTTGAACTGAGCGCCTCTGGGACCATGGAGGAAGACGACGTGTGGAATTGGGGCACGCGGTTAAGCGACACGCGGTGGGACTAGACCGAGGAAGAAAGCAAAGAAGATAGACACACTTGACTGTTGATAGAAAAACGAGGGTGCGGGAAAAGATACCTGTCGGGTTCCTGACTCGAGGTAGTAGCAGGTTCCCACCGTGGGGCCAAGCAGCCGCCTACGCATCTAGGGCCATACCAGCCATCCACGCACCTGAGGCAAAACCAGCCTTTCACGTGCCAGGGGTCATACCGTAGCCAACGTCCTCGAGCCTGGCGCGGTTGAAACGTGGCCAGGACACTCCCGCCCGGCAAGCCCGGTGTCTACGGCAGCAAGCCGCAGCTAGCATTATGAGCAGCGTAGCAGTAGCCATGCGCTTTCAAGGTTGCCGACCCAGGCGGTGAGCTACGTTGCTGACCGCGGCTGGCAGCTGAACTATCGCGACACGCAAGCATCGTGTATCTTCAGTCAGCGTCGTTGATCCATCGGCCCTTTCCCAGGATTTGACCACCGCGTTGCCCTCGTTGAATTCTGTCTTTGTTTCGTTCAGTTTTTTACTTTTCTTTATCCCTCTTAGCGCATGTTCTCCGTTTGCTAACGATATTTAGAGTTCCATCATTTTTGTAAATACATGGTTTGTCTTCATGTATAAACGGCCTCGTTATTGTCCTGATGACCATTAAGTCGTCGCGACTCTTTTTTCACAAACTCGAGTATTCCGATTAGAGCTCTTTCTCGCCATATGCAGCTCCTTACATGGGCGTCCAAGGCGACAGGACAAAGCCGTTCATTGCATTATTTGATTGATAAATTGATATGTGGAGTTTAACGTCCCAAACCACTATATGACTATGAGAGACGCCGTAGTGGAGGGCTCCGAAAATTTAGACCACCTGGGGTTCTTCAACGTGCACCCAAATCTGAGCACACGGTCTACAACATTTTCGCCTCCATCGGAAATGCAGCCGCCGCAGCCGAGATTCGAACCCGCGCCCTGCGGGTCAGCAGCCGAGTACCTTAGCCACTAGACCACCAGGGCGGGGCGCATTATTTGTCGCATTAGTTATTGCATTTCGCTAACACTACAGAAGAGCGATCAGATATGAGTTTGGATCTAGCAAAACTGGAATTGCGCATGGGGCTATAAAGAGCTAAGCTAAAGGCTCGGGAAGAAGAACGGGAAGTTCGAGCTGGAGACAATAGGGCGGCACAATGCGAAGAAATCAAGGAGAAGATGGAGCAGATGGGGCTAGAGCTCAAACTTGAAGCGGAATCTCAGCAGAGTCTACGGTTGCAGTCATCAACTTGCTCAGGCTCACGGGGTTACAGAGTCGGTGGTGGCTGACGAAGGACGACAAGTTCGAGCTTCGTCTAACGTCAATATTCGCAATTACATGGCAGGGTTGAATGAGGGATGGGGATAACTTCGACGCTCGCTTGCATAGGTTGAAGAAACTTGCTACTGGTCAAGATTGGCCAAAAGACAAGCGGGCCACAGCCATAAGTTTTTGTTTAAGTGAAGAAGCGCTCAACGTCTTCTGTCGTCTCTCTACAGAAGAGGTACTCGATTACGACAAAAGCAGTCTTGCACTCTTGCAAAGATACCGTTTCACTACGAAGGGCCACCATGAAAATTTCCACTATAGAAAACCACAAGATGATGAAACGGGCGTGCAGTACGCCGCGAGGTTAACAAGTTTCTTTGACAGATATATTGAGATGTCAAAGACAAAAAAAGAGTACTCAGCCGTTCGGAACCTCGTTGCAAGTAACGGAATAGTTATGGTGTTATGCCTGCCAGTCTACATCGAACGTCCATGCCTCTGGAAAAGGCAATCTGTGTTAAGGCCAGCACGCGAGCGCGCCTGACGCGAACAACTCAACGGCGTCATTACGTGGCGGCGCCTTCCTGTCTGGCGAGTCTTACGCAATGCGTGGCGACGTCACTCGTCGTTGGGTGCAGCCACCTACAGCGGCTCCGTATTTGATGAAAATGACGGGACCCAGCGGCGACTCCATTGGAGGATTCTGACCTCACGACCAGCGGCGCTTCTGGTTGGACATTTGGTTACTCAAAGAATCCACCCGGTGCATATAAAAAAAAGCCCCGCGGCGCGTCGCGACCAGTACACTTATGTGTCAGAGAAGAGAGGTCGGCTCTCCGGGTCTCTAAGCTGTCAACCTCAGTGCCAAATTTGTAACGCCTCTGTATACATGCTGTACATGAACGTTGTTTAACTCACCGTCGTCTCGTCCGCTCGTCTATCATCTCTGCGCAGAAGCAGTGACGAGCTGAGAAACCTACGCTACCAAACGGCTGGTGACCTTCCCGGCAGAGTTCGAAGCAGTGGCGCCTTCGGGATCGGGTTGGCGTCGCCGTCTTTCGTAACAGTGAGAGCAGCGGTGAGATTTCGTGGCACCCTTGGTAAGGTCGTCAGAGGTGCGCTTCGTAACAGTGGTTGGCAGCTGCGGGATCGACCGGCGTCAGCGACATCAATGCGCTGAGTGCCTGATGTTTTCCCCTCAGTTCAACAGACTACTCTAGCTCAGGTTATAGTGGTTTATAGAAGGGCTGGGTGAGGCATTTGAGTGAGCTTTGATCGTTTCAAGCAAAGTCAAAGTGATTTTAAACCAAAGTTAATGCGGAGGGGGTAAACACGGGAGTGTTAAAAATTGCTTGCGCGTCTTGCTAGTAGACTTATAGTGAGTATGGCAAGTAGATGCTCAACAAGGCGAACAGTAAGAGGCTAGTGTGAACGATGGAGAACATTAAAGTGAAGGAACTCATCAAAATTTGTGAGAAACTTGGCATTACTTTGGGCCATGCGAAATGAAAGCAAGCGATCCTTGAAATCATGAAGGATGAAGAAGTGTCGGCTGAGAAAGTCGATGAGGCCTACGCGGATATCAAAGCCCGCCGCGAGGAAGCTGAAAGGCGAGAACGCCATGAGGGGGCAGAGAGACAGGAGCGCCTTGAGCTGAAACAAATAGAGTTGGCAATCCTACAGTGTTTGCAGGTGCCTAGCGGAGCTTCTGCGACAGTTTAGGTCAGCAGTCAGAGAATTCGCGACCAACTGCAACCGTTCATAGTAGGCGAGGGCATGGCAAAGTATCTCTACAAGTTTGAACACGTTTGTGAGCGAAATGCTTTAGAATGGTCTCTTTGGGCACGGAACCTGTTAACTCTTCTTCCCGGCGAAGTGTCCGATGCGAGAACTTGCTTGTTGAGGAAAGCGTTTGAGAGCTATGATGAGGGTAAAGAAGTGCTCTTGAGACGTTATAAGTTGTCACTCGAGGCTTTCAGGCAAAGGTTCCGGTATGCTAAAAAGGGGAATGAGTCACACGTTGACTTCGCGTTTCGTCTTAAAACCGATTTAATTGAATGGCTCAAGAGCGAAGGTGTTTATGACGATCGCGATAAAGTGGTAGAATGGTTGCATTAAAGCAATTCCTACCGCTGCATCGAGGAGGATGTCAAGCTTTGGCTGCAGGACAAACTTGGTGATGTACAGCTAAACAAGGCAGCAGAGTTAGCAGTGGAGTATTATACTCGCCGAAAGTTGCTTAGCAGGGCAGTGCGCGCTCGAAAGAATGAAAGGAAAGAGGGCTTTAAAAAAATTTTGATCAACGGAAACCCGCTCCGCACCGTAATTTCAAGAAGAACCCGTCTCTTACGAAGGACACTGTAGGGGAAGGGCAAACGGAAGCGGAGAAATCGAGTGAGGTTCCTAAAGAACGCACTGATGCCACATCGACGTTCGAATCACGGAAGCCGCTAATCTGATACAACTGGAAAAATCAAGGGCACACCACGATAAACTCTAAGCAAAATTTTGCTTTTTCAACGATCCGATAATCGGAAAAAAACATGCGGTTGTCAGAGCCGTATATCCAAGAAATAAGTGTGAATGGGAAAACATGCCGAGCACTTCGTGACTCAGCGACAACCATGGACGTTGTCCATCTTTCATTGGTGTCTCCGGATGACTTCACAGGAGAATGCGCGTGGATCAGGCAAGTCGCTGAGGAGCAGAGTGCTTGCTTACCAATCGCTACGGCTGTCATTGAAGGCCCGTTCGGTAAGCTTCGCACCGAAGCGGCTGTGTCTGCCGCGCTTCCCGATCGTTTTCCTTATCTTTTTTTCAACAATTCAGAGCAGCTTCTCAAAGAGCAGGGTAAATCGCGTGAGGGCCATGTACTTAGCGTACATGGCCCTCACGCGATCGCAAGCTCGGAAGCTTTCGCAGGATCTTGATCTTGTTCAATGTTGTGAACAATCAAGTGACGTTGGCGGCGAGTCTACGGAACCTCAGAGAGGAAATTCTCCGTGTGAGTCATGTGAGCAATCACTCGAGAGGCCCATCGCCGAAGCGACTGGCAAGGTTTCCGTAGCAGGGGGAGACGACATGGCGCCATTGAGTCAAAGTGAGAAGGGTGCAACGTTCTCGCCTGTAGCGGAAAGTTGGAGCGAGCTGTCGAGCGTTGATCAAGAAACGTTCATTCGAGAGCAGCGTGAGGACCTCTCGATTAAAGCGCTAGTGGAAAGCCATATAAAAGCTGCACAATTGTTGTCGAAGGACTACTACGACAAATCGCCGAAGAAGTGCGCTTTTGAAGTAACAAGTCAAGTAATGCTGCTGTGGCCGTCCAAAGAGAACAAGCTTGAGGTTCATTGGGAAGGGCCCGCCAAAGTAATATCGAAGCTTTCTGATATCAATTATGAAGTGAAATTAGGAAGGCAGCGGAACAAAATTTACCACAGTAGCTTGATGAAACCATACGTTCAACGTCAAGCGATCGTAAATCTGCTGTTGATTGCTTCAGAGGCAGAGGGAGCAGAAGTTTTGAGTTCTGGTGATGTAATCGAAAGGGGATCGGAGATAACCTTGGAGCAGTTGAACCTAGAGCCTAGGTTAAGTGAAGTCTAGAAGAAAGACCTGAGAAAGATTGTTTCCGAGTTTGGAGACGTGTTTTCGGAGCGTTCCGGAAACACGACGGTGATCGAACACGATATCGAGCTAACTTGTGAGGAACCGATCTCTAGCAAGCCAAATCGTTGTTCCCCTGTGCAACGTCGCAAGTATGAGCAGCTGTTGGTACCACATAGGTATCGTCACCTAAAAGTGGCCGGTTACTAAGGTGGAGCATGATACTCCAAAAGCACAACTTTGACGTTCGCTACAGAAAAAAAAGAAAAGCTCAACGATAAGGCAGACGCAATGAGCCCTTTGTTTATTTAGTACTTTCTTCACCTTTCGGTTTCTCGCTGGCGATTCGGGGCAGAATTTTGTCCTCATCACGGCCTTAGCTGAGAGCTCTCGTCCAGAATGAGCTCAAGAAGCCAACTTTATGTTCTATTCTATTTCGTTACGTTCTTGTACGCATAAAAAATTGAGTTCTCAATTTAAGAGTCTTGTGTCCCACATTTGCCTCTTGATGTAGATGGAGCGAGATTCCGATAGACACGTACCTAGGTATATGTTGTATTATACTTTGTATGGTGATCAGTCGGGTGACCGAGGGCACTTGCTTGTGTCGTGTGTTGTATGTTGTCGAACCGTTCTTGACAAGTTGCAGAACCATCGACAAGTGCTGAGACAAAAGATCGTCAGAAGAGACGAGCGAAGCTGGCTGACAAGTTGTGGCGACAAGCCAGTGGAGCTGGGATCCGTCCTCAAGAACGGGATGTGTTCTCGGAACGAAGTCTGGAGCTACATTCTCCCCCCCCCATGGCCCTGGGGGCGAACTTGGAAGGACCTGGTGAACGAGCACGCCTAACGTCCAAGCCACGTGGAAGAAGCTCGTCTTTCTGGCGCATTGTCTGGCGGCGGGGGTGCTGTTATCCCTGCGAGTCCACATCGAACGTCAATGCCTCTGAAAAAGGCAATCTGTGTCAAGGCCAGCATGCGAGCCCGCCTGACGCGAACAATTCAATGGCGTCATCACGTGGCGGCGCCTTCCTGTCTGGCGAGTCATACGCAATGCGTGGCGACGTCACTCATCCTTCGGTGCAGCCACGTACAGCGACTTCGTATTTGATGAGAATGACGCGGCCAAGCGGAGACCCCATTCGAGGATTCTGACCTCACGACCAGCGACACTTCTGGTTAGACATTTGGTTACTCGAAAAATCCGCCGGGGCATATAAGAAAAGCCCTGCGGCACGTCGCGAGCAGCAGACCTATGTGTTGGAGAGGAAAGCTCGGCTCTTCGGGTCCCTTAGCTGTCGGCCCCAGTGCCAAACTTTCAACGCATCTGTATATATGCTGTACATAAACCTTGTTTAACTCACCGTCGTCCCGTCCGATCGTCTATCATCTCTGCGCAGAAGCAGTCGCGAGCTGAGAAACCTACGCTACGAAACGGCTAGTGACTTCCCGGTGGAGTTCCAAGCAGTGGCGCCTTCTTGACCGTGTTGGCGTCGCGGTCTTTTGTAACAGTGAGAGAAGTGGTGAGATTTCGTTGCCTCATTCGTAACTTCATCGGAGGTGCGCTTCGTAACAATGGCTAGCGCAGATAAGACCGAAGGTGACTTAAAGACTGACGTTAGTGTTGCGAGGCATCTTATTTGGAAACACTGTATCAATATTTCGAAACACGGGAAGCAACACGGTGGTTGTGCGTTATTCTCTTGTGCGAGACGAAGCACTTACGAGAGCCATGGCTACGTTGTTCTTGGAAGAAGGTAGCAAAATTTCGGTTGCAGAGGCCACGGTTGAAATCATTTCGCCGCACTTTTCAGGCGTATGCACCATAAAATGCATGAAATCCCCGTTATACGACATCATTGTGGGAAATTGGCCTGGATCACGTCAAGCTCATGACCCAGATTCCACAGGGTTGAGAAACTGGCTACAGTGAAGTTGGAGTCGGACAGAAATACACGTGTGAATTACAAGGAGAGAGGTCGGCATTGGAAGCGTTTTCGGAGTGACATCAAGAGTGCAGGGTTCCAGTGAAGTTCAGCAACACTCAAGGTAGACACTTTGAAGATGACGATCGAGGAGCTGAAAGGTGTGCAAACCGAAGATGGGTTCAGGGATACCTGCAGAGACAAAGTCGGACAAGTTTGTTTTGTAAGGCGATCAACACGGTATTCGTTTATCGCAGAAAAAGGGATACTCTACCGCTATTGCTCATTATCCTGTGGCAAAACGGTGAAGCAGGCGGTCGTCCCCGGTAAACTGTGTAGTCAAGTGCATGAGATGGCTCACGAAATTTTGATATCAGGACATCAAGGCAGCAAACAATTCACTCATCGAGTGTTGGTATCATTCCATTGGCCTGGATTCCAGGAAGAAATTAAACGCTATTTTTCATCATGTGGTTCACGCCAAATGATGTATGCCCCACCACGGTGGTCTAGTGGCTAAGGTGCTCGGCTGCTGACCCGCAGGTCGCGGAATCAAATCCCGACTGTGGCGGCTGCATTTCCGATGGAGGCGGAAATGTTGTAGGCCCGTGTACTCAGATTTGGGTGCACGTTAAAGAACCCCAGGTGGTCAAAGTTTCCGGAGCCCTCCACTACGGCGTCTCTCATAATCATATGGTGGTTCTGGGATGATGAACCCCACAAATGAATGAAATGATGTATAGAGGAAAGTGCAGTAGGCAAGACATCACCGGTCCAAATGCCACTGGTTGTTACTCTATTCGAGCTAGTAGTAATATACAACCCTTGAAACAAGTCTCGAACAGGAGCAACCGATATATTTTGACGACGGTTGACATAGTGAACTGCTACCCAGACGCAGTTTCTCTGCCCGCTATTGATTCGTCGTCTGTGAAAGAGGGTCTGTTGCGAATGTTTTCGCACGCTGGATTTCCCCGAGATATTCTGTGCGATCGTGCAATCTACTTCACGTCCGAGTGGATGGGAGAAGTCAACTACTTGCTGTCCACGAAGCATTTGAGTTTGACACCTTACTACCCTATGTGCAACAGGATAATGGATAGAATCAACGACACCTAGAAGCCGATGCTGCGTGAACTATATCAAAAGGATCAAAATTATGGTATCGGCTGCTGACATCACTTCTGTTAGCATACAGAAAGGTCCCTTAATCCAGCTTCGAATTCTTACCCTTTGAATTATTTATTGAAAATACGTTTGACGCCAGCTCTGCTAATTGAAAGAGGTGTGGTCAGTAAGAACACATGAGTGACGAAATGAAAACAACATATGGCTAGGTCTTGGACTTTCGAGATCTTCTAGAGAAGACGTCGCAAGTAGCCTATGTGAACCTGTCACCAGCAAAGAAAACTGAATAGAGATACTACGGTCGGGGGAGCAAGAACCGTCAACTTGAAATTGGAGATCTTACTCTGATCTTACGTCCTACCACGAGAAACAAGTTAATAATGCAGTGAAAAGGAACTTTTAGAGTCACAGAACAAAGTGTAACCATTATAATTTATTGGCTCTGGGGCATGACAACTGCTTCACATAAACAAGTCAAAGCGCTATGAAAACCAACAGCCGCAAATGACCTCTCAGACAGAATATTTTGTGGTCGTGGAAGAGGAGGAAGGAGACAAATGTTTACCAGCTTGCAAGCTTGCCCAGAGTATTGGTGTGGAACAAATACATATACCCGAGGAATCGGAGGATGAAAAACGTATTTAACATAGCAAGAGCTTACCTGATTTTCCTTTGCGCTATGTCATAAGCGAACATTTTGGAGTGCCACCTTCTGTTAACAACATGTGAGCCTATTAACATGCCACAGTACCCACTGCCGATAGCAATGGAAGAAGTAGTTGAGAAGGAAGTTCAATTCTTGATGAACGTTGGCGTCATCGAGCGCTCTCATTTTGTTTATAATTCATTACTAGAGGCGAACAATCAGGGCGGTGGCCTGTGAGATCAGTACTGGCCGAGCGTCTTATGACATCGCGATCGCGATCGTCTTACGACATCGCGACATGGTAATGATCATGGTTAGCCGGTACATTTTAGCACGCTGCTCGGCCGGTGTACATCGTCTTTGTTGCCATCGGCTGCTAGCACCCGAACACATGCGGCCGGCTAATTAACTACTTGGCTGGACTGTATACTCTGGCAAGTTTGGCCAGAACATGCTATCACCAAGTTAATTACGCCATGTCATTGGAGGGCCGAAATAATTACGCCACATCCTAAGACCGTGCTGATCGAGTCGTGTAAAGCTAGAACCAAGCTAACTAAAGTATTCTAGGTAATGAGGAAACTAAACTATGCTAATTATAATGATGTAAATCACGAACACATCAAGTAATATCATGCTAATTAGTCCTTAGTAGTTGACAATTAGTATACTGCCCATTAATACTACATTGTAGCTACATACTAAATAAGGTATTGCTGATTGCCGCCATGATAATTGCCTTTTAATTGAAGCCTTATCCATGAAGACAAAACAGCTCAGTATATTGGTCGTTAGGCCTTACTCAATTAGTACAATCAAAGTTAAGAAGAGCTGATGCGGTCTTCACATCGAAGCGGAGTATGCACATCGGTAGACGACCAACTTAAAGAGTTTCGAGAAGCTAGGTTTTCACGAACTCCTCAATCACTCCATCCTTGCATATGTAGTGTAACCTCGCCATAGCAATTTATATGCAAAGAAGCTGCCACTTAGTGTTCTCTGCATCAAACGCTTGACATTTTTCTACTGGAATCAACAGGGTCACGAGCTCAACTCGGGTCTTCTCAAAATCAACGAGTTTGTATCCCAGTTCACGCGTTCATCAGTTTGATTGACAAACGCCCGTGGCAAAGATCCAGTATGCCCACCACGTTTGCTAGTCCAGGAGAGCAAAGCTCATGGCGAGTGGCACGACTAATCTATCAGCTTTATCGCGCACACTATGCACACATGCACACAGAAGTAAAAGTAATGTCACACACTATGCACACAGGCACACAGAAGTAAAAGTAATAGAGTGCTGCTTGTGCACCCTTGCTGCCTTCGAGTGTGGCAGTTTCTATGCTGCAGTTAGAACAAAACAAACCTGTTCGAAAGAGGACGAACGCCCACGAACACGCCTGTGGGAGGCGCGCGTTGAGTTACCAAAAAGATAGTGCGATAATCAAACTGACGTCGCTGCACTTTTTAAATGTTTACTTAGTGACGGCACTGACGTGTTCGCATGAGGTTTTTATTTGAAAACAGTCGCAAATGTCCTACATGTGTTTCCGACGTGTTGTGTGGTCTTGCAGATATTTTTATTGACGCCGCTATCACGCGCTCCGCACTGTCTTCATGGCATGGCCACCGCTGAGCGATCTCAGAGCGAATTCACCTGCACTAGAATCTCGGGCCATCCTGAATCGCACCCTAGTTCTTGTGAAGCAGCCAGAGAACACTTTTCGTACATGTGTGGACTTTCGGCGTATAAATGAGATTTTAATGTCGAATGCCGAGCCTATATCACGAAGAGAAATCATGCACCGGGAAATCGGCAACAAGAAATGGTTTTCGAAGTTTGATCTGACCAAAGGATATTGGCAAGCTCCACTCCACCGGGCTTCTAGTACGATAAGCACCCTGTCAACCCAATTTGGACATCATAAATTCATATACATGCCTCGGCACCAAAAAAGCGTCCACCAAGTTCACGAGTTCAGTTATGACCCTTTTTTAGGGAATTTCAAACGTAATTTACTACATCGATGACGTTCTTGTAGCTACAAAGAACTGAGAGGAGCTCGTCGACAGTTTGCGCCGAATTTTGAGGTGAGCTCCTGATCCGAATCCTCTCTTCATACTGCGTTCGAATGCGTCTAACACTTGTATTGGGGCAGTCCTCATGCAGGAACATGATGACGTGTTACATCGAGTATCATAGGCCCGCCGACAACTCTTGTCTCATTTCTCATTGGTGCTTCGCATATCATCGATTGCCACTGTACGTGGGAGCCGCCAACATTTTGTGTTTTCATCACTTTAGGAAGGCGTAAGGAAATGTTATAAGCACCAAACGGTGGACCAGAGTGCGCGACGAAGCTTTTTGGGCCACCTCAGAATTGTTGGTACTGACCGTCAAGGACACTAAGATAACGAAACGCTCGCTTAACACAGTAACAAGCTGAAGTGTCAGTGCCCTTTTAGGGGCGAAGATTCATACGGCGGCACCCATTCGTACCTCGTAGTAGTAGTATGTAACAATTGTTACAGTTTGACCTCCAAGGTAGTGCCGGTGGGAGATTTCTTCTGTGCGTTGTTGAAAATAAAAAATAATGCTCAATGTACATGCCAATGGCTGCTAATGAGGATTGAGAGACAGGCGCATTCGGCTTTTAGTTGATGCGCACGCTGCGATCCCCATTAGCAGCCATTGGCATGTACATTAAACATCATCTGACAAGAAAGAGTTGCTACTTTATACTCGATGGGTGTAACCTCCTTAGTTTTAAAAAGGTTTAGCGAGCGCTGAGCCGCAGTGCCATGAATACAATGAACTAGTATATTCCATGAACTTGAGGTGGTTGAAAATGGTAAGTAGATACGAAGCGCAAGCCGTAAGAAAGTAAGAGCCGAATTCTCCGCCTCTCATTTCCCATTAGCAGCCATTGGCATGTACATTGAGCACTATCTGACTGAAAAAGTTTGCTACGTCATACTTGCTGGACGTTACCTCCTTGGTTTTCGAAAGGTTTGTTGAGCGTTCGGCCGCAGTGCCATGAATACAGTGAACTAGTGTATACCATGAACTCGAGGTGGTTAAAGGTGGGAAGTGGACCTGAAGCGCAAGCCGTAAGAAAGTGTGCGTGTGCCACCTCTCATTTAGTCCTTGGAATGTCCGCTGGATGGCGGTGCTTTTATATGGGGAATATATGATGAAAAGATGCGAGATGTTGGTACATGGAGTGTTCAACAGATGGACGAACGGACACACAGACAGATGCTTGAATGGACGCATGAACGGACGCAGGGGCGGATGCATGGATGAACGCAGGGACGGACGCATGAACAGACGCACGCACTCACGGGCGGACGGACGCATGGACGGTCACACAGATGGACGCATGGACGGACGGAAGCAAGAATGAATGGACGGACGAATGCGTCACCCCACTCTACATCGTCCACTATATAGATATGCTGCCAATTTTTTGGCACGTCTTCAAAGAATGCTACCTGGGCGCTTGCATAATCAGCCGTGACCCCACTGCTCACAACTAAAAAAGAAAATAATATGCACCTGCAAATCTGATTTCGCTGCATGTACTCGCTAGGCAACGCATTGGAAGACTCGGTTTCGCTGCGCCTACTCCCTAGGCTGTGTGTACTGGCCCTAACATCAGATGTTGTCAACTGCCTTGCCGGGTGCCTATATTGGCAAGTCTGTGAATTTATGTACAATCAAACACAACAGTATTTGTTTCGTTAGGACTGGTGCTGAGCATGGTACTGCCGCTACTGTTCGCTCCCTCTATGCTGCTGCCACGGGACACTCCCGAGCCCACTTGCGGTTTCGCATTGACATCATTAATCACTCTGTTATAGTTTATAGAGCACTACCAATTGTATGGAGACTGCCGACATGCTTTTTATTGTGACCACTGGCATCGTCATTGCCGTTGCCATGGCCTTCATGGTATGTATAAAGTTTGCTATGAGGACATCAATCTGTGCATCGCATGTTACACCCCATAGTAAGAGCTTGCGAGCCCTAGCAGTGAACTCTGCCAAAACGTAGCTGAAAAGAGAAAGACATCGTGGTAGTACGGAAGTTGCACGCGATAAGAATAATGCGCTTGCGAAGAGGGCAGCTGATTGCCTCTCAGTCAGAATGGAAACTCCCCGAACATCTTTCGTAAGCAGTACAAAGACGTGTTGTATGAGGTGAAAGGAGGCGTGAGGTGAACAATGCGTCATTTTAAAGGCGCGGTTAAAGGCACGGTCGTGGGAACTCTCTCGACAAACATCAACAGACGGCGCATTCACTGGTGTTGCTTTCAACGATTATTTAACCTATAGAGAAATCATCGACTGAACAGTGCTTTGGACCTGGAGGGATACTATTCCTAATTGAACCACTGTTTTGTTGTGTTACGTGAGATTTAAACAAGAAGCGTAAGTAGTATGGCATTACTTTGTTTACATGACAATTGGTTGCTAGCACATTTATCAATGTTTCCTTGTGGTGCAATGATAATTTTTTGTGACACACTGCTGTAAATACAAAGAGAAGCCCATGTAAGTCATTTCAGCCTATAACACCGGTAAATGCTTCTGTGAGAAAGGCTATCAAACCACTTATAATCACTCCTATAAGTATCAGAGTTCACGTTATTACCAAAATTGAATGCAAATTTATGAATGTGATCTTTGGTGGGTTCTTTCACCCTTGTACCGTGCTGCAAAAAACTATACGAGGTTCCAAGAAGTGAAAGCGCAGAATTTAGGTACATATTAAAATTTTGGTTGTATAATTTATTATTTCTGAGCAGCCATAAATTTTCTACACCGTGCGCTGAGAAACGTAATCCACACTTGGTGCTATGCATGGTCATATCAATTCTGACATATTTAAAGAGCTGTTTGGCACAAAAAGATATTTACTTTGAAGTATCAGCCAGTGAACCCTGGTCTTGGTTTATCGCCGTTTGAAGACAACTAGATGAAGTCACTTGTGCAAGCAATTCTGCGTAAGAAGCATAGTGAGCCCATTATAGAAATGGGATGATGACTGCCATCATAACTCAATTTGTAGAGCATCTGATGCCTTCTGTAAAGATTTATAGTGGGACCTTTGTGTTTACTTCATTCACATTTACATCGCCACAACTAAAAATATCTTTTCCTAAACTATCACTGGTTTTCTCCTCTATAGTTTTCTGCTGTCATGTATAGAAGCTCGGAAACGTGAGCTCTCCGGGCTCGCACACGAAGGTAAGGCTACAATACGGCCAATTGATCAGGAAATATGACGCTGACAAACACGCGGGAAAAAATTCTGTTGACAATCAAGAACCCCGGCAAGGAAGCCTGTTCTTGGACTTGACTCTCGTTTTGAACTGTATCTTACTCTGTTTTGTTTATGTGTTTTCAGCGCTACTGGCGAACACAATTTGTCATACTCATGACCACCAGGTTACTAAGAGAGTATACGCACGGAGACGGCGAACACGTGCAGGAGTGTTCAGGTAGACAGCGCGTTCGTCTCTCAGCGTAATATTCACACGGCTGCTCACATATGCGTCTGTCAAGACGAAGATTAGCTGTTTCCCGCCAGCACCGGTAGGTATTTGTTCAAACAGCTACAACTCCATTTGTCTAGTTCGACAGTTGACAATAAATTGTATTCATTTTGTCTTAACAACTGTTTAGTGTGTGGTAATGGTGGCCCAGTCTAAATCCTTCCTCGTTCTTATAACTGCCCCTCGTTGCGGCCATCGTGAAAAGATCGAAGTCGGGAAAGCCTTTGGTCATCAGCTATATACAAAAACCGTGACACCTCGCGGAAAAAGCAAATCATTGTCGCGATGGTAAAAATATGAGGTATGGGGTGATGGGACGAATAACCTAACTACCCGAAGCATGTTAAGTAATCCGGCGTGTGATGTTCCTATTATACATGCAAACTTTATTACCACATTTGTTCCGAAAGTCTTATCAATTACTCCCTATGACAAATTGAACGCTCTCAATATTTGTGCTCAATCTATTTTCGGACATATTTTCGGACATATTTTTTGATATAGAACCATTACATTTATCTTTTTTTTTCTTAAAATAGTGAGGTTGAGGATTCGTACTTTGCAGTGAAGGGTTTATTTCCACTCGTGCCTTGACTTTAGCCACCAATCAGATAACTTCGTTCTTGTTTAATCTACATGCTTAAAGTCTATTTTACCCTCCATGTCCCTGAACCCCAGTGCTTTGAAAAACTCTGCGCCATCATTCTGAAATATAGGGTGAAGCACTTTAGAGAACATTATCAAGTGTTCGGCACTTTCCTCTTTTTCTCCGCACGCACTGCATACCATGTCTACCCCTTCATATTTGGCCCCATATGTCTTGGTTCGCAATACTCCTGTCCTGGCTTCAAACAGTATAGAACTACCCCGAGTACTATTATAGATCCTTTTCTTGGCAATTTCCTGCTTACAAGTTTGATGGATCTCTAGTGCGGACTTTGTAATCTTGCCGATTCTCTCCATATTGGTCTCAGCTTTCTTCACCTTCTTCTTAACCGATATTTCTTTTTGGTCTTGCCCCCGGCTGTTTTTTAAGTTTTTACCAGTCAATTTCCTGGTTAACTACCTCATTTTGTATCGACATTCTTCATTTACAAGTAGCTGAATACCTTCCTAGCTTAAAGCTCCTCCCCCATTTCTCTCAATCACTTCTCAAATTTTATCTTGTTGCTAGCTTCCCTGTCCTCAAATGATTTCCATCCCATATCACCTTGTACTCCCTGATTTGGTGTATCCCCGTGAGCTCTTAAGGCAAGTGTACCTATTCCACGTCGCTTAATTTTTAATCTTGCTTGAACTTCTGATCTCATGCACAAGACCGCATTGCCAAAAGTCACACCAGGAACCATGACCCCTTTCCATAATCCTCTCACAACATCTCACCTATTGTGCTTCCACACTGCCCTGTTTTTCATCACTGCTGCATTCCTGTTACCTTTAGTCGTCACGTATATTTCGTGTTCCCTTAGGTACTCAGCCCACTTGCTTATTCATACGCCCAGATGTTTGTATTGAGTGGGCACGGGAGCAGCGCATCAAGCATGATGCCTGATCTGCGTGTTTTTCCAATTCAGGCTGCGCTTGCGCTGTTGGTGGTCTGGCTACCGGCTGTCTCTTCTGACTCGGCGTGTTCGCATCTGCTCTGGCAGGTGCATTCTTCTGGCGTCAAAACCACAAGCAGTGGCATATTCTTCAATGCAACCTCATCGGCGAAGCTCGACCATCATCCACCAACAGCATCGACAATGACATCGCTCCCCAGAAACCACAAAAGCAGCTTGCGGACCAACCTGTTCCTCAGTGGGCACGGGAGCAGCGCATCAAGCATGATGCCTGATCTGCGTGTTTTTCCAATGCAGGCGGCGCTTGCGCTGTTGGTGGTCTGGCTACCGGCTGTCTCTTCTGACTTGGCGTGTTCGCATCTGCTCTGGCAGGTGCATTCTTCTGGCGTCAAAACCACAAGCAGTGGCATATTCTTCAATGCAACCTCATCGGCGAAGCTCGACCATCATCTACCAACAGCATCGACAATGACATCGCTCCCCGGAAACCACAAAAGCAGCTTGCGGACCAACCTGTTCCTCAGTGGGCACGGGAGCAGCGCATCAAGCATGATGCCTGATCTGCGTGTTTTTCCAATGCAGGTGTGTAGAAAAGATTCTCTTTATGCTAAAAAGTCGAATAATGCCTGTCTTTTGCTGTTCCCGTGCCCACGGGTTTTGTTTGATACCATTTGGGACTACTTTTCCACTGCCTTCCTATTATTGTGTTGCGGGGATATTGAAGCTAATCCTGGGCCAACAACGCGTTCTGAAGCGCTATTGCAACTTGAAACGCTACCCAAGAACCCCGCTGAACAAATGAGTGTACTATTTCAGCTTCTTAAAGACGTTCATGCGCGTTCTGTTCAAAGTTCGAAGAATCACGCTGATCTAGCTGCTGACGTAAAAACCATAAAAAACGGTCAAAAGGACGTCGAGACGAAGGTAACCGGAATACTAAAAAGAATAGATGAACTAGAAAACAAATCCAAGATTGTCGAAAACTTCAAAAGTGAGCTATGAAGCATGCGTAGTATGGTATCAGAAACTACTGCTCAAAACAGCTTGTTACAGGCTCGCCTGGACGAGCTTGAAGATAGGTCTCGACGTGACAATGTAATTTTTCATGGGTTTCCAGATGTCAAAGAATCCTGGGAAGAAACTGAAGCAAAGGTGGTCACTGAAATTACGTCCGTCATAGGGTCATTTTCGCCAAACTCGATTCATCGCGCACACCGACTAGGCTCATTTTCGCAAAACCGATGCCGTCCCATCATTGTAAAGTTTAGTGACATCAAAACTAAAGATAAAATTTTGTCTGCACGCTCCCAATTCAAAATAAAAGACATAGGCATCAGCGCAGACTTCTCGCCCGCTACGCGCATCATCCGAAAAAAGCTCACTGATTTCGCAAAAAATCTGCCAGAATCCCCCCAATTTGACTTACGTTACAACAAGCTATATGTTAATAAAAAATGCTACATGTTTGATACTAACGCTGGACAGGTTATTGAAGTAGAACGGCCTGGTCGAGGTTTCGAAAGTAACATCCAGGCACGTGTCCCTTTCTAGGAACGCGCGAGGGGTAGTGGTCCTAAATCTAACCCAAGGATCTCTGTTCTGTTCACGAACATAAGAAGCCTTCTTAACAAATATGATTCTTTATCTTCCGCAATAGATACCTGCGATGCACAAATAATTGTACTAACCGAAACGTGGCTCCGTGCGCATGTGCAGGACTCAGAAATTTTTAATCAAGCGAGTCATTTTGCAATTTTATCGTTGTGATCGAACTACGCATCGGGGTGGCGGTGTTCTGTTAGCGATATCCAAAAACATATCTTCTTCTTGCATACACATTACCACCACTCTTGAAACTATCTGAACTTTGCTCACTATTGGCCATCAAAAAATCGTCCTAGGCGCATGCTATCGTTCCCCTTCGTCGTCCTCAACATTTGTTAACGAACTCTACGACGTTATGAACCACATCGTAACACGTTTCCCCAGTTATCCCTTATTTTTACTCGGTGACTTTAACTTTCCGAACATAAATTGGACTACAAAACCAGTTTCCATTTCTCCTTTTTCGACACAAGCTTCTGAGTTTTTTAACTTTTGCTCTATCTTTTCTTTAACGCAATTAGTAGATCATTCAACTTGAATATCATCTCACGCAGCTAACACTCTTGACTTAATCCTCACTACGCGGCCCGATTTTACTTCCGACATAACGTACTTGCCCGGAATCAGCGATCATTCTCTTCTCAGTTTTTCTTTTAATGCATCATTCCCAAAAGTTTCAAACAACAAAAAAGTAATTCGTGACTACAAAAAGGCGAACTTTCAGGCTATTAATCACGAGTTATCCATCTTTCTTGATACTTTTTTGGCAAACTTCGATGATCATTCTGTTCAAACTAACTGGGACATATTTGCGTGTAAAGTTTACGATCTAACAGAAAAATTCATACCGAAACGCACTATCACGTGTAATCATCGCGCCCCGTGGTACAACGCCCACTTGAAAAGGCTGTCTAACTGTAAGAAGCGCCTTTATCGTTCTGCCAGGAAATCGCCAACTGATTCCCGATGGGAAGCTTACAGATTAGCATCGAACGCTTACATATCTGCAATAAAAGCTGCTAAATCTTCATTTTTATCCACACCCTGCCATCCATGCTTAGGGTGCACGTTAAAGAACCCCAGGTGGTCAAAATTTCCGGAGCCCTCCACTACGGCGTCTCTCATAATCATATGCTGGTTTTGGGACGTTAAACCCCACATATCAATCAATCAATCAATCCATGCTTAATAATAACGTTAGAAAGTTTTGGAAAGTCATAAATCCGCCACATGATAACAGTATTTATTTGAAGACGCATCGGGCAATTCCATTTCCTTGAGTGATTGTGCGGCTGTGCTCAATGATACATTCACGAAAAACTTTTCTGTTCCTTCCACAGCTAATGCTCCTAGCGTGCAGACATATAATTTTCCTGTAATGTCCTCCATCTGTATCGAAGCGCCAGGTGTGGCTAAGGTGATTGCTGGACTTAAATACCATTCTTCTCCAGGTTACGATTTAATAGACTCGAAGTTTTTGAAGAATACAAGTTCATTTAGTTCTATTACTTTTAACAAAAATATTCCAGCAGTCACTTGACACATCTACGCTACCCATACAATGGAAAATAGATAAGGTGGTTCCACTCTTAAATCTGGCCAAAAAACATCCCCCGCAAATTACCGCCCTATATCTTTAACCAGTACCTGCTGTAAATTACTGGAACATATCATATTCTCACATCTAGTCAATTTCCTTGAATCAAATTCGTTTTTACATCTGCACAGCACGGTTCACAGTTAATATCCTTTACTCACAAGCTACATCGCATTTTAGACCAATCATCAAAAGCTGACTGTGTTTATTTAGACTTTTCCAAAGCCTTTGACAAGGTATGCCACAAGCTGCTACTACACAAACTAAGCAAACTCCAACTCGATGACACCATAATGAAAAGGATTGTATGTTTCCTTAAAAATCGCTCGCAATTTATTTCAGCTAATAATCATAACTCTTCATTCAGCCAGGTTTCCTCTGGTGTCCCCCAGGGATCTGTTCTTGGACCTCCTTTGTTTCTTATTTACATTAACGATCTGCCTTCTCTTATATCCTTTAATGTTCAATTGTTTGCCGACGACTGCGTAATTTTTCGCGAAATAACTGCTGACAACGACTCCTACTCTCTCCAGTCAGATCTAAATAGTGTAAGCAACTGGTGCGAAGAATGATTAATGGAACTTAATGTCACTAAATGTAAAGTAATGCGTGTATCGAGAACTACTAGTTGTATGCCTATATATTACCTGAACAATACACCACTTGAAATCGTTTCCTCTTACAAGTACTTAGGTGTTCATATTACCAACAATTTAACTCGGACGAAACACATCGAATACATTATTAACAAGGCAAACCGCATGCTAGGTTATTTACGTCGAAACTTTTTTTCAGCCCCGTCTTCTTTAAAACTTCTTCTATACAAAACACTAATCAGATCAAAACTAGAGTATGCAACACCAGTATGGGATCCTTGCCACGACAACTTACTCACCGCACTTGAACTTGTTCAGAATAATTCAGCCCGTTTCATAGTATAAAATTACAACAGAACGGCAAGTGTAACGGCAATGAAAAGTAGTATTGACCTTCCATCCTTAGCATCACGACGTCGCATTTTTCGCCTAACTTTATTTCATAGGATTTATTACCATGCTTCTCTCCATGCTGAACTGCTGTCACAACCTCAGTACATATCATGTCGAATTGACCATAATCATAAAGTTGGAGTTGTTTCATCTAACACTAAATATTTTGCTAAGTCTTTCATTCCAAAAACATCCCGAGAGTGGAACCACCTTCCTGCCGATGTTGTTTCCATACGCGTTAATCACCTGTTTCATCAAGCATTAGCTAATATTGTATAATCAGGATAATCTATGTTTTTTCTATTTAAACACATGCTCTGTTTTTTCTATGTTTTGTACATCTTGTTACTCCCACTCCCCTCTTCAATGCCCATGGCCTTGAGGGTATAATAAATAAATAAATAAATAAAATAAATTTATCTGTTATCTCTAGCGTGACTTCTTTTATTTTAGGCTAACTTCCTTCGTTATCATTAGAAATCATGACTGCTGATTTTTCTTTACTCAATCTGACGTATAACAAATCTCCCTCATTACCGCAGATGTCCATCAATCTCTGCAAATCTTCCTTGTCGTTGGCCATTAGCACTATATCATCTGCGTACATCAATGCTGGTATTGCCTGTTCAATGAGTTTCCCTTGTTTGAGAAAAAAGAGGTTGAAGCCCGGTCCAATTTCCTCTAATTTGGCCTCTAATTTTTGTAGGTACTTCATGAATAACAAGGGTGCAGAGGACACCCCTGCCTAAGCTCCCCTTTTACCTCTGCAGGCTTGGATACTTGTTTTTCCCACTTTATAACTGCAATTTTACCTTTATAGATATCCTTTAAAAGAATAGTGACTCCATATTTCACATCTAGACTGTCTAGTATTCTCGACAAGTCTTCTTGAACCACGCTATTGTACGCTACCTTGATTTCCAAAAATGTTAGCCACAGGGGCATGTGTTCGTTTTCTGCTATTTCGATGCGCTGCGTCTGTGAGAACAGATTGTCTGCCAACCTCCTGTGTTTTCAAAACGCGTTCTGCAGTTTCCCCAGCACCCCCTCATCCTCTATCATGCCAGCAGTCTTTTCTTTATAATCTACATCGCCAGCCTGTAGACTACTGATGTCACTGTTATAGCACGGTAGTTGTTTACGTCAGCTTTGTCTCCTTTTGCCTTTATAGATCATGCTCATCCTGCTAAGTTTCCACCTATCCGGGACTTCACCATCGATTATTATGTTCCTCACTTTCTCTCTCAAAGCCTGCTTAGACTTCGGACCTCTTGTCTTTATCCGCAAAATTGGGATGCCACCTGGGCCTGTTGACGTACTACTAGGAACCCTCTTCTCAGCCCTTTCCCACTCTCGTGGTGAAAATTGTGCCCTATCACCACTTGATTCATCATGTCTATTGTGGTGCAGATAGCACTTCTTTGTTGAAAATTTTCTGTCGCCCTTGTTCTTAGGTCTGCCGCTAGGAGGCAGAGCCACTTTGATGCCTCTCGAATGGGTTCTGCCAGTTTTTGATTTTCGCGGCTGAGTAAGAACAACCACGGGATTCAAGACCATCACAGTTGTCGCCAAACGATCACCTGATTCGTCCGATGCCAGGATATACCAGGAGGCCCTACTTTTTTGAGCCGTGACACTTCTTTCAAGTTCCCACAACGGCGTTGCCCTAGCTACGCCATCGCAGTGCCAACGCAGTGCCTTCGACGCGCTGGCAACTAGGCGACATGACAGGCACCCGGCTTGTTCGAAGCCGGCAAAATGAATGTTGTGGAAATTGAGGGGGAGACGCTGTCTCCCGAAGAGTGCAACGACACTCAAGGATGGGTTGTGGCCCATGAACGACGCAAGAAGGCAAAAGACAAGAGAAATGCGGTACCAGCCACGAACGTGGGAGGTGCGTCTAAGGAGGCTTCTCGGAGACTGAAGGATTTTTTTGCATCGCCGGCCAGTGCTAAAAGAACCGCAAATACCAGAAGAGGATTACAAGGTTGTAATACGTCCATGAGGTGGTCTGGACTTGACGCGACAGAGTCTAGCGCTCATAAGAGACTGCGTTCTACGAGCGGCAAAAGTACAGCCTGACATTGCTGGGGAAGATACCTGCAGAATTAACATGCGACAAAATGCCACGATCATGAGCACACCTAGTCTGGCCAATGCGTAGGAATACAGCAACATCAAGGAAATTAGGATAGATGACAAGAGCTACACTACGGCCGCTTATGTAACAGCACCAGAAAACACACCCTAAGGGGTTATCCGCGAAATACCGAAGTATGATAATCACATGAGATAGAAAAAAGCTTGGTCAATCAGAGGAACCCGACGATTCTACGAGCACGACGTATGGGACTTACGGACTCAGTGGTCATTGTTTTCGAAGGGTTGTTTGTGGCGTATTTTGTATACTACCGTGGTGCCGAGTATAGGTGCTTCATATACAAGAAGCAATATGAAACATGCACCATTTGTGGACGAATTGGACATCAGGCGGATGTCTGCCCACAGCCTGACGGCAAAAAATTTCGTGGTTGAGGGGTGCTCAATCCAACTGAAAACCACCAGTTCGACCCTAGGTGCAGTCTTTGCGGGAAAGGTGATCTTACAGGGGACAAAAAATGCAAAGAACGATTTAGGACCCCGTACCTTTTGAAGAAAAGATGGTGGGAAAAGGAACAATGACAAGGCGATGAACAAAGCGAAATAAAGATTTTGTTGAACACTAGAGCAACACAGGCATGGAGGGAAGAGTATTCACCAGAAAATACAACGGAGGAGAATGGCAACGCCACCCAGGACAGAGGAGGACGACGCAGAGATCGTTCCAGCTCCTTCCCGCGACTCGCCGAAAGGGAAAGAGAAGGGAGTCAACACGAACCCAGATCCACATCCAGATCAAGGTCCACTCGTCAACACAGATCCAGGTCACGGGCCAAATCCAAGACAAGGGCGACGACATCATCTCAAGGACAGTCCCACGAGGGTCTGACGGCGGTCAGGGCCGTCGACAAACGGTGAGCTGGGTGGGCGAGGTATCAGGGAAGTCTCTCCGGTCTGGAAGTTTGCCTGAGATGGTGGCGAAAGGATTCACCCTAGGTCAAGAGCTAAACCATATTAAGAAAGTGCTAGAGCAACTCACCCGTGAAAACGCGAAACAGGGGGACTAAATAAAACAACTAAAGGAAGAGAACGCTAAACTCTGGCAAAATCAGCTGCGCGAGTCAACTAGCTCCATAGCAACGTGTAGTCGAATTTTAACTCCAGCGCCTGCACAGGAGTCAGGAATGCATGCAGCGAAACGGAGAGCAGAGGAAATATCTCATGCAGAAATTGAAGACCTCCCAAAACCCCTGGAAAAGAAAGTCGAGAATACGCTCGGAGAACTTACTAAGGTAATGCAACAACAACTCGCAGGACTGCAGCTGCAGCTCGTAGAAATAAAACAAAGAATAGATAGCATAGAAAATTGACTAACGCTGGTGGAGAACACGCAAACAGATTTGAGGTCTATAGGAGCAGGCCCGGTTAAAACTACTACTAAACCCTACAACCAGCCGGTTATGACTGAAGTAATCTAAATCGCAGGGGAAGGGACCGCATCTAGACATGGCACGACGTAATCAGTAAAGAGTTTGGCAGTGGAATGGTCGTGGGTATCGCCGAAAACGGGGTAACATACAACAGTTCCTCAATGGCAAGGAGGCATCAGACGTCATAGCCTTGCAAGAAACTGGAGGAATGGCTAAAGTGTCGAATTAAAAATCCTATGGTACCCCTGATGAAAAAACGTCCGTAACAACCCTCGTGCGAAAAAATCTCACGGTGATAGAATATGATGCAGAAATCTGCGATGTTGATCATGTTCTTGTTGAGTTAGTTCCATCGCAGAAGAGTGGTGAACGTCTATTCATATTAAATGTCTATAGAAGCACTAGACAAAAAACCAAATTTAGGTCACTTTTTAGAAAAACGATCAGCATTACTAAAAAGCAAGCACTGGTTATAGTAGAGGATTGCAACGCGTTGCATGCGGCATGGGATTATGACAAAGAAAACATCAAAGGTAGAAATCTCTGGATCGACGCCCAACAGGAGGGCCTTACGTTAATTACCGACCCCCTTTTCCCAACTAGGATTGGAAACAGCGTATTCAAAGACACGTCTCCTGACCTCACGTTTACTAAGAATATCAACGAACCTTATTGGCTTAACACACAAGAAAATATGGGCAGTGACCACTATATCGACCATGTTTAAAGCAAGTCCACGTAAAAGAGGAGGCAAAGAATTAAGGATGGTTGAATGCCCCGCCGCGGTGGTCTAGTGGCTAAGATACTCGGCTGCTGACCCGCAGGGTGCCGATTCGAATCCCGGCTGCGACGGCTGCATTTCCGATGGAGGCGGAAATGTAGGCCCGTGTGCTCAGATTTGGGTGCACGTTAAAGAACCCCAGGTGGTCTAAATTTCCGGAGCCCTCCATTACAGCGTCTCTCATAATCATATAGTGGTTTTGGGACGTTGAACCCCACATATCAATCAATTAAGAATGGTTGAATGGGATAGTTTTAGAAAAATAAGAGAGAACGAAGCATGCGTTATCATCGAAGAATTAGATGAATGGCTAGGGAACCTTAAGCAAAATATTCTAATAGCAACTAAGACCATACCGAAAACACAATGACTGGAAAGCACAGACAGTAAGCTCCTACATATGTGGGATGCAAAAAATATCCTAGAAAAACGGTGGAAAACACGAAAACACAACAAACGGCTTAGAAAAAGGATAGCCCCTCTCAGTAAAGATATCGAGAAGTACGCGGAGCAACTATGCAGACAACAATGGGTGGAATAGTATGATGCAATGGAAAAACAAATAAGTCTCTTTAAAACATGGAACCTGTTAAGATGTCTGATAGACTCGGAAGCGAGCAAGACAGCACAACAACAAAACTTTATTAGACTTGTCCGTAAATACAAAGGCACAAAGGAATAACTGATTGAAGAAATCAGACAGAGATACATTGGGCATACAACCAAAGAGCAATTAAGCTCGTACAGAGGAAAAGAAAATGATTCCCTAGACCGACCCATATTAGAGGCCAAGATACGATCGGAACTAATGAAACTTAGCACAACATCCGCCCCGGGCCCCGATAGGATCACGAATAAAACGCTCAGAAATTTAGACGACAAATCTTTCACAGCCCTCACCGAAAATATGAACAAGTGCTGGGAAAGGGGCAAGATACCAAAGCAATGTAAAATGGCAACAATCATTATGATTCCCAAGCCCGGCAAGAAATTAGATCTTTATAATCTTAGGCCTCTTTCCCTGACATTTTGCATCAGAAAGTTATTAGAGCATGTCATCCTAACTCGCCTGTCAAATTATATGGAAGAGAATGACCTCTTTCTTCATATGATGGTAGGCTTCAGAGCGAAGCTGTCTACACCGGACATTATGCTTAAGATTAAACAACAAATAATTGATTTGGGTCACAATACACACAACAGAAAGGTCATAGTTACCCTAGACCTTAAAAAGGCATTTGATAATACATCACATAGAGCTATACTTGCCAATCTTCAAGCGTTAGGGGTAGGAAAACGAGTATACGATTATATAAAAGACTTTTTAACTAACAGGACTGCAAGAATAATACTAGGTAAAGCAGACTCCCAAGAGTTTAGTCTGGGTAGCAGAGGTACGCCGCAAGGCTCAGTCTTATTCCCCTTTCTTTTTATCGTTGCCATTATAGGTCTCCCTCTGAGACTGAATGAATTTTCAGGACTCCACCATAGCCTCTATGCAGATGACATTACCTTATGGGTAGCAGAAGGTAGTGACGGATACGTAGAGGAAACTTTACAAACCGCAGTTAATGTTGTTGAAGAATATGCCACCCATACAGGATTACAATGTTCACCGGAAAAATCGGAACTTCTCTTCTATAACCCGACATGCAAGAATCGGAAAGTATCCATAAAAAACCTAACTATGAAGTCTTTGTAGGAAAAACGCAAATACCTACGGTCGAAAACATAAGAATTCTGGGACTTTGAATTGGCTCGAACGGGCATATTGGAGAGGCGACTCGATTACTAGAAACCAGTGCGCAGCAAATTATGCGTCTATTTAAACGAATTGCAAACCGGCACTTTGGTATGAAGGAAAATAATATGATAAGACTGGGACAAGCTTTTGTCATCAGTCGTGTTGTATACGTAATCCCGTACCTCAGACTTCAAGTGGCCGAGAGAGAAAAGATTGACAGAATCATTAGACGAGTTTTCAAACAGGCGATCGGACTTCCAATAACTACCTCTATTGATAAATTACTTCAATTAGGACTTCACAACACATCAGAAGTGCTTATAGAAGCTCAGAGAATCGCGCAATATGAAAGACTAACGCAGAGTAAAACAGGTAGAGCCATACTACAGGAACTGGGTATAAACTACGCAAATAAAGTTGGCGCCAAAAAGGATATCCCGTGTGAAATCAGGAAATGTTTAGTAATCTTACAGATTCGAAAAAACATGCTCCCCGAATATCACAAGGCAAGGAGAGCTGAAAGAGCGAAAAATAGACATAACAACGCAAAAGATTTACCGGAAACAACATACGTAGACGCGGCCAAATACAAACAAAATGACAACATGACTATAGCAGTAGTGGAATACAAAGGAAATCATAAGGTCAGCGGCTCGGTGAAAACGAGCTTTGCAGAAGAAGTGGAGGAAGCAGCTATTGCAATGGCCATAGCATTCACCTCGACTTCACGAATTGTTCGCGACTCGCCGACAGCTGTGAGAAACTTTGCACGAGAGCGAATATCCCAAATTTTTAAGAATATTCGCTGGGTGCAAAGACCAACGAACAATTGATATAGTCTGGGTACCCGCTCACTCCTCCTTACCCGGCAATGAGGCTGCACACCAGACAGCTCGAGGACTTACAGATCGAGCCTCTGGATCGCCCTCGTTGAATGGGGAGGACGATGAGAGATTTGAGCGGATGACCGCTTACAGAGATATTACGTAGTATTACAGGCTAAGCAGGAAAATTTATCCTCCCGCACACTCGTCATTGGACAAAGAACAGGCGCTGGCGTGGTGCCTACTTCAGACCCACACGTTTCCTAGTCCGGTAACAATAAACCGCTGCTTGCCGGAACTTCATTCGGATGAGTGTAAATTTTGCCACAACAGGGTGGACTTAAGCCACAATTTATGGGCATGCCCGCAGGCTCCCATGAGAGGCGAATTTCCAGACGAGAGTGGATGGGATGCCACGCTCCTCAGCTCTGACTCTAAATTACAAGCCCGCTTAATACGGCAGGCCGAAGACGCCGCCAGGGCCCATGGGATCATGGCCGTCGTCTAGGTTTGGTCATCCCTTCTTCTCTCGCACATGAAAGGGGAGGAGGACCTTTCTGCTAATTAAATAAAGTTTGTTCATCATCATCATCAACCCTTGTTTCTATATATTCAATAGCTTCATCCCCTTCAAGCCTAACACCTTGAGCTGTAGGTATAAACCTCTGCTCTAGGCTCGTCTCATTTCTTAGGGAGTTTATATGGTTCTAAAATTTCGCAGCTGCCTTACTATCTTTTTTATGTATTTTTGCCAGCCACTGAGCTCACTTTCTTCTGATATTTTCATTGATCATAAGGGATGCATTCCTTCTACAGCTTAGAAAAATTTCCCATTTTCTTTCAACATTATCTGTCGGTTCACCCCGCTGCTTAGCCTGCCTGTGTTCCCTAGAGGCTTCCTGACGTTTCGCTATGGCTCTCTTAACTTCCTCATCCCACCTACTCTTGGGTTTTGTGTCTTCTTTTCCCGGGTGACTTGTCACGTGCCATAAATAAAAATTTTTGAATAATTTTAAATAAATAAAAATTTGTGAATAATTTGAATAAAAACTTTCCTGCAGTTGCTCATCTTGTTTCCTTCCTACTTTCCCTGCTTTTCCAAAACTTAGCTTGACACTTTTGTCATCACTACCCAAACTTCTGGAAAACACATTCATATATGTGCATTCTCCTGAGCTTATCATACATCCTATGTGACATCAGTGCGTAATCTATGGTTGACTGGAGCCTTCCTACTTCCCATGTTATTTGCCCACCACACTTTTCGGTACTGTTGGAAATGATCAAATCAAGCCTTTCACACATATCCATGATCATTTTGCCTGTCGGGTCAGTATACCCTTCAATAAATTCCATATTCACATTCATATCTCCTAGTATAATTATCTCGCACTCTCCTCTTAACTCCTGAATGTCATTTGAAAAACGCTCTACCATTGCCTGGTTTTCCTTCTGGCCTTTGCTCCCGTCCACAAGTACACGAAACCAAGGAAAGTCATTTGCCCTGCCACTTTCCCTTTTAGCCATAATTGTTCCTTGCACTCCTGCTTGAACCTTAGCCAGTCTATACTTTATGAATTAATGCCCCAATATCACCCCCCTTTTTGCTGCCTTCTGTTCTATTACAATATTCCCCCGCGTAGTCCGCATTGTTAGGAGGTTACTCCATGTTCCTGAGCAGTGTTTCTACAAAACCGTATACCATCGGTCCCTCCTCCCTTAGCTCTTCTTCTATCTCTTTCCACTTCAGCCTGTTCCTACCACCCTGCAGGTTAATATACGCTATGTCTGAATTGGCTCGACGCTCGTGGCTACTTCTAATTCTACCCCGAACTCTACCTATCTTAGATTCTGGTGCCCGTTTGGAATCGTATCTGTCCATACCACCCGTCAAAGAGTCTCCCTGGTTGTTTTCCTCGTTACAAGCTATCCTGCACCCCGAAGGGCCCGCTTGCCCCCCAAAAAAGCTACTGCGCGTCCTCCAAGACGCCAACCCACCTCATGACCTAGCCGACCAACGAAGTGAATTCTGTCTCGTTGAAAACCACCCCACTTATGCACCTCTGTTTATTTCCACCGCCTCAAAGCCTTTCTCGCGACTCATCCGCCATATCTCTTGGTTTGCGCTGACAAACGCTCTTTGCAGGTTGCTAATACGCACCGGTACCTCCGGTATCGTGCATATCACTACCAGCACCGGAGGAGAAGTGGCGCGCATGTAATTGACGCCTTTCGCCAGTGTGGTTGCTAGTCCTGCTGTATCTTCATTTGGAAAATCGTTTAAACCACCTGAAGTTATCACGAGGTTTCGTCTATCAGCCGTACTTTTGAGCTTCGCGCTCGCTTGCCTCATGACTGCTTCAGCTTGCATCCTGGGAACGCCCCTACTGCAACCTTCTCGTCACCTCTTACCATTTCTTAGATGGCTTCTGTGCATCGATTCAAATTCGATGCACAGAAGATGGCTGGATGGATGGATGAATTGATATGGCTGTACCCTTTAGATCGGGCGGTGGCTAGCGCCACCAAGCCATAATACGTAAAGAATTAAAAACTAGATTTTTTCTCTTAAACAGGGAGATTGAGGATTCGTAGTTTGTAGTGAAGGGTTTATTTTCGCGCGTGCCTTGACTTTAGCCACCAATCAGATTACCTCCTTCTAGTTAATTCTACCCGCTTAAAGTCTATTTTGCCCTCCCTGTCCCTGAACCACAGTGCTTTGAAAAACTCTGCGCCATCATCCTGAACCATAGGGTAAAGCCTTTTACAGAACATTATCAAGTGTTCGGCAGTTTCTTCTTCTTCTCCACACGCACTGCATACCGTGTCTACCCCTTCATATTTGGCCCCATATGTCCAGGTTCGCAATACTCCTGTCCTGGCTTTAAACAGTAGAGAACTACCCCGACTATTATCATAGATCCTTTCCTTGGTAGTTTCCTGCTTAAAAGTTCGATAGATCTCTAGTGCAAAATTCTTAATCATGCTTATTCTCCACATATCGGTCTCAGCTTCCTTCACCTTCTTCTTAACCGATAATTCTTTTTGATTTGGTCCCCTGCTGTCTTCCAAGTATTTACCAGTCAGTTTTCTGGTTCGCTTCCTCCGTTTCGTATCGACATTCTTCATGTACAAGTAGCTCAATATCTTCTTGGCGCCGCTTGAGATAAGCTCTATCTGGCAGCAATGTGAAAAAACAATATTTTTAGTAGACAGAACCACTGGTAGGTTGCAGCACCAGTACATTTTTCTTGCAGTCACTGAATATTATTATTAAAGTGCAGGACAACACCTGCTTTTTAATTCATACCATATTAATTATACCATACCATTGTTAGTGCAGCTTAGTAAACACCTCGTTATTTATAATTACGTATGCATGCAGTTAATAGTTACGAAGAAATACTGCCTAACGCGCTATTTATGATGTTGCGCCTCAAATATGCGCTGCATTAGAAATTTGATTCGCAAAGTTCACAAGTATGAACGCATCCATAAGATCAACACAGGTGGATGTTGAGCGCGGGGTCAAGCTTTCACCTGGTGAGTTAATCGTTGAGTGACACCTCCAAACACACAAAAAATTGTCGGTTGAATTTGCTCAAGATAAACTTTATCGTTTTTAGAGCATGACCTTCCTCAACGGCAAATTGCTGAAAAAAATGGCAGCATATCTACGGGGTGAATGATGGAGGGGGCGGTGGCGAAGCATCCGTCTATTCATTCGTTCATGCTTCCGTCCGTCAATGCGTCCATCTGTGTGACGGTCCATGTGTCCTCTCTCCTATCCGCGTGTGCATCTCTTCGTGCGTCCACCCGTCCATCCGTGCATCCGTCTCTGCACTCGTCCATGCATCCACCTTTGCGTACATCCAAGCGTCCATACGTCCGTGCAGCCATCCATGCGTCCGTCCATGCAACTGTCTGTGTGTTCGTTCGTCCATCTAGTCAACCCTCGAAGTACCACCACCTAGCATCTTTTAATAATATATTCCACATATAGAAGCACCGCCATCCAGTGGACATTCCAGGGACTAAAGAAGATGTGGCACATGCACACTTTCTTACGGCTTGCGCTTCGTGTCTACTTCCCAGCTTTAACCACCTCGAGTTCATGGTATATACTAGTTCACTGTATTCATAGCACTGCGGCCCAACGTTCGCTAAATCTTTCTAAAACCAAGAATTTTACGCCCAGAGAGTATAACCTAGCAACCCTTTCTTGTCAGATAGCGCTCAAAGTACATGCCATTCGCTGCTAATTGGGAATGAGCGACAGGAGAATGGAGAATACGTTTTTAGTTAATGCGCACGCAGCGAATTTTTTATTGTTCAACAACGCACAGCAGAAATCTTCCACTGGCACCACCTTGCAGGTCAAAGTGTAAGACCGGTTACGCACTACGACTACGACGAAGGAGGAACGGGTACCGCCATAAGGAGTTCGCCCCTAAAACATTGTCAAATCAAACGTACAGTGGGAATCGATTATATGCGAAGCACGAATGAGAAAGGTTGATATGTCACTTTAACGTCAGCACTGCGCAACGAGGTGGAAGTACAGGATGCCGTACATGACTTCCCTATCAAGATTAGCATAGTTTGGCTGAGGCGTTTACCTTCGTCATCTATTCACGTCAAGTGATACCAAATTTAGTATATGTAGAGCTAGCGAAATCACCGCGAGCACGCTATGAGCGTGGTATGTTGTCATAATCTTGCAGGACGCGCGTGTCAGGATTATCATGTTTACACCAGTCATATATGTTCGTCATCTACTGGCATCACGTACCACAAAGTTTGGTATATACAGAGCTAGCGAAACGGCCGTGAGCGCATCAAGAAGCGCCCAGTATACTCCAATGTAGCGTCGACGCACGCTGGGGATAGCGACGCTACGTTAGCAAAACATGAGCACTCTATAGTCTGCCGCCGGAAGCATTGGCGCGGCCCGACGGCAACCGGCGCAAAATGCGATATGCTGCATTTTGCGTCTATGTGTTACCCAGAAACCACTGCGTCTCCCTCTTTTCGTGACGGAGGGACGCCGGACGCACCGAAACGACTGAGCATGCGTCGAAGGAACGCAGTGCGGTGCGCGCCTGCAGGTATAGGCAGAACCCACGCCTGGCGTGGCAAAGACGGCGTGACGCGACGAAATGAATGCCAGCGAGCACACACACCGCGTGACGTGGAAATGTATTGGGGCCTTGACTTTGGCATGTCGTTATATTCTCATATTACACGCACCTCATGACTATCATATCTGCACCAGTCACATACCTTCGTCATCCATTGGAGTCACGTAATACCAAATTTCGCATATGTGAAGCTAGCGAAACGGCCGCGAGCACAACATCGGTGTGGCATGTAGTCACGTTGTTAAGACACAGATTTCATGATTATCAAGTTTAGATGTGTCATTTACCTATGCCGTCTTTTCGCGTCGCGTAATACCGAGTTTGGTACATGTGAAGCTAGCGAAACGGCCATGAGCGCGTCTTGAGCGTAACATGTAGTCATGTTGTTACATGACACACATCTCATATTTATCAGTTTTGCACCAGTATCATACATTCCTCATCTATTAACGTCCCGTAATACCAAATTTGGTATAAGTGAAGCTAGCGAAACGGCAGCCAGCGCATCATGAGCGTGGCAGGTAGTGATGTTGTTACGTGACACGCCTTTCGTGATTATCATGTTTGCACCAGTCACATACCTTCGTCAACGATCCACGTACTATAATACCGCATTTCGTGTATGTGACGCTAGCGAAACGGCCCCGAGCGCATCATGAGCGTGGCATGTAGTCATGTTGTTACATGACACGCATGTCATGATTTTCATGTTAGGGTCTGTCGCTTGTGTACGCCATGAAATCATGCCGTACCATACTAGTTTTGCGAAATGCCATGTGAGCGAGATCTTCACAAAAGCTGCAGGACTATGAAATGTAAATCATGACATTCATGACATACATATTTGAGTTTCATGTTATGATTAGTCAAATATGTTCTTCATATAATGATGTTATCTCATACCAAGTTTGGTATCGATCCCGTTATTGAAACGGTCAGGAGAGATGAAAGTCGTAGGTGACTAGATAGATAGATGGATAGATAGATAGATAGATAGATAGATAAATAGATAGATAGATAGATAGATAGATATATAGATAGATAGATAGATAGATAGATAGATAGATAGATAGATAGATAGATAGATACTTTCGAAGTCGCTGAAGTTCGCGAAGAAATGCTTCGCACTTGAAAGCCCCCACCTCCCCGAAGGGAATCGGGAAATAATGTTATTGCATTGAGTAGCGTCCATAACGGCGTTTCGCAAGTGAGAACCCAGAATTAGAAAAATGTTTTTTTTTAATCATAACGCCAATAGCGCTGTTCAACGCACCTGGTGTTTTAGGGGCGAAGCTTTTTATAGCGGCACCCGTTTGTCCCTCGTAGCCGTTGTAGTAGTGTGTAACAATTATAACATTTTGACCTCCAAGGTGGTGCAATAAAAGATAGTGCTCAATGTACATGCCACTGGCTGCTAAGAAAAAATGAGATACAGGAGAATTCGGCTATTAGTTTACGCGCTCGCTGCGAATTTTTAGGGGCGAAGCTCCTTATGGCGTGGCTTGTGCGTCCCTCGTAGCACGTAACCACCAGTGGCACATACCCGAAATAGCGGTCCTTACAACGTCTTCTGAATGGGGGCATTTGTTTTGATGAATACATGATGAAAAGATGTGATATGGCTGTGCTTGGAGTTTTCTCTAGACATATGGACGGACGAACGGACTGACACACGCACGGACGGACAGACAGAGGGGCGCACGGACGGATGGACAGACAGAGAGATGGCCGCAAAAAGAGATGGACGGACAGCCAGACGAATCAACAAACGGACGAATGCACCAAGGATCACACAGATAGGCGGACGCAAGAATGAATGGACAGACAGACTGACGAACGCTGCGCCCCACCAATCATCATTCACTACGTGAATATGCTGTGATTTTTTTATTGTTCAACAATGCCAGAAGATAAGAAAGGGTTGCTACGTTATACTCGCTGCGCGTAACCTCCTAGGTTTTAGAAAGCTTTAGCGAGCGTTGGGCCGCAGTGCTATAAATACAGTGAACTAGTATATACCATGAACTCGAGGTGGTTAAAGGTGGGAAGTAGACACGAAGCGCAAGCCGTAAAAAAGTGTGCATGTGCCACCTCTTCTTTAGTCCTTGGAATGTCCACTGGATGGCGGTGCTTCTATACGCGGAATATATGATGAAACGATGCGAGATTGTGGTACTTGGAGTGTTGAATAGGTGGACGAACGGACAGACAGACAGATGCATGGATGGACGCACGGATGGCTGCACGAACGCATGGACGCATTGACGGATGCAGGAGCGGATGCATGGACGAAAGCAGGAACGGACGCACAGATGAACGTGTGGACGCACGAACAGACGCACGCAGAGACGGGCGGATGGACGAATCAGCGGCCACACAGACGCAAGCATGGACGAACGGAAGCAAGAACGAATGGACGGACGGATGCTTCGCCCCACTCTCCATCATTCACTCCGTGGATATGCTGCCGTTTCTTCTGCCACGAGAAACGTGATTTGCGTTTCCAGGTATGCGTTTCCAGTAGCACGCGTGGACGGTCACAAAATGCTATGAAGTGAACTAAAGGCAACGTTCTCGGCTCGGCGTTGGCGTTTCACAGCGGCGTATCGAGCCAACGCCCAGTAGGCATTGATCCAGCACACGTTTCCGGATCTTCAGCTTAGCGTTAGCATTTCGCAGCAGCTAACCGAGCATGGAGTTTGGTATCGACAGCTCGCTTGCGTTTGGCATGGTGAACTCTTCGCTTCAGAGCCCTGTCTTCCTCTTCTTTAGGTTTAGGATGACGTTGAAGCTACCATCAGGGTGAGGTGTAATGCTCGGGTAAATTGTGTCACACTTCTTGTCAGGGGTACCGTTGTCTTCAGACATTCGCATTCACTGATTTCTGGCATCGCCAAGCAAGCGAATGGTTGAGAGCGAGGCGTGCGCTTCACTATGTCGGACGGGAGTGTGGGGCGCAGGGTGGAGAAAGAGGGAACGGCGATAGGAGCGGTGAAGCACTGCACCTTCCACTGTACCTGGTGGCTATGATGTCAGGGTCTTATCAGCACAAACGCTAAAAACATTGGCCTGAATTTACATGGTACACTGTAAATGTCTCCGAAAGACGATAGTCTCGCGTCTGGAGAGAGTGAACAAAACGTTTATTTGATGTTCTGCGCAAGAAAATCGGTGAATGCTATTCTGAAGGCGCTGCGTTAGAGTGCCTGGAGCGTGTAACGGAGGTGAACAAGCGCATCTAGGCACGTAAGACACAAGCGCCATGTGACAGTTATCTTCGAAAACGAAGGTGTGCGTGGCCGCGGAGAAAGATGCGTGCCAGTCACAAGGTGATAGAGTGTAGAATGCGAAGCGAGGGGTAGGTGCCACCACCTTGCCGTCGTAGCAAAGCGTTGGAAACACCCTCTTGAGCATCGCGCTGCGCTTTTAGCGCAGTGCGTCAAACGCTGCAGTCCTTAAAGTTATTTGTGTATGCCTCTTCTAGTATACAGGCAGACATACAAAACATAGACATGTTGTTATGGGGCCCGAGATATGCGCAATATTTGCTTTTTAATTGACAATCGCACAACTATGAATGCTAAACATTGAGCAATATTGGTGGCCGTTGCAGATGGTGTGTGCTGTTTGTTGCCGTTTAAGGTATCGTTAGGGCAGACAGACAGACAATTGTACAGACAGACAAGAGACAGACAGAATGACAGACAGACAGACAGACAGACAGACAGACAGACAGACAGACAGACAGACAGACAGACAGACAGACAGACAGACAGACAGACAGACAGACAGACAGAACAAAGATTTTCCGTTCGAGGTTCCTAAGAAAGACTATCATCTTTAAAAACGCTGGCAGCACAATCGTTCCAATGGGTTTAAACGCACTGCATTGAGACGGTGGCAAGTCACGTTAAAGTTAACGAGGAGTAGGAATCTGTTGCTAGGGGCGAAGATAAGGGCGCGCGCCCGCAGCTGGTACGTCATGACGGCTGCCGATGCTTAAGAGTGACTTGGTGGGGGCTCTAGTTCCTAGGGACGTGCGGGCCCGCAGCTGGTGCTATGGGAGAGAGTGGTGGATAGATCCTGATGTATGCCTGACATAGCCCGACTGAGAAATGCATTCGCATTTGAAACATCACTACGCACCATGCTTACAGTCACGTATGTTGTATGTACAAAGCCTCTGAACGTGTAAGAGGTATTGATAGATAACTTTCACACCTGTCCTTCCGTTTTATCACTTCAAATACTCGCCGCGGTCGTTCAGTGGCTCTGGTGGTTGAATTCTGACCCGGAGGTCACGAAAGTGAATCCTGGCCACGTCAGTCGCATTTCATCATCATCATCATCATCATCAGCCTGTCTACGTCCACTGCAGGACAAAGGCCTCTCCCATGTTCCGCCAGTTAACCCGGTCCTGTGCTTGCTATTGCCAATTTATACCCGCAAACTTGTTAGTCTCATCTGCCCACCTAACCTTCTGTCTCCCCCTACCCCACTTCCCTTCTCTGGGAATCCAGTCAGTTACCCTTAATGACCAGCGGTTATCCTGTCTACGCGCTACATGCCCTGCCCATGTCCATTTCTTCTTGATTTCAGCTATGATATCCTTAACCCCCGTTTGTTCCCTAATCCACTCTGCTCTCTTCTTGTCTCTTAAGGTTACACCTACCATTTTTCTTTCCATTGCTCGCTGCGTCGTCCTCAATTTAAGTTGAACCCTCTTTGTGAGTCTCCAGGTTTCTGCTCCGTAGCTAAGTACCGGCAAGATACAGCTGTTATATACCTTCCTCTTGAGGGACAGTGGCAATCTACTTGTCATAATTTGAGAGTGCCTGCTTAATGTGCTCCTCCCCATTCTTATTCTTCTAGTTACTTCAATCTCGTGGTTAGGCTCTGCGGTTATTACCTGCCCTAAGTAGACATAGTCTTTTACAACTTCACGTGCACTATTACCTATCGCAAAGCGCTGCTCTTTTCCGAGGTTGTTGTACATTACTTTCGTTTTCTGCAGATTAATTTTAAGACCCACCTTTCTGCTCTTCTTGTCTAACTCCGTAATCATGAGTTGCAATTCGTCCCCTGAGTTACTCAGCAATGCAATGTCATCGGCGAAGTGCAGGTTACTGAGGTACTCTCCATTAACTCTTATCCCTAATTGTTCCCATTCTAGGCTTCAGAAAACCTCCTGTAAGCACGCGGTAAGTAGCATCGGGGAGATTGTGTCCCCCTGCCTTACACTCTTTTTGATTGGTATTCTGTTGCTTTTTTTATGAAGCACTATGGTAGCAGTTGACCCCCTGTAGCTTTCTTCCAGAATGTTAATATATACTTCATCTGCGCCCCGATTCCGCAGTGTCTGCATGACGGCTGATATTTCTACTGAATCAAATGCCTTCTCGTAATCTATGAAGGCTATGTATAGTGGTTGGTTATAGTCTGAGCATTTCTCTATTACCTGATTGATAGTATGAATGTGGTCAATTGTTGAGTAGCCTGTTTTAAATCCTGCTTGTTCCTTTGGTTGATTGAATTCTAATGTTTTCTTTACTCTGCTAGCAATTACCTTTGTAAATAGCTTGTATACTACAGAGAGCAAGCTGATCGGCCTGTAATTCTTCAAGTCCTTGTCATCTCCTTTCTTACGTATTAAGATGATGTTAGCGTTCTTCCAAGACTCTGGTACTTTTCCCGTCAGGGGACACCTCGTAAATAGAGTGGCTAGTTTTTCTAACACAATCTGTCCTCCATCTTTCAGCAGATCTGATGTTACCCAATCTTCACCAGCAGCTTTGCCTCTGTGCATGCTCTCCAAAGCTTTTCTGACTTCTTCTATCATTACCGGTGGGGTGTCGTCTGGGTTACTGCTAGTTTTTATAGTATTAGGGTCGTGGTTGTCTCGGCTACTGTACAGATCTCTGTAAAACTCCTCCGCTATTTTAACTATCCTATCCATATTGGTAGTTATTTTGCCTTCTTTGTCCCTTAGTGCATACATCCGCCTTTTGCCTATCCCAAGTTTCCTCTTCACTGCTTTGACGCTTCCTCCGTTTTTCAGAGCGTGCTCAATTCTCTCCATGTTATACCTTCTTACATCGCATACTTTACGTCTATTAATCAACTTCGAAAGCTCTGCCAGTTCTATTTTGTCTGCTGTACTTGACACTTGCATGATTTGATGCTTCTTAATTAGGTTATTCGTTTCCTGGGAAAGCTTGCCGGTGTCCTGTCTAGCTACCCGGCCTCCAACTTCCACTGCACACTCAGTGATCATACTCCTCAGATTATCATTCATTGTATCTACGCTAAGGTTAGTTTCCTCGCTAAGAGCAGAGTACCTGTTCTGCAGTGACACTCTGAATTCCTGTACTTTCCCTCTCATTGCTAGCTCATTGATTGGCTTCATGCGTATCAGTTTCTGTCATTCTTTCTTCAAGTCTAGGCGGATTCGAGCCCGTACCATTCTATGGTCACTGCATCTTACCTTGCCAACCACTTCCACATCCTGCACGACTCCTGGGTGTGCAGTCATTAAAAAGTCTATTTCGTTCTTAATTACGCCATTAGGGCTCCTCCATGTCGCATTTCAGGTGACAGCAAGAATGCCTGGGTGCATGTTCAGAACCCTAGGAGGTCTAAAATTCCCGAGCCCTCGACTGTGCCGTCTCTTAGTCATATCATGGTTTACTGATGTTCAACTGCATAAACTAATAAAAATATATTTTAAAAGCTTCTGCATTGTCACGCACGTGGTGTTTCTTCTAGCTGAGCCCAAAACGTCGGGATTTACCAGTTTTGAGTAAACATAGACTAATAATATAATTGAACACACTGGTTTGTGTAGCATTGGAGTGCGAAGTTATATACGTACAAATAATTTGAGAACTTGTAATGTTTCAAACAGAAGGCAAAAAAGCCAGCCGATAGCTTCCAACAATGAACAAAATTGTTTCGAGCACCTATATCAGGGCAATAAATTTGAGATGAGACACACATTGCATGCTGTAGACGTGTTTTTATGTTTCGAGACACAGAATATACGGTCGTTGGTTGTGAACAGGATACCCGATTACAGGACTATAGTATTATTTTGAGTCCCGATTATGAAAATCTTCGCTCCGATTCCTCTGAAAAACCAAATTCTCCATGTGTCACGTATGCAGCCATCTTACTGAGCCACCATGTACGTAATCTGCATGAGTTAAAGTGACATGTTTGAATGTTCTAAACAACGCATACCATTACGCTGAAGGAAGCTATGGCTTCAACGTTGCAAGGTGTGGTTGATTGCCACGCCGCTGCCAAGTCAACGTTGACAACGTTAACTTGGCAGCAGCGTGGGCAGCGTGGAACACGCTTGAAGACACATCTTTCTTATCGTCGCAGATAACACCATCAAACAAGCCACAGCTGCTCCTGCTGCAAATCCACGTGCCTACGTTGGGGGTGTGGCCGCAGTATCTTCTGGAAGCCGCCTCATAGTTCTGCCGCCAGAGGCTATTGAAGCCTACATAAGCCGGACACCATCGTGCACCGGACCACTTGGCAGCAGCGTGGGCAGCGTGGAACACGCCTGAAGACACATCTTTCTTATCGTCGCAGGTTGGATATCGCTCTCATATATACGCATTTTTCCCCATTCAGTCTTTTTTTTGTTTTTGTTTTGCTACTCCCTGCTGCCAAAACTATTGACTTATCTCCTGTTCAACCATGTCTGCTCGTTTCGAAGAAGAGACGAGGAAAGAACTCAAAGATTTCAAATCTAAAATTGAACGTGAGCTCACTAAGGAGTTGAGGGAAGTCAAAGAAAGTCTTGAATTCTTAAGTAAGCAATTTGATGAGAGCAAAATAGACAATGAAACGCTGCAAAAAGAAAACGAGGCTCTCAAAAAAGAGAACCTAGCACTGAAAGAGGATTGTGATAAATGTATGAAACAACTGAATGATCATGAAACAAGGATCACAAATAGCGAGGGATACTCTAGAAATCGCAATGTGGAAATCAAGGGAATTGAGGAGGGTAGTAATGAGAATCTGCATGAAATTCTGTGTCAGATGGGAACAAACCTGAATGAAATAATAACGGCAACCGACATTGATGTTTGCCATAGAGTGAAAACCAAGAACGATGCTTCCTGCTCGAACATCGTAGTGCAGTTTAAAAGCCGCTGAAAGCGTGACGCCTTTTTGCTCAAGGCTAGGAAAACTAGGCTATCAACAAGTGACATCGGTCGCTTAACAAATAAGCCAGTATTTGTTAACGAGCACCTCTGCCCTACTCTAAGAAATTGCTCGGGATGGCAATCAGCAAGAAAAAAGCATGTGAATGGAAGTTTGTTTGGACAAGGGATGGGAAGATTTTTGCCCGCAAGGACGAACAGTCCAGGGTAGTTCGCGTAAACTGTGAGAGTGACATTGCAAAAATTATCTGAATGTACAGTGACACGCCTTCGACCACGATTTTGTACCGAAAATGACATTGCAACCCGAAGATGTCAACCGACTAGTAGCTTCCGAAAGCATTGTTGGACTAACGTGCTTCCATCTAAACATCAGATCTACCTATCATAAACAAGACTTGCTAAACGTTTTCCTAGATCGGTTTTATTTCAAGTTCGACATAGTCATGCTCACTGAAACATGGCTGAATTCGGACTGTGATGCCATAGTGAATGATAATAATCGCACTTTTATCTTAAACCGCAAGGACAAACGTGGTGGAGGAGTGCTACTTAATATCAAAAAGTGCATTACTTGTGACCTACTTCCTGAATTTTGTTTTATAACTCATGATGCAGAGTGTCTCACAATTGTATAACAGAACTATGTCATAGCTGTAATGTACCGCCCTCCAGATGGAATCGTCGATGCATTCATTGCGAATTTGGAAGGCTTATTGAGCTATGCAAGTGAAAACAATTTAGTATTAATTGTAGGTGGTGATTTTGACATAGACATGTTAAATTTCTCAAATGCTCAGCACAAGTTATCCACAATGCTGTCATCATACTGCTCAAATAATGTGAATAAAGAATGCACTAGAGTGACAAATATAACGGAAACATTAATCTACTTGTTTATAACAAACTTACCAGAGCCCGAAGTCATCAGTGGTGTATTAGCATCGAGCATTAGTGATCATTTGCCCAGTTTTTTGTTGACCAAAAAGCCTAATTCTGGCCGTACCTCTATAACGAGCAAAAAAATTCAAGACATCAATGAAAAAACCTTGCAGAACTTTCGCAACAGCCTCGAAAAAATAAAATGGGATACTGTATACATGTCTACCACTTCGGATAATGCATATGATGAATTTTCGCGCCTATTTCTTGAAGCATACTCAAAGTCTTTTCCAATAATCACACAAAAAAGTAAAAAAGCGCGTAAGCCCTGGGTAAATAAGGAGTGCCTTAAAATGATTGAAAAGAAAGATAGGCTTTTTAATATATTTCTCAAAACGCGTAACGCTGCCGACTGCGATACATTTCGGTTACATAGAAACAAAACTAATACCTTATTACGTAATGCAAAGCGAAACTATCTGTACAATTATTTTGACATCGGAAATAAACAGAACTTGGATGTAATGAGGAGAAAAATTAATGAGCTACTAAATCGTGCATCTAAAAACCCAGAAACTCCTGAACTAAAGCTGAACAATCAAGTCATACAAGGAGCAGAATTAGCTGAAGAATTTAATAGTTTTTTTGTAAATCTAGTTTCTAGCTCTCATTCCCCGGAGGCAATAAAGGGGATCAGCAGGAACTCGGCAAGCATATATATCAATCCCACCATTGGTAGTGAAATAGATAACGTTTATAAATTTCTTAAGAACAGCTTAACATGCGATATTGACAGCATTCAAATTAGGCCAGTCAAGTATGTTCTTGACATCATACTGCCACAGCTTACGCATATCTATACTCTTGCTCTCTCTACAGGCGTCTTTCCGAAGAAAATGCAAGTAGAAAAAGTTATTACAATATTCAAAGGCGGTGAAAAAAATTGCTTATCAAATTACAGACCGATTTCCATATTGCCCGTGTTCTCCAAAGGCTTAGAAAAGATAATTAATGCCAGAATAATTGGTTTTTCAAACAAGTACAATTTAATTAGCCCAACTCAATTTGGATTCAGAAAAGGGAGATCAACAGAACTTGCCCTTGTCATGCAAAAAGAAATCATTTTAAAAGCATTCCATGAAAAAAGTCTAATAGTTGGCGTATACATTGATTTCTCTAAGGCGTTTGACCGCCTAAACCACTTACCACTTACTAAAAAACTTGAATTATATGGAATTAGAGGCACACCGCTCGCTTTTATAACGTTTTACCTGCAATACAGAATGCATTGTGTTTGTATTCAAGGCAATTTTTCTCGGCACAAGGCAATTACCTCAGGTGTACCTCAAGGAAGCATACTTGGACCACTAATATTTACCTTCTATATAAATGACATTTCTAAAATAATTATGGAGCAAAGTACATAACTTATGCAGATGATACAAATATTTTCTTTCTCAGCAATTCTTACGAAACTCTTCAAAATAACGTTAACATAGCTCTGCGCGACTTACACAAGTAGAGCGTAATCAATTCTCTAGAAATCAACACAGCCAAAACAAAAGCTATTATCTTCACACCTCGACAATCACCTGTAGCACCCACTCTGAATCTTACTTTAGGAAATTCACTTATCGAGATTGTTGACTCAGTAAAATCACTTGGTGTATTTTTTCAAAAGCATCTATCATGGGACATTCATATAAATCATGTTGTTACACAAGTAGCAAAGGTAGTAGGAATTCTGGCGAAACTCAAATTCCACTTGCCAACAGCTGTCAAGCTCCGTATTTATAATGCACTATTTCTTTCTCGCTTAAATTATTGCGGTCTAGTCTGGGGCACAACAACGTTAACAAACCTGAACCACCTGTTTGTTTTACAAAAGAAAACACTTCGCCACATTGCATGCGTGGAAAAAACTGCGCACACAAAAGCCCCGTTTATCAAATATAACATCACGTCCGTACACAATTTGTGTCCATTAAATCTAGCCAGAAAATACAAGCACGATACAGACGGACTACTTCGTACATTTTCTGAGTTGACACCACTCACAAGGTCATATAATTCACGCAATGATGATATCTGGAAAATACCTTTTTCATGCTATATGATAACAAAACAAATGCTTCGTCATACGTTTCCAAAGTTGTTAAATGAACTCCATCAATGTGAAATCAATTTAGAGACAACTGGGAAAAAAGCGATCAAAGCATTCCTTGCCGCCAAGGATTGGTGCTCTTTCTTTTTGTAAAAAGTATAGATTATGTTCAACGAGTTTCAAGTTTTAACTGTTTTCTCTTCTTTTTTGCCTTTTTTCAGTTTTTTTTGCATGAAGAAATGCTGATTACGATCTCATGATTATGTGAATGATTTATCATTAGATAGTGTGCACATTTTGTATTGTATAGTGTTTCTTGTAAATATTGTATTATTGTGTTAGTATAAGTATTGTATTATATCAGTACCGTATAATCACTTCTATGCTCTCGCTGCATGCCATGTAAAACGGGGGCTCGAGGCTTCTCAAGTGGATAAATCCACTTTTTCTCGAGCCCTCCTGTTCCACAACACACACACTTGAGGACGAAATAAAGTTATTAATATTATTATAGTTATTGCAGTTTAAAAAAAACAACATCCGACTGCAGGTGAGCCCCTGTCCCATTTACCTCCCAATAATGTTGCCAACTATGAGTGCTCCACAGAGAAACACGTCGGAGCTCCGTATGACGCAACCTCAACGCAGGTGCAATGCGAAAGTGTGACTTCATATAAGCCAGCATAACTTTGGAGAATGGGCAATCGGTCCTCGCATTTCGGTAGCCCAGCTTCTATATATGCCTTAGGGACGTCTCCTACTGGTACTTTTAGTGATGTGTACTTATTAGACAACGCGGAAAATAAGTATAGAAAGAATAAAATCTAATTGTACCTTCATGCGAAAGAGCGTCTTAAGTTTTTTCAGAAGTGAATTTTGTGAAGCTACAAAAAGTACTGTGAAAATTAAGTGTCTGCACACGTGTTTCAAGAAAAGGCGCTTGAGTGCCGGTATATATATATATATATATATATATATATATATATATATATATATATATATATATATATATAAGGAATATGGCACAACAGGAGCGTTGTCAACAAGGATAAATATATTTATTTCCCAACAGTTTCGGGAGGGGTGCTCCCTTCATCAGGGGATGAGTTATACTGACATAAGCTTCCAAACTTCATTGCTGCCGCGTCCCTCTCGCCTTGAAAGATGTTTGCGAGAGTGAGAGGGAACTAAAAAAGGAAAAAACAAAAAAGGGGGAGAAAAAAAGACAAAAAAGAAAAAGAAAGAAAGTAAAAAACAGGAAGAACCACTGTCAACACTGAGAACGAAGCCAACTGTCCGTGTACGTCCACATACGGTTCATATCACGTGCTGTTCGGTTCTCGACGTGTGTTGGGCCCCCTAAGATTGTCCCCGTGGTGCCGGGAGGGTCCGTGACGGTGTGCGTAAAGAAAGGGTTTCCCCGTAATGGGTCGGTCAGCGTGCGGCATGCGTAAAGGAAGGATTTTCCGTTAATGGGTCGGTCGGCTTTTTATCCTTAATCTTCGTCCGTTTCCCTTCAATGGTCATCGAGTGATAGGCGAACGTAAACACTTTGTATGTGCATGTGGAAAAAAGAAAAAAAGGAAGAAAAAAAGGAAAAGAAGAAAACAAAAAAAACAAGAAAGGACAGTGTACACGTACAAGTCAGTCAGAACAAAGCATGGTCTCCAGCTATCAATCTTTGTCACCAATTTCCTCCTGGCTTACTTCTCGGAGGCAGTTGAATTTTCCGGGGTTAGTACAAGGTTCGTTTGGGAAGTCGTTTTCGATACTCTGTTTGGTCCCTTAATTGTATCATTCCTGTTGCTCGTAACGTGAACAGAAATGATATAGTTAAGGGACCAAACAGAGTATCTAAAACGACTTACCAAACGAACCTTGTACTAACTTACTCCCCATCAGCGCCACGAATCAACAACATACTTTCCCGCCATTTCAACATAATCAGGCAAAGCAAACGACTAACTTCTATTTTCGCGAAGCCACCTCACGTGGTGTACCGCCGGGATAAAAATCTGAAGGACATTCTTGTCGGAGCAAAAACAAACACCCCCAAAATTCAATCAGGGTGCCATCCCTGCGGAAAAGCTCTATGCAAGGTATGCCCACAGATGGTGACAACACGTGAATCCAAAGCGAACTTCTCGGATTTCAAATTCTGCATAACTGAAAGCCTTAATTGTAACTCGAGTAACGTAATATACATGCTACATTGCAACATCTGCGGACAAGAATATATCGGCCAAACAGACACGCCATTTCGGCTGCGGTTCAATAATCACCGGTACCACGCCACTTCACTGCCGAAGCTACCTTTATCTAGACATCTGCGCCTGCCAAACCACAGTTTCGAAAATATCAGCGTAACTCTTTTGCAGTCCGGTTTCTCAAACAGACGCGAGCGCGAACAGCGTGAGGCATATTTTATTTTCAAATTTCGTACATTAGTAGCCGGCATCAACGAGGACCCCGGAAAACTCAACTGCCTCCGAGAAGTAAGCCAGGAGAAAATTGGTGACAAAGATTGATTGCTGGAGACCATGCTTTTTTCTGACTGACTCGTATGTGTACACTGTCCTTTCTTTTCTTTTTTTTCGCATGCACATTCAAAGTGTTTACGTTCGCCTGCCACTTCATGACCATTGAAGGGAAACGGACGAAGATTAAAGGTAAATAGCCGACCGACCCATTAACGAGAAACCTTTCCTTTACGCACGCCGCCCGCCGCCCGCCGAACGACCCTTTATGGGGAAACCCCATTCTTCACGCACGCCGTCACGGACCTTCCCGGCACCGCGGCGACAATCTTGGGTGGCCCGACACACGTCAAGAACTGAACAGCACGTGATATGAACCGTATGTGGAAGTAGACGGACAGTTGGCTTCGTTCTCACTGTTGACAGTGGTTCTTCCTCTTTTTTACTTTCTTTCTTTTCTTTCTTTTTTTGTATTTTTTCTCTCCGTTTTTTGTTTTTTTCCTTTTTTCTTTTTTTCCCTTTTCTAGTTCCCTCTTACTCTCGCAAACGTTTTTCAAGGCGAGAGGGATGCGGCAGCAATGAAGTTTGGAAGCTCATGTCAGTATAACTCATCCCCTGATAAAGGGAGGACCCCTCCCGAAACTGTTGGCAAATAAATATATTTATCCTTGTTGACAACGCTCCCGTTGTGCCATATCCCATACCTGCACGAAGACTAACTGGCCCATTGAATTATTACTCCCACTATATATATATATATATATATATATATATATATATATATGCAAGACCGTACCTAGAATTTCATGCACTCATATACAGGTTGTTGCAAGAAATGTGTCCAATATTATTTTAAAATCAGAAAAGGCGCTATTTTCTCGCTGTCTTCACAGTTGCTTTGTCCGTAGCGGCAGGCGTTTAAGAGGGTAGAAAACATCATTTTAAACAAAAATTAGGAAATGGTGGAGTTAGGCAGTTAGGTCAAAAGGGAGAATTGAAGGGCTTCATGCGAAGAACCCAATGTCGCTTTGAGATTGTGGAAAAGTGGCCTCTAGTAATAACTGCTAATTCATGAAATAGTCAACTTCTCAGTGAAAGCATAACCAAAACGCAAAAGAGCGCAACTGAAATGCGGGAGTGGTACTATATCAACCATCAAAGAACTTCATTGTGTGTCCACCCTCGCAATTACAACATGCATGAAGAGTGTAAATGAACGGAGAAAAACTGCAACCCTGTAACAGCTGTTTTTAACAGTAACGTCATGGTATTTGTTTGCTTTCGCGTTCACCGGTCATTTGGTTTCGGTTTCACCGCGGTAGTCCGAAAGTTTCATTAGTTTGTTGTTATTACAGGAAACCGCTTTTTCGAAATCTCCAAGCGACAATGGGTCGTTCGCGTCAAGGACATAAATTCTCTCGTTTGAATTAATTGCCTAACTCCAGTAACTTAGATGATAAATAAATTACTTTTCTACTTACTGTTCCGAAAGGGGGTATTTAACTTCATTAGGAAGGTGAATACCTCAAGACAGCGAGCAAATTGCGTGTTTTGTTGATGTTTCAGCAACATTGAGCAGGCATGTTGAAACCCGGTATAAACTGCAATCGAGTTCCATGCGCAGGTTGCGCAAGCAAATAGCGAATAACGAAGCAAAAACAAATAAAGAAAATAGAACTGAATCACAAAAGTACGGCCTTAGAACTGACATCGCCAATGTGTTGAGTGAGTACATTAGCGCTGCCTCCGATTCACAAACCTCCCAATACACACAATGATACGTGAACCTCACTCTTTTTCTTTGCGGCCTACAAACCCTGAAAAAGTTTTCCGTGTTATCTCTTCGCTCAGGTCTACAGAAACCGGTCTCCACTTTGTTCACCTATGCAACGTCAAGTTAGGTGCCAGTGAGCTATCTCCTACCATTGCAGATATTGTTACGAAGATTTCTCAAGAAGGCGTATTTTCTCATTCCCTAAAAGTTGGTAGAATAACGCTTGTTCACAACAAAGGTTATCATGAAATTCCCAGTAATTACACGCCCATTTGTACGCTGCCAATTTTTAGCAAGATACTTGAGCGTCTATGCATAGAAGGTTATTATCGTATCTAAGAATGTTTAATGTATTATCACCCTAATAGTACGACTTTCGGCCTGGTTATTCCACTGAACGTTTGGTGTAACGCTTGCTGACAGAATAAAAAATGCAATAGACGAAGGCTGTCTAGTTGGTGGCATATATATGAATTTTACAAAAGTGTTTGGCACAATCACCTTATTTCTATACATAAACTGGTATCATATGTGGCCCAACTGGTCCTCCACTTCAATTTATTTCTATCTATTCATCGTAGCGAACTCAAGTTGTTCGCACTTACAGTAAATTTGCAGCTACTAAGAAAGTAAATCAAGGTGTTCCTGAAAGATAAATTCTTGGTACACTGTTTTTCTTGCTCTTAGTAAATGATGTACCAGATACTTTGAGTACTGCAGGCTGCATTGTGTATGCAGATAACATGATTATTTTTACTCACACTTATACTATCGATGACCTACAACAAAAATTATAGTATGTACATATTATAATATGAGGGTGTTAAAACAACACGTATAAAACTCATCATCATCATCATCATCATCATCATCAGCCTGTCTACGTCCACTGCAGGACAAATGCCTCTCCCATGTTCCGCCAGTTAACCCGGTCCTGTGCTTGCTGTTGCCAATTTATACCCGCAAACTTCTTATTTCATCTGCCCACCTAACTTTCTGTCTCCCCCTACCCCGCTTCCCTTCTCTGGGAATCCAGTTGGTGACCCTTAATGACCAGCGGTTATCCTGTCTACGTGCTACATGTCCGGCCCATGTCCATTTCCTCTTCTTTATTGCAGCTATGATATCCTTAACTCCCATTTGTCCCCTAATCCACTCTGCTCTCTTCTTGTCTCTTAAGGTTACACATACCATTTTTCTTTCCATTGCTCGCTGCGTCGTCCTCAATTTAAGTTGAACCCTCTTTGTGAGTCTCCAGGTTTCTGCTCCGTAGCTAAGTACCGGCAAGATACAGCTGTTATATACCTTCCTCTTGAGGGACAGTGGCAATCTACTTGTCATAATTTGAGAGTGCCTGCCGAATGTGCTCCACCCCATTCTTATTCTTCTAGTTACTTCAATCTCGTGGTTAGGCTCTGCGGTTATTACCTGCCCTATGTAGACATAGTCTTTTACAACTTCAAGTGCACTATTACCTATCGCAAAGCGCTGCTCCTTTCCGAGGTTGTTGTACATTACTTTCGTTTTCTGCAGATTAATTTTAAGACCCACCTTTCTACTCTCCCTGTCTAACTCCGTAATCATGAGTTGCAATTCGTCCCCTGAGTTACTCAGCAATGCTATGTCATCGGCGAAGCGCAGGTTACTGAGGTACTCTCCATTAACTCTTATCCCTAACTGTTCCCAATCTAGGCTTCTGAAAACGTCCTGTAAGCACGCAGTGAATAGCATTGGGGAGATTGTGTCCCCCTGCCTTACACCCTTCTTTATTGGTATTCTGTTGCTTTTTTATGAAGCACTATGGTAGCAGTTGATCCCCTGTAGATTTCTTACAGAATGTTTATATATATTTCATCTACGCCCTGATTCCGCAGTGTCTGCATGACGGCTGATATTTCTACTGAATCAAACGCCTTCTCGTAGTCTATGAAGGCTATGTATAGTGGTTGGTTATACTCTGAGCATTTCTCTATTACCTGATTGATAGTATGAATGTGGTCAATTGTTGAGTAGCCTGTTCTAAATCCTGCTTGTTCCTTTGGTTGATTGAATTCTAATGTTTTCTTTACTCTGCTAGCAATTACCTTTGTAAATAGCTTGTATACTACAGAGAGCAAGCTGATTGGTCTGTAATTCTTCAAGTCCTTGTCAACTCCTTTCTTATGTATTAAGATGATGTTAGCGTTCTTCCAAGACTCTGGTACTTTTCCCGTCAGGAGACACCTCGTAAATAGAGTGGCTAGTTTTTCTAACACAATCTGTCCTTCATCTTTCAGCAGATCTGATGTTACTTGATCCTCACCAGCAGCTTTGCCTCTGTGCATGCTCTCCAAAGCTTTTCTGACTTCTTCTATCATTACCGGTGGGGTGTCGTCTGGGTTACTGCTAGTTCTTATAGTATTAAGGTCGTGGTTGTCTCGGCTACTGTACAGATATCTGTAAAACTCCTCCGCTATTTAACTATCCTATCCATATTGGTAGTTAATTTGCCTTCTTTGTCCCTTAGTGCATACATCCGTCTTTTGCCTATCCCAAGTTTCCTCTTCACTGCTTTGACGCTTCCTCCGTTTTTCAGAGCGTGCTCAATTCTCTCCATGTTATACCTTCTTACATCGCATACTTTACGTCTATTAATCAGCTTCGAAAGCTCTGCCAGTTCTATTTTGTCTGTTGTACTTGACACTTTCGTGATTTGACGCTTCCTAATTAGGTTCTTCGTTTCCTGGGAAAGCTTGCCGGTGTCCTGTCTAGCTACCCTGCCTCCAACTTCCACTGCACACTCCGTGATGATACTCGTCAGATTATCATTCATTGTATCTACGCTAAGGTTGGTTTCCTCGCTAAGAGCAGAGTACCTGTTCTGCAGTGACACTCTGAATTCCTGTACTTTCCCTCTCAGTGCTAGCTCATTGATTTGCTTCTTGCGTATCAGTCTCTGTCGTTCCTTCTTCAAGTCTAGGCGGATTCGAGCCCGTACCATTCTATGGTCACTGCATCTTACCTTGCCAACCACTTCCACATCCTGCACGACTCCTGGGTGTGCAGTCATTATAAAGTCTATTTCGTTCTTATTTACGCCATTAGGGCTCCTCCATGTCCACTTGCGGTTTTCTCGTTTTCGGTAGAAGGTATTCAAAATACGCAGATTATTGCGTTCTGCGAATTCTACTAGTAGCTCTCCTCTGGCGTTTCTAGTGCCGATGCCATAATCTCCTACTGCCTGGTCTCCAGCCTGCTTCTTCCCTACCTTTGCATTAAAGTCGCCCATTACTATAGTATACTGTGTTTTCACCTTGCTCATTGCCGATTCCACGTCTTCATAGAAGCTTTCAACTGAAGCGTCATCATGGCTAGATGTAGGCGTGTAAGCCTCTACTACCTTCATTTTGTATCTTTTATTCAGTTTAATTACAATGCCTACCACCGTTTCAATAATGCTATAGTAATCCTCTATGTTGCCAGCTATGTTTCTGTGAATTAGGAACCCTACTCCCAGTTCTCTTCTGTCTGCCAAGCCCCGATAGCAAATGACGTGCCCATTCTGTAGCACAGTATAGGCCTCATCTGTCCTCCTAACCTCACTCAGCCCTATTATATCCCATTTAATGCCTTCTAGCTCCTCGAATAATACAGCTAGACATCCCTCACTAGATAACGTTCTAACGTTAAACGTTGCTAAGTTCAAGTTCCAATGGTGGCCTGTCCGTATCCAGAGATTCCTAGCACCCTCTGCTGCTTTGCAGATCTGACCGCCGCCGTGGTCAGTTGCTCCGCAGCTGGTGGGGACTGAGGGCCGTGGGTTAATTGACGAATGCCTACGGGAGGGGGTGGCCAGATACTGCACCAGGGTGGCCAATCCTTCTCTGGTGAGATGATCGGTGCGTACCGGCTTCAAGCCGGTACGATCAGACAGTAGTATGTATTAATCGTATAAAATTAATCCATACAAAAGCGTTTTTATCGTCTTGAATTTCCTACCGGCAGTGCAGCACAATCTACAAAGTGAAGAGCCACACAAATATTGTAAAAAGACTGATCGCACAAAGTTTCTAGGGTTTGTCCTCGACAGGCGTGCGATGTTCAATCTTCATGTTTGATTTTTATCCGCAATATAACCTTCGAAATACGCGCCACATTATAAATTTCTATACATAATTTTAGCCCCAAAATATATATTTCATTCATCACGCAAGTATTCACAACCATCTATATTATGGCATATCAATCAGCCTGGGGCAAAACATATTTGACGCTCCGCAGCCAACTTCGACGCACACAAAATCAAGCACTTAGTCTATCTCAATCAGCTATTTCTTAGCCAATACAACCCAACTTTATCAAATTTGTTTATATATCCTCTTAATCAACTAATTAAGCTGAAGTTAGCCATTATGACTTGTAGGCTTTGTCTTGGTATTGTCCATATTGATGGCATCATCGTGAATAACGTTGTTTATAACGTTACAAGGTTTTCTGAGCTTGGTAATCGTTTTTGCCTAAGATTTGCACAAACTACGGTGAGTTCACAAACCACGCTTTTGGGAATCAAGCCGTAAAACTCTTTTTCTAGTATCAATAAATTGTAAACAATGAATAATGTATTCAAAAATCAAGTAAAGAAATATTTTTTTCAATAATTGTACACGTTATATTGCTCCTTTGTATTTTAATTTCCTACTGTTTTTTCAGGGTCTCCTTATTGGTAGTTAAACACATTTGAGTTTTTGTTTTTCTTTTGTATTTATTTTCACACAAGTCGTTTTCTTTCTCATCGAAAATACTATGACCACTGAGTGATGTATATCTTCTTTTTTGTTCACATCATGTATGCCCCTCCTTCCCCCCCCCCCACAACCCCGATAGGTTTTCACTTCGGGGCTTCGTGTGTTTTACCAACTTTGTGCAAACTTTTCTGTAAAATAATCGAATAATTGATGTTAAATGCATTCGAATAATGCTTGAATAATAACTTGATTGCCCAATTGAAAAATCTACCAGAGTATGTCTGGTGTGTTCTATTGTGATAAGGTGGATACACCAGAACACACTGGTGTGTTGTGGTGTATACACCAAACTGGTGTGCTGTGTTTTAGTGGGGTCACTGACCCGCTCTATTGTTTTTGGGAGGGATAAGTTTTGCGGCATGTGTACTGGTGTTAAAGTTGACCCCGTGTGGTGTGTCCTAGTGAAAACGCTGGCGCAGACTGGTTTGTTCTGTTGGGACAAGTTCTGGTGGAATGTGTTTTGATTGGATATGTTCTGGCGCACACAAGAAATATATTTTGCGCATGGGGTTTGGTCTAACAATTTTCTTTAAACGAATGCACTCGAACTCGCACCTATTATTTTCCTCAACCAGACTCAGTTCTACTAAACCCCGCCAAAATAACTCAGCCGGGTGCTCTCAGACTCGTGGCTAAATCATTTTCAGTGAGTTGACTCATGAGTGCGTTAACTTATAATTAGCTTTTCAAGCGATAGTGTCACTGCTTTTTAGTTATCTTGGCATTCAGTGTTAACACTCATAATTAACACTGAAACCAGGAAGCACGTATAACAAAATTTAGTTTCATTTTAAAGTTTTTTTTGTTCTGAAGAGTACGCGAGGCCCTTGACGAACAAATACCAAAGGCATCTTGGCCCATGCAGCTTATTGAAGCACCGCCGCATTATAGAAATCATAATTTCATGATGCTTTCAGTACTTTTACAATGTATTGTCGCGCACCTGCATTGTTTCCCAAGCTTTATTAAAATGCCCGTATTCGTGAGACAACACCCGTAATAGAGCTTATCGCATAGAGATAGAACAGCTCGCTTTATTTGCAAACTCTGTGTTTGTGTTTACCCACAATTGCTCTTGGAGCAGTTGCATGCCCATTCACCCTTCACTGTTTACATGCAACGCGTACAACCTACAGCAATCTACTCAGTGCTTGTTACTATCCCCTTGTGACTTACACATATGCCGCACTGTTTACGTATAACTATAATACCACCACTTCGATATAAAAACCAAACAAATTTTTAGGAAGCGGTAATACAGAGTTATAACTGCACTCCAAACAACTACAAACTTTTGCATCCAAACTTTTTTTAGAAGCAACATTACAAAAACTGTTGTAATTTGTAGTACTCCTTGATTGCTAATATTTACCATAATTGGTGCCATCCTTTGTCTGTTTTTACCCCATAAATTTCATCATGATTTATTAGTGGCAATATTGTAAGCACAGTTTTTATTGAAAGGCAACTCATTCGAGATATTTCTATGAAAATAACGCCTTGTGAAAGAGATTGTGGGCTAAGGTCAAAGACCCACTATCGTAACCGTTTGCCTAATATCAGCAAGTATTTAGATGGTGTATAAACTGTCATGCACTGAAGCATGTGGGTAGGCACATGCATGAACACAAGCCGATATAAGATTGATAGTAATGAAGTTGAATAGATAGGTCTATAGGTCGACAGAAAAGTGGTGCTCGTGCATGCTCACCGAAGAAATAAATTTTGTGCTTATGGCTGGCTCGAGCTCCTCCGCCAAATTTCTCTGAGCTGGACTCTTGGGCTGAAACTTCCCAAAATATTACTCACCCAAACTTACTTCGACCTAGACTTGCTGCTTGATCTGAAAATGAGTTATTTGACTCATTAGTTAGCTTGCTGACCTATGTATATCCCTTTCTGGTATGTCACATTCTTTTGCACAAACCACATCTTCATGTGCTAAAACACAGCTAGCCTGGCCAGGTGATTTAAAGATCTCCAAAGAACACGAGACAGTCCTACAATTTACTGTGAATAAGAAATATGTACACGTTGTGGAACGGATTACCGACAAAAAGCACAGAAACCGAAGCCATGCAGTAGTGTGTATATTTTATTTCAGAATACACAGTTAATGAAACTAACACAAAGCATTTCTACAGCAGTTGATATGTACAAGATACCACAAAATCTGTCGTATTACGCTTGCCCAACAGATATTATCAGTAATGAAATTATTCAAAATTCATCAGAACACTGCGCAAATTAGGTACTTTATTATTGGAGCATCCAAATTCCGCATTGTATTGTTACGTAGGCTTCACATAACAATATATACAAAACTATATTTAAAGCGGTCATTAGTACCAAGCTCGTGTGTATGTCTGGTGCATGGCAAACACGTATCTGTATATATATATATGCATGAGGGACAATTTGACATGGCATCGTAGGACGAATGACAGCATTTTATAAGTCGTTTCACATGCGAGCGACTTTGCTCACACAGCGGAGCGGCAGCCAGGTTTCTACAGGTTTCTACAGTGACGACTGCTTGCTCTAGTAAAATTCGCCAGAGTTGAAAAAATTCGTTCGCGGAAGCCACGACAGGGCGACCAGTGACGTCGTTTGACATGTGATGCCAAAAGCCAAGTCGAGGAGTGCACGCGCGCGCTGCGGGGCTTCGCTCCACAGAGGAACTCGCTCCGACTGAGTAGCAGATGACATCCGTGCTTTTGCCGGCTAACAAATGTCTCGTGCTGCTTTCAATGAGTTCTTGATTGCAGAAGCTGTGAAACGACCTGTTATTTTGGGACGTCAACATGGAGAGTCTCCGCAAAAAGTATAGGAGGAGCATTCTTTGGGAAGAAATTGCCGAGCTCCTTAAGAAGTCGCATACTTCCGTAATAGTCGTCGCTTAAAGTTGCCATGTTCACTGATGATGCTAAGTGTGGCTGTGTTTCCACCGGAGTGACAATCGTGTGCGGTGCCTTTTTTACTTCAATAATATGTTACTACTTTCTTTTTTTGCATTTTCATGGAAAGTTATTCCCACATATTGGAGCGGTAGTTCTATATCGAAGCAAACGTTGCTGACCACATGGTGCATAGATGAAAGGGTTCACACGAACGAGAGAGCAAGGACGGGTGCTACGGCAGTCGACTTAAGAACAAGCATTCCACAGAAATCACTAAAAGGAATTTTGTGATGTGACTCAGCAAGGAGGGCGCGAAGCTTGCTGTCATGGTTCGGGAAGTAAGGCACTCATCAGGGGCCTTTATTTTTGTTTTCCCCTCTGACAACACCTTTATTTCTCACTAAAACCCAGGCTCAAGTGTCCGCATCTTCGCGACGCTCGTCGCGCAAGGAACAATTGCACCACACAGCGCTCAAGTGTGGCTGTCGACAGGACCTGCTACAGTGGCCAGCTGCTCTCCGTGACAATCAGTGCCAGAATGCGTGACTGGCTGGGCGAAAATAGATGTTCGGTGGCGAGCACAACATACACTGCGAGATAACAAATAACAGCTGTCGATTTTGGGCACCAGTGCAGCAACACATGCCAAAGGGTATGTACCCAAAATACATGGCCGACGGCTACCAATTGAATGTCACTTTGTGCTGACGGCAAAGGTGTGTTGAGCGAAATGATGTGATATTTTGACTTTCCTGCTCACCACCGCAGAATTTATGGACGCGAATTCCAGCTAAAGCAAGAATTGTTGCGCAGTCCCTGACCTGGGCTGTGCACAAGTGTAAATACAGCAGCCAAAGAACCGGGCAACGAGCGTATCACGTATATCATGTCACCTGCCATTGGTGAAATTCTTCCTGGGTTGCTTTACAGAATCATTGAAAAACCTGAGAGGTTTACTATTTAGGGTGAAAGCATATGAATTAAAGCGCCAGAAGAGATGTAGACAATTCAGAAAATTTCTGTTGAAGGATGTGTTTGCATACGCCACAGGGTGACCACAAACAACCGAAGCTTACCAGTGAGAGTTTTACATAAATTTTATTTTGACTTGAGCGAACAGGTACAAAAATTTAGGAATAAATTTTGCGAAGTGTGTATGCTGGGCTGATGGAAACCTTGTTCGGCGTTCCAAAGTTGATTCGCTGAAAGTAAGACCAATGAATCGGAGAAACATGCGAAGTGCTGCCCAAAACACGCTCATCGTACTTAAGCTTTCGCCTAGCTGGAACAGCTGTCCAACGAAACTCTACATGTAAACTTTTTTCTTTGCTTCTTCATGGTCAGTTATAAGAGCTCGCAACAAGAACCATACGTTAAAAAGCCAGGATAAAAAAGCAACTGCAAACGTTGCCTAATTGTTGTAAGATTTATGTTATACTTAGTTCAATCAGTGTACAGACGCGTGAAAGTCGAGTGACTATTGATGATGAGCCTCGCAGCACAGGGGTGCCAAAGGAAGGACAATCGGAGGAGAGCGCCGCTTTTAGATATCACTGAAAACAGCGGTTAACTGGCGCCTTCCGCGGACAACACTGCCCACCAGTGCGTTGGGCGTCGCGCAACAGCAGCGGTAGCAGCGGCGCAAGTGAAACGAACACGCGTCCGCGCGTCCTTCCGCCGCTCATCACCGCCGCTCGGTCGCTCGCATGTGAGACAGGCTATATGGTGTTAAACTCAATTCAATTCAATTCAATTCAGTTTTATTTACCAGGAAACAATCTTGAGGGACACCTGGGAAAAAAGCTGTCGCAGCAGCTTGATGAAGGCCCAGGGTCCCCTACATCGCATTTGCACATATATGGCACATGATGAACAAATGTTTTTACATGGCATTCACATCGAAAGCATTATAAATACAGATTAGCATACGTCAAACGTACACATAAAACGTAAGAACGAAACTTTGTACAAGGTTGAAGGGTCATGCGTTATTATGAAGATAAAAAGTGGTCACGCCGTTTTTTTTATTTAATGCGGTTATGAGTTTGTACTGGTTCAGTACGGTTGAAATAATATGAGCTAGTGATTGCAGGCTGTAATTGTTCCAGGACCAAGGCACCTTCCCTACTTCAGGGTCGCGTGTGAGTTTCGTGTTGTGTGGTTCTAACTTAGCCAGTGACGTAAAGTAATTTTTAACATTTTGGATGGGAAACACTTTTTTTCTAATAATATATTATCATACAGCCTGTGAAAGCGGTGTAATTTGTGTTAGAGAAATGTACCAATGTGTGGCTGAAAGTCCATCAACATTTTAAATATAGCGGACAACTTTCTTTTGAATTGTTACAAGTTTTTGTATGTTACGTTTTGAATTTGTTGCCCAGACAAATTAACAGTATTGGACATATGACATGAATAGTCTAATAAACTTGCAGCTTTTCCCCCACAAGCAAGAATAAATGTGCACCAGTGGAACAGCAATAAGTCTTTAAAAATATTTTATCTGCAAGGTATTTATATCTGAAGCCCTACTGTTTTTCAATCCCATGTGCACTCTGTACACTTCACTCTCATCGGTAGGCGCAAAAATGCATTTTCGCGAATAGCATTGCAGCGGTACAATTCTTTCACGCTACCATTGCCGATAGGGGTATCACTTTGCGCATTTGCTAAATGACGATTGAATTGATCGACCAGGGCCGTGCCTGCTATCTCATGTGAGCCTAGCTTTATTGATGTTTGGGGCGTAACTCCTTAGGCGACTTAGAACTGAAATAATCGTTTGCCATGCGATCTCTGGTCGTCACCTGGAAACATTTGTATATACTTCCTTGTAGTACATTGCCTTTGCATGTCTTAATGCTGCATTTATCCTTTTTGTATATTTTTAAATGCCTGTAATGCCAAGTCGGACCGTGTACGTAAGAAAGAATGGCAAAGATTGTTTTTCTTTATTTTATCATTTCGGCAAGCTGGTGCGTAACCCAAGGCTTTCTGATTTTTTCGAATGCTTGGCTGTTCTCATTGAAAAATTTCTAGCATATCTATTGTGGGCATTCGTTATGCGCTTCTTCTCATATATGCATAATCATATTCATCATCATCATCCGTCTGGGTCTCTGTCCTCATCTTTAATGGGTGCCACGCTGAAGAACTTGCCTAGATGCTTGGTTTGGTGGATTCTACGTTTACAGTAGTATGACTTCAATATCATTTACAAGTGAGGTAGAAAACCTCAAGACGCCAACGCCCTTTCGCGCTGTCCGCTATTAAATACCCAGCTCAGCATCGGTCAAAGTTCGGCCATCGATTCTACTGCAGCGCCTGCGCTCGCCTCAATAGACCACGTATTCTCGGACGACAAGCGCGCATTTCACTCCTGCCAGTTGCCTGATCCGTACTTTAGGCGTAATATAGACCAGTTCTCAGGAGCTTCCCATCCACCTAACACGCGGCATCGTCGTCAACTCTTGCGAGTTAGGCTGGAGAATAGAGTTCAATACCGTCACATCTATTACCCTCATGGTGAACACTGGGTTTTCGTGCTACCACGCCCTCTTCGACTTGACGTGCTTAAAGCCTTGTATGACGACTGACTGGTGCTAAATGAAGTATTTCGCACCTCTGGAATAATGCACACGACAGCTTCAAGATACCAATCTCAGACCAAAAGTCTCACCGAGAGGTTACACCGTATTCTCTTGCTGATACGATAGCCGTCTACATCAGTCCAGAGCACAATAACTAGGATACTCTTCTACCATTCCTCGCATTTCCATACAACACGGCCGTTCAGCGCACCACCGGATATTCGCCATTCTACCTCATTTATGGACATTCCCCTACTTTCGTCCTCGACGTTACCTTTTTCAACGGTGACGTCAACTCGTCTCCGTCGTCCAGCTAGGAATACATTTCAAGAATAGCCCGGTGTCGTGATCGTGCTCGCATCAACACGGAAGCACGACAGAAAGATCGAAAAGTCATTTGTGACGCATCCAATTGCCTTGTATTCTTTCAACCTTGTGATGAGGTGCTCCTGTTGACACCTATTCGTACAGAGAGTCTGTGTGACAAGTTGCAGCCACACTTCATTGGGCCTTACATAGTTATCGAGCAGACTTCGCCCGTTAATTATCGTTTGACCCAACTTGTCGGCTCAACAGACTGCCGTTACCGCACCACAGAGATCATGCACGTGTCTCGCATGAATCCTTGCAGGCGACCTTCTCTGTCACATTGACTTGCTACGGCCAGGTTGGCCGCTTGGATGCAGGAGGAAGTAGTGTGGGCATTTGTTACGCGCTTCTTCTCATATAGGCATTACGAAAATCATCATCATTCGTCTGGGTCTCCGTCCTCATCTTCAATGGGTGTCACCACAATCATCATCGGGTGTGTCCGCGCTTGGTCTCAGACCGCTTGTTCGCTGCTGAGCCCTTGGGGCTGCATAAACGCTGTCTCAACCCAGACGTCATAAAACTGATAAATATTCCAATACATAGTTGTATACATCATATGCCTCAGTTGCTTCTTAAAACATGTGACCAATCGTGGTTGATGACGTCAATCTTAAATGGCTCCAAGTTTGCTTGAGTGATGCATTGATAGTTGCCTTTTGACTTGCGTGAACCACGTTTCCCGAGTCATCAGAGTATATTAAATAGATGAGGCAGTGGTCAATGAAGTCACACACCGATGTGCCAGTACTGTATACAGCAGCAGTTATATTGACAACTAGAAGGTCAAGAAGAGAAGACGTACGACTTGTTAAACGTGTTGGTGTAATGTTTGTATTCATAAAACCTGTAGACTGAAATTATGTGTTTAGTGCAAAGGATGAGTTAGTTTGCTCGAGCATATCTATATTTAAATCAACATCACACACAAGTTTCAGTTCATTCACGCTTACGTGATCAAAGAACGATTAAAGAAATCTATAAAATTGACGGCTTTTCTGCTTGGCGGGTGATATACCACCGAAATTCTGCATTTACTCTTTACTGTGATTATTTCGTAGTCTTTGCATACTTTTTTATATTCTTCTAACAATTAGCACTTTGTGTCTTCTGCAACAAAAAAATGGCAGCATATCCACGGAGTAAATGATGGAGAGTGGGGCGAAGCATTCGTCCGTCCATTCGTTCTTGCTTCCGTCCGTCCTTGCGTTCGTCTGTGTGACCGTGCATGCGTCCATCCGCCCGTCCGTGCGTGCGTCTGTTCGTGTGTCCGTCCCTGCGTTTGTCCATGCATCCGCCCCTGCGTCCGTCCATACGTCCATCCATGCATCTGTTTGTGTGTCCGTTCATCCATTTATTGAATACCCCAAGTACCACCATCTCGCACCTTTTCATCATATATTCCCCATATAGAAGCACCGGCATCCAGTGGACATTTTAAGGACTAAACGAGAGGTGGCACACGCACACTTTCTTACGGCTTGCGCTTCGGGTCTACTTACCACCTTTAACCACCTCGAGCTCATGGTATATATTAGTTCACTGTATTCATGGAGCTGCGACCCAACTTGGTTTTAGAAAGGCTAAATCTTTCTAAAACCAAGGAGGTTACGCCCAGCGAGTTTAATGTAGCAACCTTTTTCTGTCAGATAGTGCTCAATGTACATGTCAATGGCTGCTAATGGGAAATGAGAGACAGGAGAATTCGGCTTCGACTTTCTTACGGCTTGCGCTTCTTATCTACTTTCTACCTTTAACCACCTTGAGTTCATTCACTAAGGTTAAGGTTAAGGTTAAGGATGTTATAGGTAGCCGGTGAATCTAGCCTTGCATAATTTGCGGACAATTGCCCTGCCCGGTTTCCTTTTTGCCAAATGAAGCTGTGTCCTTTGTTTGTTTTTTAACTATGCAAGAGCAGGTTTTTAAAATAAAAATCGTTCATAGCGCTACGTAATCCTGCATAAGACAGCGGCCTTTGTGCTATTCCACGTGCAGTATTGTGCCAGTACTCTATCTCGCTGAACTATACACCACACATAATTGTCACTTTTCACCAGTCACATCCGAGGTCTGTAGCAATCGAAAAATTCAAGAGAAGGCGCGACACTTGTTTCCTGAAGATCGAGGAACCACGCGGAAACACAATATCAGTCACGCTATCGCTTGCTGAGCCTAACTGTTGCAGTTTCTCAAATAAATCTTGCCATTTCTTCTTAAGCGCATAACATTTAAACAAATAGTGTTCTAAACCACCGTTTTCCTTGCACTTCGGTCACAAGGGCGTCACGGAGAGTCTGAGCTTGTGAAGCCATGCTGGTGTACACGCTGATCCCCTTCGAATGCGATAAAGCAAGCAGGCCTCTTCCCTTGATAGCTCTTGTGTCACACATGGCTGGTGAGGCGTCAGCCATAACGAGTGAAAATGCTTGTTTACAGCTTCTCGTAAAATACGCTGATTGTGTTTGGGAGCCTTCTTCGTTGGTGTAAGCTCCAGAGCACTCCGGGCTAGTCTGCCAGCCGCCTCATTACCCGCTATACCCACATGTGATGGAATCCATTGAAACGTAATTTTTATACCCATGCCATGCAGGTCTTTAAGGATTCGCAGTGATCTTTGAGTGCATCGATCCAAAATCACAAAATCACAGAATGTACGAAATCTTGCTCGCAGGTTCGTCTTGGGACGGTACGGAAGGGGGGAGAGCTGCACTGCAATGAAGGCTGAGCTAGGATGGGAGTGTCTTTCTGACCACCGCCAGAAGCAGAGATTAAAACTTCTTTACTGCATTTACTACAATAAAACTGGAATTAATAGAGAAATATACCTACACAACCCTCATTACACTACAAAACGTTTTGATCATAATTGCAAAATTCGGGAATACCCAGCTAAAACGAATATGTATGCCAATTCATTTTTTCCTAGAACGATTAAACAGTGGAACAGGCTAACTGAAATGCAAGTACTTACAGGGAACGAAGGTATATTTTATTCACTTCTGTAAACCCGTGTTGTAAACTGAACGAAGATGTATGATGTGTGAACGAAATTCTACTATGTGTGTGAACGAAAATGTATTTCAGTTATTTGTGTGTGAACAAAGTTGTTCTGTGTATGTGAACGGAGATGTACGTCATTCATTGATGTAACCCCCCTGCTATAACGCCTTCAGGCGCTGCGGGGTATCTGATGAATAAAGAATGAATAAATCCAAGTTTAGCCGCTGCAAAGCGGGCTTACTGTTCGAGAACAGCTCGACTTGTTGCTGCCTACAACACTTCAGTTTTTTCAGGGCTGCCTGAATTGCCACGCTTTCACATGCTGTCGATGAAACAACGCACTCGAGTCTCGCTGCCCAGGAAACTTTCAGAGATGGGATCACAAACGCTGCAGCGCTTGCTCCATCCGCTATGTCGACTGATCCATAGGTGAAAATTTTCAAATGATCGACGTACTTTTCTTCAATATACTCAAGTACCAAAGAAAGTATTTCTGCTGTGGTTGTGGAACGCTTGCTTTGCATTCGTGGAATCGTCACCTGGCAGTCGACATCCTCATGTAACCAAAATGGGTCTTGTCGAAGTTGTCTTTGTTTGGGGAAATCGTTGATAAGATGGCGAAGGGTGTTGAGGGCCACGAAAGCTCGCGATTCCGTGCGTCACCGAAGGCGACTGAGCAGTGCTCGTCCTGGGCTTTAATAGCCAAGTCGGCAAAGCTGTGTCAGCAGTCGTTGAGAGGCGACAAGACGTAACGGCGGAAGACGAGCTTCGTGAAGCACCTTTATGCTCGCTGCAAACTTTGGCCCTCCCAAAGCAACTCTGAGGCCTTTACAATGAAGTTTTTCCGGCCGTTCGTACTGTGACTCACTCGGAGAGATCAGAGGCGATTGGAAAAGCACACGATTGACAATTACTGCCTCGTGTAACTTTATCATTTATGTTGGGTGATTCCCCCAGCTTGTTCCTGCCATCCTTCGAAGAATGTTTACACGGGGCGTCAGCGCTGACATTGTCTTGTCTACTGCTCGTCGTCAATTCATCCTGCTGTCTAGTATGATTCCAAGGAACCTCATGAACTTAATTTGCTTAATTTATGCACCTGGAAGGAATATTTCATCCTTGTTTCTCGTCTTCGCATACCTGGGAATAGCATGAATTGAGACTTTTCAGCTGCTATTGTTAGTCCAATAGATTCAAGATAGGTTTGTGCGGAGTGTAGAACTCTTTGGCCAATACTTTCCAATCGCTTATGCTGATATCGAGAAAGCCAGATGCATATGTCGTCGGCATAAATTGATATTTGTACTGTTTTGCTCACAGTCTTGAGAGAATTAGGTAAACCAGCCATGGCGACATTGAACAACATGGGAGACAGGACACTGCTCTGTGGCACTCCCCTGGTGATTTTCCTTGAGCTACTGAGCACAGTTTCTAACTTCACCTGCATCGAGTCATCACTAAGAAACGCCTGAAAAAAGCGTAAAAGGTGCTCTGTTATTCCCATAGATGCAAGACCACAAATTATTGCATCTTAGAGCGCGTAGTCGTATGCTTTTGAAACGTCCAAGAGTATTGCTAGAGTTGAAAAGCCGTATGCTCTGTGTTGTTCTATGCGACTCACCAAGTCCAAAATGTTGTCCTGTGAACTCAACCGTTGCCGAAACCCATTCATACATGCTGGAAAGATGTTGTGATTCTCCATCCACCATGTCAGCCGAACACAGGCCACCTTCTCCTTCAGCTTCACTACGCCCGAAGTTATTGATACTGGTCCATATGAGGTCAGTTCTGTGCTGTCTTTACCTGGCTTTAGCACTGGCATGACCCAGGCTATTTTCCAGGCTTGAGGAATGTTTCCCAACTTCCAAACATAGTTGAAATGCATCAGAAGCCTGATCTTCACCTCTGCAGGCAGATTTGAAATCACTTTTTTTGTAATTTCGTCAGGTCCAGGAGCACAGCGTTGACGGAGACGACTTATCGCTGACGTAAGTTCCTGCAGCGTGACAGGTGCGTCGATGGCAGATGTAGAATTAGGCGGAAGTTGGTAAAGTGGTTCATTTTCTCTTCCAATTAAATACACGTCAGCAAACTCTTCGGCTAGAGATGGCATTGATTTATTCTTGAATAACGCGAGGGCAATAAATGGTCCCAAAAGCTTCGGGCGGGCTTCCGACCCTATTTACTGCTCGCCATGTCCTTGGCAGTGGAGTAAATACACTTAAACTCTCACAAAACGTTGCCCATTGCTTCCTGCGAAGTTTCTTGCTTTATTGCCGTATTGCTGCATTAAGTCTGTTGAACTGAGTTTTCCTAGCAGGTTCACCACCTCTTCGCATAGGCCTTTTCTCTGCCCTTTTTCTGGCCACTCACAAACTACGGAGCTTTAAGTCCGGGGTTGGAAAATATGCAGGTAACTTAAGTACAGTGTTGCAGCCGCTTTGCTCGCCAGCATGCATGAAACATATCCCCTGATCGGTTATCCAGATGCTCTCGGTAGCGGTCCCAATCAGTTTCTTTGCAAGATTTAGCTACCGTCAATTGGTAGCCAGCAACATTGATCAATATAGGGCAATGATCACTGCCCATTCTGTCCGGAGCTGGGCAACACGTGAGATTAACGTCAATAAAATGCAACGTCAAGTCAATAATACTTGTACAAGCTGGAGGCCTAAAAAATGTCACAATGCCATCATTCGCAATGCATAAGTCTAGCTTATCAATAGCCTTTCCCAGACAACGTCCACGTGCATCCAAACTCTTGTCCCCCCATGACGTGTGATGCGCATTGAAATCACCACAAATGATGCGCTGAGCTGGGAAATGATGACACAGGTCTTCCAAAAACTTTTCAATGGAAATTGTCTTGTGAGAAGACGCATACACTGATGCAATGCTTACTTTGCAGTTTCCTATCTGTGCCCTGATTGCACAAACTTCTATAACATCTGTGCACCAGTCCGCCACATTGAGTGCTACATTGTGGTATCTCTCTCCGTATATACATAGCGGTGCTTCCATTTGGGAAAGTTGTTATGGTGGGGTTCTTGGGATTGACGTATCCAGTGAGTGATCTTTGGCTCAATAATCCGGCCTTCGACAGAGCCAAGATCGGAATTTGATATTCTCTCAAAAACAGGTGTAGTTCATTCATGCGAGAAACAATACTGGCACAATTTCAATGCATTATGAAAGGCACTTTTCGGTGATTTAACGTACACTGAGGCCTGGCATTCGGCATCCTACTTCTGGTTGTGCCCGAAACTACCAAGCAGCACTGACTCTAGAGCCAGTACGGCCTGCAGCATGGTCTTCGCAGTACCTGGTGGCATTGTCGATAGGTGAGAACGTAGAGCGGCAAACAGAACACGAACAATATCCGCAGTGTCGTGGATATTTTCCTCGTGTCCCCTTGTCTTTTGCTGAAGTTCTTGTCTCAGTACTCTGGCATATGTACCTTGTGTAGAAATGTTCTGAGAAGACTCAGTTGGCATGGCTCCTTGTTTTGCTTGTCTCGCATTGCCCGGTGTTTTCAGGAAGCATTCTTCTGATTGCACCTCACGTACGTTCTTTGGACTAGTTGATATTTGTTCTTTCACCGATAGAGGAAAATCCTCAGGTGACTGAGCAACTGGCCGGGCAGTAGCTGGTTTAGTCTGTTTAGGCCCTGTACGAAAGGATTTTCGTCTATGCTGCGCACTCACTCAGAATGGGCACCCACTATAACTGGCGGGATGGTCACTATTGCAGTTTGCGCATTTGAAGTCTGCCTTGCAAGTTTTAAAGTCATGCGGTACCCCCACAGCGTTTGTATCGCAGCTCTCCTTTGCAGCATTTCGACACATGACCAAAACGTTGGCATTTAAAGCACCTAGAAGGCGGCTCAGTTCATTCAGCGGTTTCAAGTCGAGTGAAGCCAAGGTTAATTGTCAGAGGTCGCTCGGTGTTTCAAGTAAATGCAAGTAACACCGCGTCCGTGGGTCTAGCTTTCTACTCGTTCGTAAAAGAAACTTCTCTTCTAACAATCCTCTTGACGTGAATCACGCGTTGTGGTTTCGTATATCTAAGAAGATCCGCCTCTGAGTACCACTTTGGAACTCCTCTGATCAAGCAGGTGTTTCGCAGGTAGGCATTAGGAATACGAGCACTAACTTCTACACCACACAGCTTGCCACACCTAAAAAGTGCGTTTACTTGATCTTCAGTTGGCACGTCAAGTAGTAGCGAACCTTGAGCAGTGAAATAACTCCAAAGTGGCTCAGCGTCAATGACTGATGTCAACGCAGAATGTAGAGCAATAGGGTTCACCTGTCCTAAAATTTTTTTGCTCTCTACAGGTGATATAATCACCAGAGTACCCTCAGTTTTGCTTTTGCGGTGGCTTACCATCTTGAAGTTGTCGTCCTCCATGTCCGACCAATCGTCTCCTTTCTCGTCGATTCCCACTATCGTGGATGTGCCGTCATCGGCTGTAGGTTCATTGGTGTCACCACAGTTACGTTCGCCCGCTCGTTGGTCTTGTCGTTTCGATGGCGTGTGGGATAGATCAGGCGTCTGTCCTGGTCGCTTGCATGGCTGAGCCATGGCCGAAGTGCCGGAAACGGACCCTTCTTCCGGTCGTGTCTTCTCGGAATGGGCCAAGGAACGGTAAAATCTTGATGCCGCAGACGTCTTCGCGAGAACGACGTAATATAACACAAATCAAGGAAAAATATTACATCGAAGGTAGGGCTAGCTGCACTCTCAAGTTCAGTTCATGGTATATACTAGTTCATTGTATTCACGGCACTTCGGCTCAACGCTCGCTAAACCTTTCTAAAACTAAGGAGTTTACGACCCGCGAATTTAACGTAGCAACCCTTTCTTGTCAGATAGTGCTTAATGTGCATTCCAATGGCTGCCAATTGCGAATGAGAGACAGGAGCGTTTGGCTTTTAGGTAACGCGCACGCTGCAAACTTTTTTATTGTTCAACAACGCACAGGAGAAATCTCTCACCGGTACCACCTTGGAGGTCAATATTTAAGACAGGTTGCACACTACGACTACTACGACTACGAGGGACGAACGGGTGCCGCTAAGAACAAAGTCCGAGCAAGTCGTTTCGCCGCGCCAGTCCCACAGCCGGACCCGGGGCCACGTCACGCTGACGTTGCCCCACCGGTCCCCTTCAAGGAAAGAGGAAGCAACCTGTGGCAGAGTCATCGCGCCCTACCGCGAGCGGCCGCCACCCCCTGGACTCGGGCCTCCCTCCCGGAGCCCCCTCCCAACCCCATGCCGGGCATCGCAAGGTCCCCGGACGCCGTCTGCTGCCCCGGAAGCCTTCTGCCACCTGACGCTGAGCGGTCTCCGAGCCGCCCTGTGCACGAGAGTGCAGAGAAATCTGCACTTTACCAGACCAACAAGTCGCCCTCCCTAGTCCCGCCGGCTGAGCACCCGCGAGACAAGCGGACACGCCCCCTTCAGACATGGCAAGCCCAAGCAACCTCCCGGTGAGGTAGAACTGTTTTCTATTCACCGCCCCCGATGGTTACGTGTCTATTGACGACCTTATAGATGCAGTTGAAGAGACTGCCGGACCTGATAGTGTGATAGCCTTGCAACACTTGGGCGGCGCGAAGTTCCTTGTGTGTACCCGAAACGCGAGTCAGGCCACAAAGCTTATGGTCGCAGAGGGCTTCTAGGGTAATCGGGAGCACGTTACAGTAGAAGCGGTAGGACCCCCAGTTACGTTTGTTAATGTACACCGCTTTCCAGCATATATACCAGACGAGGTCTTGATTGACGCTCTTTCACAGTACGGCAAGATAAGAAGTGTTTCCTTTGCATCAGTTCCTAACGGACAAAACAAGCCTAATGTGGTTAGAGTAGTGCCCATGGAAATGAGTAGGCCAGTCCGAAACTTCACAACCATCGCGGGGCACCGTGTCATGTGTGAATACCGCGGTATGCGCGGAGTGTGCGCAAGGTGTAACGAACCGGGGCACATGGCTACGGCGTGCGCAGCCACTTATTGCAAGAGATGTGGTGTATTTGGGCATGACACCGAAGGGTGTGTTTAGGAGTGTAAGAGATGCGGTGAGCAGCACGGCACACGCGAATGTTTCCGGAAACGCTCGTACCTTGTGGCAGCGCGCGGCCTTCCACCCGAGACGCGGCCAGTTACTGGTAACGACCACACCAGCACCTCTCGCCCACCTACCGGGACTGAACCGACATCAGGGCTTCAGGTCCTAAGACCCAAGACTCGGCCCCACACGACAGCGAATGTCCCGGACCACTGGCAGTTCGAAGAACCCCGAGGGACGGAAGACGCCCGCCCCGTATCAGCGATCCCCGCTCCCTTGAACACAGGCTCCGAAGCGGGGGACGACACGAGCAACACTAGTTAAGATGGCGACCTGGACCAGTCGAGCGGCCATGAATTCGGCTCTCCGGAATCCACCCACGACTCCTGGGACTTGTCGCTACCTGCAAGCGAAGAACAAGAAGTGCGAACACAGGCGCCGAGCCCCGAGAACGATGAGCCCGCATTCTCTGGTTTTGACGAGATTAGTTTCCCGCCACTTCCACCCCCGACGGCTCTCGCCCCCAACCCTGAGGAGGTGCCCATCGTAAGCTCTGGCCGCTACGTCTTGCCGGATACTGGTCACTTGAGCACGAACCAGTGCACCTCCATCGAGATGCAAACTGCCGGCGCAGCCCCGACTGATAGGCGCGAACGTTCGAGGTCAAGGTCCCTTTTAAGAGGCGAGGACAAGTCACCCGGCGTGCCATCGAGCCTACCCGCGAACCTTGAAAACAAGCCTCAGCGCTCCAAAGCACCCGTCTGTTCCAGCGACAGTGATGCCCCTCCCAATGTGAAGTCGCAGAAATTAGACGCACTACCGACAGGGAAAGGGCACTTGCCCTCAAGCGCAAGCGAGAAAAGATAGGCTCTTCGCCAAAGCACACTCCCTTTCTTTTCTTCTCCGTGTTTGCTTCAAGGTGAACACAAGAGTGTGCACTGCGACACGGCAACACGGTCCCGGCAACACGGTCCTACGGCGACCTTATTGTCGCAACTCGAGCCTCTCACCTCACAGCCAGTCGATTAGATCGGACGTATCTCTCCGACTTTCTCCTTTCCTCGCTCGTGGCCTTTCCCATCCGGCAGACCTAGCGAGTCGGTCAGAGCACCTGCCCCTTGTCACTACGCTTAGCGGCTCTCCTGGACTCCGTACTGATGACCATGGGTGGCGAGTAGACCCAGCGCTCCTGCAAGACGATGATAGCATCGAGCGCATTAGGGCGCGGCTGCGGGCCTCCGTGGCGATTGTCCGGACCTGACCCCACGCTCGTGGGACACCTTGAAAGTGGAGTGAAAGGGAATCCTTCAAGACGAAGGCAAGGCCAGAAAGCGCCGCATAACCGCTAAACGTAAGGAGATCCTGCGCAGAATACGCATCATCAGGGGGGTGCAGACAATGACGACTTGCATACGCGACTACCTGAACACCCTGGAGGTCGATTATGCCCGGCTGCTTCAACTGCGCGCGCACAGACCGCCTGGGGAGCGAGGCGCACCCATTAACCACCTCAGAGTGCACCCCAGTGACACAACTGGGAAGGGAAGCACACGAATTACCCGAGTGAAACGCCCGGACGATCCTTTCGCAACTGAACCAGAGGAAATCCGCGATGTCTTCTGCGACTACTTCTCGGCCCTTTTTCGGGACGCCGACAGCGACAGAGAAACTGGCGGAGAAGACAAGATTAGAGAGGTCTGCCAGCACTTCCAAAGGCTGGGAGGAGAGGAGGTTGCGTTACTGAGCACGGAAGTGCCTGCAGAAGAGGTTAGGGGCGCGATAACAAGCATGCGCCCGAACTTGACCCGCGGCACGGACGGTCTCACAGCCAAATTTTACGCCACTTTTTTCGACGATCTAGAGTGAGTGCTTGTCGCACTGGCGAACATGGTGGTTACGAAGCAACTGAAACCCACACCCCTTGAAGAGGGGAGGATTGTCCTCCTACTGAAAGAGGGAGCCCCGCTGGAGGAGCTGTCGGCGTGTCGCCCCATAACCCTGTTGAACGTGGACTATAAAATGGTTGCTTCCATCCTTAATAGCCGCCCTACGCTCCTCTTGCCATCTATCGTCTATCGTCGCTCCCTGGCAGTCCTGTGCGGTTCCAGGCCGCTCTATCTTTGCCAACCTTACCGTAACAAGGGATGCCTTCGAATACATGTCTGCCAAGTCCCTGTCCGGAGCCTTTGTCTCCTTGGACCAGGCAAAGGCATTTGACCAGGTGCGTCATAGATATATGATCAAGGTACTCCGCCAGTTAGGGTTCCCGAGATGCTTCGTAGACACCATCGCCATCCTGTACAGCAACCTCACATGCCACGTAGTAGTAAACGGCACGCGACGAGTAACATTGTATACGAGAGAGGGATCCGCCAAGGGTGTCCGCTAGGGCCCTCCCTCTTCGTACTCTCGCTTGAGCCGTTGCTGGTGAACATCGACCGGAACATGCACGTCAGAGGCTTTCCGCTAACGGGGGAGCCCAACATTAAGGTCCTCGCTTACGCTGATAATGTATCCCTGTTTGTCAGGGACCGGCAAGCCTGCAAGCGTTTTGGCGAACATTCGCACACTATGCTGACATCTGAGGTGCGGCCATGAACATGAGGAAGAGCAAGGCCTTACCATTTGGAACATCCCTCACGGCGCTCTGGGAGAGCTGGAATGGTTCGACGCCGTCAAGGTGCTCGGCATATACTTTTGCTGCGGTGGCGTCGCCGGCATAACATGGCAACGAGCGCTCGAGCAGGCACAGGATGCAATAGCACGATTCCAACCGAAAGATCTCACGCTTCGTGAGAGGGCCACAGCCGCAATGACAACCATCTGCGCTTTCCCTTTTATGTAAGCCGAATGGGAGTGATGCCTACCAAGACTGCGACGCAATTGACAAGTATGATCGGTGCCTACCTGTGGGACGGCAAACCCGCGCCCTTACGTCGAACCCTCCTGCATCTCCCAGCTTCAGGGGGCAGCCTCAGGCTCACGCATGTCCTTACGGCAAGCAAAGTGCTTGCCTTGAAGACCACAAGGGCCTTGTTTCGCACACCTGATTACGTGGGGAGGCCCTTAATGCGTTACTGGTGCAGTACAAACGCATCGTTCCTGAATGCCGACCGGCCGCTCGCCCCACTCGCCGAGACTCCCTTCGCGTTCTATAAGGCAGCCGCAAACACCATGCGCATGCTAGAAAAGGAGGCCCCTATGAGCGACGTATATGAGACCCCGCCTGCTCGCATTGTGGAAGAAATCGCCAGCAACCAGATAACCCCCGAGGAGAGACGACTGTCGCGGAACTGGAAGCGGAAAAGCAAAACAGATGGGCGTGCCGTCTCTTCGTCCGCCGAAGACATCGCATGGAGGTAAAACTGGAACGTGCTCCCAACCCGCCAGCGCCTCCCCAAGTTTGGCGTCACGCCTACACCCCGCTGTTCTAATTGTCGCGCGGACGAGACCCTGGAACATGCCTTATTTGAGTGCCCAGCGGTGAAACCGGTTTGGCGCCTGACTGCGAGGGATTTTGAAATCCGTCCTCCCCCAGCTCTGAACAGAAACATAGGCACCTTTGCAAAGTTAGTGGCCTTCTGCACCATATCCACGGTCTGGAAGCGACGGTGCTTCGCTGAGACTAGCCGCTCTCCGGTCAGAGCGGCCTTCCCGACCGTAGCTTGTATCCGCCACATGGTGTTGCGGCATCTCTCAGACCAACTTGAAGCCAGCGGCGAGGAAACGTTTCTCCGCCGCTGGCATACGAGGTTTTTTCTGTTGCAAAAAGGCAAGTTACACCTGCCGATAACCCCTGTTTAAGCGCACGCTAGCCACTGAGTCCCACTGTTTTCTGACCGGCAAACAGAAAATGCCAATGCCCCCCCCCTGTCAATATTATGTGCCTCGAATCGGTTCTCTGTACGGATTAACCCCTTAGTTCTCTGGAGCCCGAACAGCGGCGACCATTATTGCACTCTTTTTTCGTCTGTAAACGGAAACAGGGCTCTTTTGCGCGCAGGCCGTACAGCGCTCTTGTACCCTTTTGTATAACGAGTGTTCGAATGATCGCGCTTCTGTTGTAGTGTACAGTCTAGACGTGTTTTTTCTGTTCATCGGTGTCTTTACCGTGTGTGTCCGTGATAAGTGTCGGAGGAGAATTATGTATTTGGATACTTGTCAGAAGTGCAATAAACTTCCCTTTGTTTCACCCCTAAAAGCACGACACCACCACCCTTTCTACTAGGGTGATCATTGACAAAGAGATGATAACCATTCAAAGTGACCATAGCACAGTTATTGTATTACTATTTTTCTGAGATCATGATCACATTAAACCTAAACGTAAATTGCGAAAGAAAGTGAATGATGTTGTCATTCTTGTTGCGTGCAGAACGCGTTCGAATGCAAAATAGACATGCCTATGTTACCGAGTCTAGAAATTTGTTGGGAGAGAGCAAGCTCCTGGTATGCCATATTTGATGGAGGCTAAGAACAGAAGTTACGTAGCACGTACGTTCTTGCCGCTACGACTTTCTACGCCTGCCCTGATATCTTCTCAAGATCATCTCCTCCTTCTATTTGGATCGCGGGCTTTACATCGGATTGTCTTGCAAAGATTTTGCCGTTCAATGACCACACTAATTTCCAGTGATGTGCTTGTTTTCTCTTTACAGCCATTCCGCGAAGCTCTTTAGAGCAGGGCAAAGGTGTACATTCACAAGCACTGAGGAACCCTCCAGACTAAGCTCAGCGTTTCTAAGACGCATCTTTTTAGCCTTCCGGAGAACGCTATCTCGCTTCGTGCGACACTTGAATGTGACGATTATGTTCGTACAATTGTTGCTGCGCGTAGGTACCTGGTGACACGTTTCAATGTCTTGTACAGTGACTTGCTTATTGATTGCAGAGCCAAGTTTTGAAAGTACATCGACCAAGCACTTATTTTCCGCCTTTGTTACACCTTGAATCTTAAGGTTGGCTCTACGTAAATTTTGCTCGGTCTGCATGAGTCGACTTTTCAGGGTTTTGACTGTATTTTTTAAACGGGAACATTTAGTGCGTAGAGCTTCGCTTTTGCGCTCAGGTTCAGCATTTTTGGTAGTCCATTCGGTCAGCTTTCTTTTCAGATCATCACTTCCTTCAAACGAAAACTCGAGGCTTTTTGCCATGCTAGCTTGCTCATTTATGAGTTCGCAATTTTCAGTTCGCAGGTCCCTTTCGAAGCCCTCACGAAACAATTAATTTCAATTCATGCCTCAATTCGTCTTTCATTTTAACGACCTCAAAACTTTGTTCCTCCTTCATTTTGGCCATTTTTTCGACATAAGACGAAAATCTAGAAAACCGACCAGTGATCAAAAAGTACAAAAGAAACAACTCTATATTTGGCAGCAAGGACGAAATAGAAGCACAAGTATTGCAATTTCAGTAGTTTGGCACTAACCTGCAATTCGAGTAGAAAGAAGAACGATGCTTAGCGGCGTGAAGAAAACGTTCGTCGCTACTGCCAAATGAACGCTTCAATGGTCGAGTGGTCTATGTTATATGAATAGATGGATGACATAAGCTGTGACATAGTGCGCAGATGCAGTTGATATCCACTCGTCCCAAGGCGAGCATTTTCTTCTGCAACGTCCTGTTCACCAGTGCAGCACACTCTACAATGCGAAAAACCACACAATATTTGTTAAGTGTAATTGTTTCTTTCTGTGCGTTAAGATCAGACTTCTATGAGCACGAAATTCTACTGTCTGCAATGTTAACAGGTGATGAAGATTACAAATAAATTATTTTATAAATTTCATCCACTTATACGGGGCTTCAAAAGCTTGAAAAAACTTTAAAAATAGCACGAATGAGATGGGTTAGAGTTTGTGAAATCTGTAATCAAAGGTACTGATGTAAAAATTACCAGTTGATTTTTCAGCATCAAACGCAAGGCCAAGGTTTCGAGGGTCCTAGATAGTGCACTAGTAAGTATCAGTGCACCTTGAAAATCAGGTACAAATTAGTATCAGTTTTTACTGTACCCTTACACCACGATATGATACAAGCTTTTCATCACGTCCTTACCCAAGCTCCAGATAATTACATATTATCACGGTTGGCTCTGTTGGTGACGTAAAAGTAACCATTTTGTTTGTTTTGTTCCTGACATAAACACTGCACATACTGGTGCATGGGGCCACCAGAACCAAACTATCAGTCAACATCATAAGGTGCATTAAGCTAAGCTAATATTCTCCGCCTTTCTCATGTTTCACACGAGCTCATAGTCATCTCCGTATAAAGAATATCCTTACGGTAGAGTTAAGTGAGCTTCTAAAATTGGTGTTTGTATGCCTTTCAATAGACGCAAAAACTTTTTTCAAGATATTGCATTATACAGATTTAGCAAGCCATACACCTCCGTCTATTGCAGTCCAGTTGTTAAAACAAATTTACCAACTAGCAAATAGCTTCCAATGGGCTTACACAGAAGCCAGAAGGCATTAGTGCTGAATTTCTTAATATAACTTTAGGATCAGCTACAGCATCTCTGACGTCAGCATCTTCAGCAGCTTTTCAGAAGAAGCTGTTATGAGATCACTTTTTGGGTCACGCGCAGTTGCATCTTGTCCGCCCCCGCTGCCGCAACCGGTGTTCGTAACCACGTTGCCCGAAATTGAAAAAAAAACCTTGCGCCAATGGCGCAGTGAGGCACGAAGTCGGGTTCCCTGGGTGTCTGCCCAGTATTATACTGGTGAGCCGCTCCGGTGCTTGTGAATTGTTGTCAAAGTTGCCTTACGCAGTCTTGGAGTCGGGAAAGCAATCGCGTTATTACGACCTATAAAGCCTTTTACAACAGCGAAAGAAGAACCAGTCGTCGCACAATGCGAATAACATAACGTGTGGGCCGTCCAATGGTCCAACATATTACAAAAATTCGTTGTTCTTTACCTAATAAGTGTGGCGCATACCCGATTCAGCCATAATTCTTGATCGTCGTCACCTACTGCATGGACAATTCGCACAAAATCCCTTGCTAGTGTTCAGCGGATACAAAACTTCTCAGAATAATGACGAAAAATAGCATAGCAAATGCCAGCGTACTACCCAAATCTTTATTATAATGCCCTAATGGGTACCAAGCTAGTGTCCGCACAGTAGTTACCCAATGAGTATTTTGAAAAAGCTCTGAAAGGCTGGTGAGGCTGCGAATACTGCGCAGGTTTCACGTTTTTCAACTACCTTTCGAATCACCGTGAACTTCGCTGACTGGTAAAAAGAAAAATCATGCCATAGACTTGGTTCATCTTAGAGCCCAAGAATGTCCTCAGCTAACTCATTTGAACTTACCTGCATAAAAAAAGCAAAACAAAACAGCAGAAAGAGAATATTAGGAATTTATCCATTCAAATGTTGGATCAAGTGTAAGCACATAAGCGAATTCGTAGACAAAGTAACAAACGACACGAGAGCGACATGACAGAGTTAGCTATAACCTATAGAAGCTGCAACCCACGACAACGGTAGCTGTCAAATGTAGTCGGTATGAAGGCAGCAGTACACACTGAAGCTGGCATGACAAATGCTCTAACGAGTTAACCATATTTTTTGGTTTTTTTTTGGTCCATCAAAGTGGCGAACAACATAGAATGTTAAAAAAGGTAGATACTATTCAAACTTTGTTCTACTGACTGGTCTCTTATTGCAATTCTGGACAACAATTGTCCAGAAGTTGCAGAAATCTTCTTGATTTCTGCAACTAAGCAATATTGCAAAGAGGACGAGCTAGGGATCAGGTCATGTAATAGTCCATTTTGTTGCATGCCACTTCTGCATTGAAGATAGCCCTCGTGATATTTGGGGTTCAATTGCACTCACATCATGATAGCACATGTGAAACTGAAAATGAAGACAGAAAATTGATGCGATCATAAAGAGATTACAGAAGCTGTAATACTAGACATCTAATGAGAACTTACCATACATGGTTCTTGCAAGATAGAGGAATAATAGGTCTACACAACTTACTCCATCGCTGTCGTTTCGCCAGATACTAAGCATTTTGAGTAATCAGCAACACCGAATAAAAAGTATAACATCACAGTACCGCACATTTATTATTCTTTAAGGATTTCTTATTCGGTAAATTTTTTCACATGAAAAATGCCCAGTAGCTTAAATAGAAACATTTTATGCCAGAAATTCTTACTATCTCAACTTGCATTACTGAGCAATAGTTACTTCATTCATTTCATTAAATTAGCTTTTGTTAAAAGCTCCTTGTATGGGCTGGAAAAATGCGGGTTATTCCCCTTATTACACTACTACAACCCCCCCTCCCCTGCGCTTCTCACCCTAGGCGCCCAGCTGATGAAACAAGCTGTCAATTACGCCACAAAAAAGTGGTTTCTTCCCATGAGCGCGAACGCAACGGCTCGATCTGCGAATCAAAACTGACAGATGACAATAGTAACTTCAAGCTAGAATTTACCTAAGCGGCATCCATGGTAGCCTGCAGATGATCCTTTTTCTGGCTCCACACATTCCGCATAGGAATTTAGACGATTTGCTACGCGTCGACTATTGTGACTGGCCAACACCTCCATGAGCCCATCATTTCAACAGGTGCACGGGGTTGACACAACAACAAATGATACCTGCGCACGCATGTATAAACACACTCGCGCGCACGAGCACACACACACACACACGCACGCACACGCACGCACACACGCACACACACACACACACACATACACACACACACACACACACGTACGTACGTACTATGGTACATGTGCTGTCATTTTGCTAACCTCTCTCCTTGTTGCGATAGGTCAGTCTGTTGGCGCGCTGTGACCAAGTACGCGACTCCACATGACGCTAAATCGAATCCCAGGTGCGATAACATCTCTGTTAGGTTGCTTAATAACACTGCGGGAAAATTAACCCGACTGCTTCGAATATTTTGTTGTTTTCCTTTTTAGAAGAAAATGAGGAAATTAGGAGGAAGGCTGAAGCTGTATTTAAAAAGCCTGACACGTACGTCATTATTGCTTTTTCTGCGGCGTGATCATACCGGCTTAATCTATTACTAGGAGAAATAGTCGTGAGCCCAGAAAAAAGGAAATAGTGGAAATACTTAGCGCACTAATAAAAAATCTAACTAGCTTTGGTGTCGTTTCAATCCGAAAACTGATTATACAAAAATTGTGACAACAAAAGAAAATCTTGATAGTGTTTTTATGCTTGTTACTGCTAAACTTACGGTTTAGAGTTCCGGTTTTTTCAATTAAAACTGCAATAGAAAACAGCAGGTCAAGAATATTTAATGCTAGTATACCTTTTCTTAGCAGTGAAACATTCACTTTTACGGCTCTGTTAGCAGAACTGACATATTTTTATTTTAAGACTTTCACAAAAAATCTTGTGTGCGTGAATGATTGCTCGAATGTCAACTGTTGCTGAGACGCAGATCTTATACTAAATCTTCCAGTCTGACAAAAAAAAATAAGGTTATAAGTGCGAAGAGCGTGTGGTTGTAGTAGCCACCTTAGAGCGGCCATGATTGAGCCTCAAGGACGTTGATGACCTCACCCGTGGAGACGTCAACAGTGCTTACAGGGAGCACCGATGAGAAGCCCAAAGGATGCCGCTCCGACACCGTACTTCTGCATACGTACAGGTAAAGTAATATTTCCGTTCCTCAATACATGGTTCGGGTACTCTGTGCGTATGTTTATTGGCTTTTCTCGCTACCCTGGTACAAGAAAAGAATCCACCCCCCCCTCCCCGTACTTGCGATGTGCTCAACCACGCCGTGCCTAACCAATTGGTTCATGTCCCAGAGTACTTGCTGACCACTACCTACGCGTAATCTACGCATAGAATACCGTACGCAAAGCTAGAAGATGTACCTTTCTAAAGGGAGCCCGCGAAAAGTCGGCTCAGAACGTTCGCGCAACACAAACGCGAAGATTTGCGTGCGCTGTTCCAAAACTGCGTGTGCTGACACCGAGCTGCCGTCGACGCGAGATAGCCATACCAGTGGATGCTATGCATTGCGTAGGGAGCGAATTCATAAAAAGATCGTTTGCGAAAATTTTTTTATTTGGAGTTAAGCTACGATAGCATTTAGGTGACTTGTTGACTACCGCAGATTTTGGTCACGTGTTTTGGCCCAAATGGTGTTAACGGGACAGGTGCAAGTGACTGATAATTATTATTGAAATATTTTCAAGTACTGATTATTAATATTGAAATATTTTCAAGTACTGCAGCCAAATGCAGGGCTATAACAGGAGTTGGGTACATAAATACAATAGGAAAGAATGACGATACCATCACATGTTCTTCAACAGAACAAATACCGTTACATCATAAGCTGTAACCGGGTACAGAAGGAAAGAAGTAAACCATGTAGGTCATTCTAGTAAACAATTATGCTCGGAAAAAAAGCTGTGTTGGAACATATTACCTATGAAGAAATGCTGTAAGATATTGCCTACATCTAGTTGGCAGAGTATTAGCATAAGCGATGTCATAATCATTAAATAGCCGACATATGTTCGTCAATGTGCTGCACCACAGTGCTCTTGCTTCAGGAGAAGCACGACCAAGCACGCGACCGGCGAAGCCCGAAGCCTAACAGCTTTTAGGTTCCTTCAATCTCACTCATACACTCATTTGCTCCACGGAATACAAATACTTCTTTAACGGTTTTTTCATTAGCCGTTATTGTCTGCTAGTGAAGTGTTTCCAGCTCAAATGTGCGAGCTGTCCTATGTGTGTACACAACCCCTGTTTATGTGCTCCTGGTGTCACTGATAATGGATGCCTCATTTTTAAATGATATCACCTTTGCCTAATCTTCCCAAACAATATGATTAGCGCAAGCCAGTAAAAAAAAACCAGAACTTTCACCTCACTGCCACGCCACTTTGAGACTATAATAAATACCATGCTTAGTAGGACCATAAAGTACTACCATTTGACTATGCATATTCTTCATGGTTTTGTCGTTGGAGCTACCTTAGCTGCATTACCACCTTTTTTTCATTCGTTCGTTGCACCACACATCGCGTCATCTGGCATGTGACAGAGGAGAAGCAAACCCCATGGCAAATGCGTTTGCAATTGAAAATCAACATTGTGTGTGCGTGTTAAACTCTATTGTGCTGTTCAGACTTAACAGAGGAGGGGCTGGCACTGCATTGTCAATATAGAAGTGGCGGACCGGTCGGAATCATCCGCAGACGTAAAAAGAGGGTTGGAGCCATGACCTTAAAGAATTCAAGGATGTCAGAACGAAACCGAAAAGAGCCTGCGAGCTAAGGACACAAAGGAAGAAAGAGCCACATGCCTCGAAAAGCGTAGCTGGGCAGAGAACCGATCTGAAAACGATAGACACAGTCAGTGGGCATACGCAGCAGTTCTGTGGATGCAGCTTGCCAGTCATTTTCTACGACAGGCTTTGTTCACAAAGCTGCTCCGTATGCTAGCTAAATTTCTCCAATAAGAATAACTGTACCTCTCGCTACACACACCAAGGAATAACTGAATAAGCGAAAGTCATTTTGTTTAAATTGGCACTTCATGCCAAATCAACCAGCGTTTTTTTGACCATCACAAATATGGCAAGCAAATTTCCACGTCTTTCTTAAAATTCAAAACTACCCTATCAGAAAAAAACGAATGGTGGGCATGGTGGAAACCACCACCCACCATTATAGTGGATTAGTGTAGTGGGTGAATGGTGGGAAACGCCCACCATGGCGCATGGTGGGTATGGTGGGTGCTGCAGTGCCGGCAACACTTGAGCGCGAAATGACGTCATAATCACCGTGACGAGCTGCCACAAAAAATAAAAAAGAATTCTATAAAAACAGTATAAAAAACACTTGTCCCGTAAAAAAAAACTAGGCAGCCACGGAGGATTCGAACGTGCAACCTACGGATTCCCATTCAAAGACGCTAACCACTGCGCCACACCAACTTTTTTTTTTCATGGTATTTATTAAAGTACTTGGCAATAAAGACAATATCAAGCGAACAAAAGTACAATCAAATCGCCAAAGTAAGCGCTCAAGCGTTACTCATAAACACTAAATGGCTAACACAGCGTGAGTTCCTCACATGAACAGTTCTTCACATCGTGTTATACAAACAAAAAAGGGGTGAGGTCAAACAGTTCTCTAAGACGGAGTACCAGTCCGGTCTAAAGTCTAGCTCATCGTAGATGTTTTTTAGGTGGATAGCCATTTGAATGAAGTGTGCGCTTGAAGAGGTGGTGGGCTCTGCATTGCGGTCTTGCATTCGTGTCTTCCACAAGCTGTGCAAACCCACGAGGAAAAACATATCATATGGTACTTCATCAAGTGTTGCTGGCAGAAGATAACGTATTGTAGTGAGAATTAATGACGAAACGTTTTTTCAGTGCTCGCTGAAGGACATCCCAAAATAGTATGGCATCTTTGCAGCTAACAAAGCAATGTTCAATCGTTTCCGGCACATCACATAGACGGCAGTTAACAGAAGGAATGAAAATACCTTTTCTTTCTAACCATGTGTTTACCGCCAATGTTTCAGAGTGGAGTTTATAGAAGAATGTTTTTGAATTCGGTGGAATGTACATTTTGCGCACTCGCTTCAACACATCGTGACCAGGAAGATTGGCGTACAGTGAACGGTACAATGGGAGGTGGGAAGAGTGTACTCAGTAGGTCCTTATAAAGCACCTTGCGCGTGACTGAGTACAGGTATTCTACAGAGAAGCGAGCTTTAAGGAACTGAACACCCATACAATGTCATGTTGGTGTGGCGCAGTTTACCTCGCACTGCGCCACACCAACATGACATTGTATGGGTGTTAAATACTTAGTTGTCATACAAACTTACGGTTCAACTTAAGTTATGTTTGCCGTGTACACAACGTAGACAAGATCTACACCTGCTACTAAAAATAGCACATTTATTAAACACAAGCAACTGCGGCCTGTAACGATTGCCCCTATGTTAACGGCACTATAGTGCTATTTTTTTTACAATTCACAACTGCAAAAAAAAAACAAGTGAACTGAGGAGCAGCAACAATTTACCGGCTGGGTCTGCCAAGTTTAATATCCGTTTCGCGCTCGTTCTAAAGGGTGACATCCGCTCACGCTTTATGACAGCCTCTAGGCTCATTCCATAGATACGCCCACCTAATTTATTTGATTGAGTATTGGGATGCTTTTCGCGCAATGTAGAGGGCAGTCGCGCCAGCGCAATGCTGTAGCTTTTTCGCTGAAGCAACTTCATAACGGTTTGGCAAAAACGAATGCAGTGTGCCGGAAACATTACGCTTCATGTTGGTTAACCAAGCATACCAATTGCCACGTCTGAGTTCTCGTACAAAAGCTAGAGAAGTGCCGGCGAGTGCGACCGGCGGCTGTCGGTGAGAAGACAATTACGCTCTCTGGGAGTGCTTTAATCGCGTCGCATCGATGTTTGTTGCTTCTTGAGCGGACACCATGCACAATGAAAAATGCTTCATTTAGGGTAATTGGTGCCATGGCTGCGCTGTATTGTCATACTTAATTGTCGAAATCGTGTATTCTGAAACCCGGAAGCACGGATGACACAATTGTACGGGCTCGGTCGGTAGGCCTAACTTTGATGGAAATCATGGTGGTAGAACATGTAGTGTACTGATCCCAGATTGGTACACTATATAAGTTGCCCGCCATTATAAGCCCACCCATCATCTGCTTACTGCTTCCCAGCATTATCGCGATGGTGGGCAGAGCTTCTCAGCTTGGTACACCATGTGGCCCACCATAACAAGCAGCACCGATCATCTGCTTAGTGCTTTCCAGCATTATCACAATGGTGGGAAGAGTTTCTCAACTTGGTACACCATGTAGCCCACCATAATAAGCACCACCCACCATATGCTTAGGGCTACCCAGCATTATCGCAATGGTGGGCAGAGTGTCCCATTATTGCCCACTATCTAGCCTCTGCTTTCCACCATCATTTCCACTTCACCTATCATCTGTACACCATACCACCCAGTATGCCCCGGCATAACCACCATATTTTCCACTACTTCCCACCATAGCCATCATAATTTCCACCATGCCCACTATTATTTCCACCATGCCCACTATTATTTCCACTACGCCCATTATGTTTTCCAGTATCCACCATGGCAATTTTTCCGATAGGGTAGTCTTGCTTGCCCTCAGGGCTGTGTTATCGCTCCTTGACACTGGATCACCTGGGGACAGTTATCTCTATAAGTAAGGCCTTTTGCCAAGTCTGGACCGTAGTGGCACAATATTTATTAGGTCAATGCGGTAATATAGGTGTTCTAGTGAATTTTGCTGCTTATCTCAAATAAGTAAAGTCTCCATGGAACGTTGTACATTATGTTTTCAAGTGTATGAATTGAAACTAAATTTTGTGTGGTTTAGCACTCCCTTTTTTGTTTGGCTTGTTTACCAACTTTTATGTTCAATTCTTACTGCCCTCTCAAGAATAAATCAATGCTGTTTTACTGCACATGCTTCAAATCAAATTGTATTTCAGAGCCTATGAAACTGAGCACATCGTTTAAAACATCGAGATGAGGAAACGAGTACTCGTTTGCCGTTTTATTATCAAATAGTTTTTGGCTGGTGTGCGCTGGTTAACCGAGCTAATGGTGTGATGCCCTCAAGGGACGCCTAGAGTCGGCTGATGGGAGTTCCAAAGTCTTTCATTTGGTCAAGTGGTCTACCTTTACAAGTAGGTAAACAGAGGTCGGTACGACACACCTAGGAGCTTCACGGAAACTGTTGGAATTGGTTTGCGGCAAAAGACGGTCAGAAGCCTGAACAGCAGCAATCGCCTTCAACACAAGACGAGTCATAGAGAGGTTTGTGAGGAAGCTTGCTCCTTTCAGTGGAGTGAATGTTTTGCGATGCATACGTTTTATAACCTGTTTCCAGTCAGGCGAATATAGTGCCCTGATTATAAGCACAGCTGCAAGTTATATTTTCAGCCTCAGAATTTTCAGCCATTGGCACACTTAACTTGAATACTTCGACGCAGCTCCCTAACTTGCTTTGACTGATTCCAGTAGTGCCAAGTGTTGTGCTCTGAGTGTCTGCTGCACGTTATAGTATCAATAAAACGGGGGTGGAATTGAATAGTAAATTTTTTTTATGTCTTCCTGACCAGTGGGTTTATGCGCTCACTTGGCACGTCCATTTTTGCCACGTTTCGCTCATGGCTATATTCCGCGCACGCCCATCAAATTTGTTGCCATATGCTTGTCTGTGCTCCTTGGCTCCCTGCTGTGGCGCAGGTCCGTGTCCTCAAATTTGCTGCAGGCACGTGTCCTCAGATTTGGGTGCACGTTAAAAAACCCCAGGTGGTCGAAACTTCCGGAGCCTTCTACTATGGCATCTCTCAGGATCATATGGTGGCTTTGGGACGTTAGACGCACAAATGAATCAAAATAATGCTTCTTCATGCAATGAATCATTGTATGTGATAACTAACACATCATTCGGGTTTCGAAATAGCAGTTGCTGCTTGAGCGAAGAATTATACGACATTTGTATAGAAGATCAGCTGCTTGCTCACCACAATTTAAATTTATTTATTGTTGAATATTTACAAGCACAATGATTGTGCGTTTTCTCAGTTTTTTAATACTTTATTTTTTAGCAGCAGCTAGAATTTCAAGCTAGAGAGGTGCATGAGTTGTCACACACAATGATTAATTGCCGAAATAAGCGTTGTCAACGAATTTCTTGGGCTTGTGTAAAAATATCCACGAGAAAACTGTGGCGAAAACGAACCTGCCAAGTGTGTTTTCGAACTGCGAGTTAGGCAAAAGGGAACTGAAAATTTACTGGAGAAATCGACACGTGCATCACCCCTTATTTATTCACCCGTACGTAGCGCGATGAAATCCTGGCTGTGGTGTCTGCATTTGCGATGGAGCTGGAAATGTTTTAGGCCCGTGTACTCAGATTTGGGTGCACGGTAAAGAACCGCAGGTGGTTAAAATTTTCGGAGCGCTCTACTACGGCGTCTGTCATAATCAAATGGTGGTTTTGGGACGTTAAATCCCGCAAATCAATCAAATCCTTAATCAATCATCCGTCATTTGTTGCAGTAAATAAACCAGATCCATAACTTGGCAGCGGTAGCATCAGTCGAAGCAGATCACATGTGGTGGAATAAAGCTGGGGCTCTAATGCCTGATCGGGGAAATGCTGAAAGGCACTGCTACTTTGCTTTTGTCATTATTGCAGAAAATTATTATTTGGTATTGTTAAAATTGAGGTAGCATCTACCTGTTGCATGTCCTCCATTGTCTGTAGTGGTCTGCCGAAGGAAAATCTCTACTGTGATTTATGATTGTACTGACATTGTACCCGTCGCTGTTTCATGATGTGTGAGTCATCCCTAAGTCATGGTTCGTTTGAAAGACAGTCCTACTTTACAAAATGAGTTCGTCAGTTGGTTAGGCTGTATGAGAAGCACATACAACTTTTTTTTCAAATCTATATTTACTGCTAGTGCTTCCTTAGTGAGCTTATAATCAACTGCAGTAGTGCTGCGATAGGCATTTTTTATTGAACATTAATGAATCTGTGTTCTTTATTTCTTGAGAGCTGTGCGAATAGGGAAGTTTTGTGTGCAAAATGGATTGCTATGTAGAAGTGTGAGTGCGAATATAATATTTTTGAACATTTGTTGTGTATTTTTCCAATAAGGCATTTTTTTGGGGGGGGGGGCTAGGTAGGTTTATATCTGGAGGGAAGGTGCTCCTTTGTTTTATCAAGGTCGAGGCATTGCAAAACGAATAGTATTTATCATATTTGGTGCCACCAATGCGGTGTCGACACCAGTTTGCACGTGAAACGGTCCTCCCCCACCCCATCAAGTTCTTTGAAGGCCCTTCCGATTTGTTAGACGAGGGCATGCTCCTTTCGAATATATAGTTGCTGATCGGCCCTGCAGACGTTTGTGTACAAAAACACTTGAAATTTCAGATTGTGAGACTTTAAATAACCTTCCACTCCTGCCATGCAGGTTTGAACCAGCGCTTTTGTGAGTCAATCTGATTATGCCCCTAGCGTAGCCGATGAAGCGGTGAAGTATATTAAAAATTGAAGGGGTGACTGTAACGGCACAGTGCATCTCCATGTTGGAACCAGCATTTTCTCGAGTGAATGCTATTGTTACCATAGCTTGAATGGAGCTTTAGTGCAAAGTGAGAACGTATTGGGAAAAAGAACTCAGAACATCGGAAGCGGCCACAGTCAATTAGGCATTAACTTATGTCTTCGGAAAGTTCTCATAGCAAACATTCCAGTGGGAAATAATCAAATAGCAAGTAGTATTAAAAAATTAATTTAGAACCCAAATATTTGCTCAGTGTTGTTTTTTAAAAGTAAGTGCACAAAACTGCAACAAACATATTTAACTTCGTTCATCAAATCGCGCAATGCTGTATTGAATCGTTCTTCTTTTCCATGCACTGCAGTGCTGCCTGAAACCTTGAAATGAAGCAACGCAGGTCAACTCAAAGATCAAGCTGAGATGGAAAAAAAGAAAAAAAAATGAACAGAGAAGTTATTTTCAGTCCTAAGCTAATGTGCAACCCTGTTTTCATCCACAATGCTGTTTTCAGTCCTACACTAATGTGCAACCCTGTTTTTATCCGCCATGTTTTCATCCACAATGCATTTAATTACGTAAAAATAAAGGAATGCACGAGGACTCGTCATGCAAAAACGCACCAGCCCGGGTCTCGCCTAAAACACACCAGTCCATGTCACACGGAAAAACGGCCGTACACAGCCGAACGGGCGCATACACCAGAAACCCTGTCTCAATGGCCGCTCTGGTGTAAATAGATGGCGCACACTAGACATGGCCTGGTGGATTTTTCTACTGCGTATGCTTGAATAGTACGGCTATTAGTCACTCGCACTAGCGTATCTTTATCTGCCTGCCTGCCTGCCTGCCTGCCCGCCCGCCTGCCTGCCCGCACGCCTGCCCTTTATCTGCCTGACTGCCTGCCTGCCTGCCCGCCCGCCTGCCTGCCCGCACGCCTGCCCGTCTGTCTGTCTGTCTGTCTGTCTGTCTGTCTGTCTGTCTGTCTGTCTGTCTGTCTGTCTGTCTGTCTGTCTGTCTTAACCAATAAATAGATAAAGCACGGCTAGCCATGATAGTGGTCTTAGAGTTATGGTCGTTCACTGTGGACTGATACAACTCGGGATCAAATTCCGCCTGCGGTGGCCGCATTTTCAATGCATTGAGTCAATGAATCAACAAATGAATGAGCTCTATTGAAAGTTAGGCAGTTTTATTCGGACGAGGCAGGGGCGCAAATGTTCCAAAGCCCGTGTACTACATTTTGGTGCTTGGTAAAGCACCAAAGATAGCCAGAAGTTTCGGAACTGTCCACTACGGTGTATCTGACAATAATGTTTGTTTTGGGACGTCGAATTGCGCCCTAATTACACTAACCGGGAAATAGTTGCCGCGAGAAGGATGACCTTATTATAGGAATCAGTAGCAACCCAGATGGCACCCCACCAGAAATGAAAGAAAAAGTCAGAAAACCCTTGAAGAATATGCAAAGAGGGAAAGCTTCTGGTGAAGATCAGGTAAAATCAGATCTGCTGAAAGATGGAGGGCAGATTGTGTTAGAAAAACTAGCCACCCTGTTCACGAGGTGTATGCTGACGGAAAGAGTACCAGAACCTTAGAAGAATTCTACTATTAACTTAATACATAAGAAAGGAGATGATAAGGGCTTAAAGAACTACAGGCTGATCACCTTGTTCTCCACCGTATACAAGCAATCTACAAGAGTAATTGTTAATTGAATTAAGACAACACTAAACATCAATCAGCCAAAGGAACATGCAGGATTTTCAACAGGCTACTCAACAACTAAACACATTCATACTATCACCCAGGTAATAGACACATGGTCAAAATACAGCCAACCATTCTACATAGCCTTCATAGATTACCAGAAGGCATTTTATCCAGAAGAAAAATCAGCAGTCATGCAGACACTGCGGAAACAGGGCGTCTACAAAGCAAATATAAACATCTTGAAAGAAATCATTACGAAATCAACTACTACCCTAGTGCTCCGTAAAAAAGGCAATGCGAAGAAGAAAACGCATTGTTGGCAAGCAACATCGCCACCGCTTGGGTACTGGGTGCCGGGCTTGTCTCGCTCGCCTCGTGCTGATCATCGCCGGCATCTGCTTGACTATTGCTCTTTCCCGATCGCGTTTCATAGTAGGACCACCGTCGCAACAGTCGCCAATAAACTCCTTTTCAATTGGTGGAGGGTGCTAAAATTCCCCGTCGCCTGAACCTGGGTGCTGCCATTCGCCGTCGCCTAAACCTGGAGCTGCGCAACGGAACGCTACCTCCCATCATGGCTACCATTAACGCGCAACCTGGCTCTTCCACTCCATCCCCCAGCAACCCCGGCGTTTTTCGTTTGCGACAGCCAAAGGTCTTTAGCGGGGCTGATGAGACCGACGTGAAAGACTGGTTCGCTGACTACGCACTGGGGAGCGCAAACAACAAGTGGGATGACTCTGACAAGTTGACTAAAGTCATCTTTTACCTCACTGAGGTGGCCGAAATGCGGTATAACAGCCACAAAAACGACATTACGACGTGGTCCATCTCCAAAACGTTTGCTGATGTTTTCTGCCGACCCGCTGTCCGCAAGTCTAGAGCCGAACAACGCTTGCGAACTCGTGCACAGAAGCCATCTAAAACGTTCACCAGTTACATCGAAGACATTATTGGTCTTTGCAACCGTGTGAACAGCGCCATGCCCGAGCCGGAGAAGATTCAACACATCCTCAAAGGGATAATTGACGGCGCAGTTCAGATGCTCCTGGCGCGCAATCCTGCCACCGTTGCGGAACTTGTGACTTTGTGTCAAAGTTTCGACGAGTTGAGGAAGCAGCGCACCCTGACTCGGCCATTTTCCTCACACGCTGACTCACTATCTAGTCTTACTTCTGTTCCTGATTACTCAACAACCCTGCAAGAGATCAAAGACTTTGTGCGTGAAGAAGTAGCTCGGCAGCTGTCGTTGATTCCCTTCACACAGCAGCCGCCGTCCTCTCGTCTGCCCTTCCCACTCCGTGACGTTATTGCCGAAGAGGTAGCTCAGGCTGTTCCCGTCGCTGCCCACCAGGAGCCTGTGGCCATGCCTGTTCCCGATGCGCCGGCTATGCAGCCCGTGGCCGCGCCTCTTACTTATGCCCAGGTGGTACGCAGCAGACCCGCCAGCAGCATTTGCCCCCCATGCCTGCACTTGCTCCCCACTCTACCTATCTTTCGACACCTTGGGCCGCACCGCGAGTCAGCACTTCCTGGCGCGCTGCTGACAATCGACCAATCTGCTACGCCTGCAGTACTCCAGGACACGTGACATGATATTGTCGTCGTCGCTTCCACTCGCAACACAACGCTACTTGGCCGTTACCGTATGACCCGCAGCCCACGCATCTACCTGATCTCTACCCTTCACCGCAGTATGGCTACACTAACCTTCCCAAGTCTCAGTCACCCCAGCCCCCATCTCCGACTCACTCTCCCCTCTCGCTGTCTCTTCGCAGGCGATATCTGTCCCCAATGCGTCCCCGACCCGCTTCCTCCAACCGGGAAAACTCAATGCCGCAGTTCCAGAGGCAAGAACTGCGCCGTCGTCGAAATGCCCAAGTCCTTGCACTTCACCTGCTATCGTCGTCGCCATATCTGTCGATGGTATTTCTATTTTTGCCCTCATCGACACAGGTGCTGCCGTTTTTGTTATAGCCGCCCAGCTCTGCCGCTCCCTACGCAAAGTGACCACGCCGCTCTCTGGACTAACGCTTCGTACGGCTAGCGCACAACCAGTTCGACCTCTCGGCACCTGTACAGCCCGCATATTCATTCAAGGCTCTAAGTACGTTGTCGAGTTCATCGTCCTTTCGGGGTGCTCGCTTGGCGTTATCCTCGGGTGGGACTTCCTGTCACATCATCATGCCGTCATCGACTGCGCACGCGCTGAAGTTAAATTTTCGCACCTGTCTGACGAACCTTTGCACGAAACTCTTGAGCGGTCCCCAAAACTCGTCGTGCGCGAAGACATTGAAATTTCTCCTGCCTCTCTTGCCGTTGTCCCTGTTTGCTGCGATGACCATAACGATGCTACAGTAATGTTTACACCTTCCGACATTTTCATGAGCCGCCGAGCCGTTTCCTTGCCTTTCGCTACACTTGACGTCACTACTGGCCGAAGCAATATTTTCGTCCACAACAACCTTTCTGCACCGCTTACGCTACTTGCCGGCGAATGTCTTGGTCGATTGGAGTACCTCGATTCCTCTTTATTCCTTAACATACCAGGCGAATCGTGCAGTAATGCTTCGACCGAACTTCAAGCCCTTTCCCCAGTAGAATGCTCGTCGAGTGACACCTTCTCGAGTTCCATCGCCGACACCTAAAGTGCCCATGAACGCGCCGAGCTTCTTAATCTCCTCCAGCACTTCGCAAATTCATTCGACGTTTCTCAGCCGCAATTGGGTCGGACTTCTGCAGTGCACCACTACATTGACACCGGTTCGCACCAGCCATTGCGTGAAGGACCGTACCGTGTCTCTGCTGCAGAACGTCACGTCATCAGCGACCAGGTCGAAGAGATGCTACGCCGACGCGTCATTCAACCATCACACAGTCCTTGGGCATCTCCTGTCGTTCTAGTTCGAAAGAAGGATGGATCGATTCGATTTTGCGTAGACTATTGGCGATTAAACTTGGTGACGTGAAAAGACGTCTATCCATTACCGCGCATCGACGACGCCCTTCACAGCCTCCAAGGAGCCGAATTCTTCTCATCCTTAGACTTACGATCGGGATACTGGCAGGTTCCTATGGCAGAAGCTGATCGCCAGAAAACTGCGTTCATTACACCAGACGGCCTGTACGAAATTAACGTATTGCCATTTGGGCTTTGTAATGCTCCTGCCACGTTTGAACGACTCATGGGCAACACACTGCGTGGACTGAAGTGGTCTAGGTGTCTATGCTTCCTCGACGACATTGTCGTTTTCTCTCCCGATTTTCCTACACATCTGCTTTGGCTCCAACTGGTTCTCACGTGTTTAACCAACGCTGGGCTCTAACTGAACCTTAAAAAGCGACGTTGCGTTTGCCACGCTCCGTTGTCTGCTAACATCTCCTCCAATTCTTCGGCATTTCAACCCAACAGCTGCAACGGAAGTTCGCACAGATGCTAGCGGGGTTAGTCTTGGCGCTGTCCTCGCCCAACGCAAGCCGGGCTACTCCGAATACGTCGTCGCTAATGCGAGTCGCACGCCTAATAAAGCTGAGGCAAATTCCAGCGTCACAGAAAAGGAGTGCTTGGCACTAGTGTGGGCGCTTCGCAAGTTCCGCCCTTGTTTGTACGGTCGCCCATTTGACCTGGTAACGGACCACCATGCACTTTGTTGGCTCACCACATTGAATGTTCCCTCTGGCCGCCTAGCTTGGTGGGCACTGCAAATCGAGGAGTACGACATTCACGTCATCTATTGCAGCAGACGCAAGCATTCTGACGCCGACGCCTTGTCGCGTTCGCCTGTACCTCCCGACTCGGCCTGCGGAACCACTGGTACCAACTCCGTCGCATCTCTCGACCTCGACTCCTTTGCCAGTGAACAACACAAGGACCCGTGAATCGCTTCCCTTTTTGACTGTCTCTCTGAATTGTCAATTACTGCGGTACCACAATCTCTCCGACGTCAAGGTGCTCATTTTGCCATACGTGATCGGCTGCTACACCGACGCAACTACGCCCCTGAAGGTCGTAAGTGGCTCTTGGTTGTCCCGCGCAGCTTGCGATCGCAAATCTGTGCCTCCTTTAACGACGATCCCCAATGTGGTCATCCAGGAGTTTTCAAAACTTACGAACGCATTCGCCATCGCTCCTACTGGCGCGGAAAGTATACTTTTGTTCGAAAATTTGTTATGGGCTGCCCTGACTGCCAATGCCGCAAGTCATCGCCTTTCCACTCGTCCGGTGCGCTTCAACCGCTTCCGTGTCCTGCCAAACCTCTCAATCGAATCAGAATTGATCTCTATGGCCCTCTACCGACAACATTAGATGAAAATCGGTGGATCATAGTCGCTGTGGACCATTTAACACGCTACGTTGAGACCGCCGCCCTTCCAAATGCCACTGCGCGGGACGTGGCATCCTTCGTCCTTCATCGCTTCATACTACGAAATGGTGCACCTCGAGAACTACTAACTGACCGAGGTCAAGCTTTCCTATCAGAAGTCGTCACGTCTATGCTTTCTGAATGCTATGTTGTTTATCGAAAGACCACGGCATACCACCCGAAGACTAACGGGCTCACGGAGAGATCTAACTGCACCCTTGGTGATATGCTCGCGATGTATGTCACATCCGATCATACTAACTGGGATCGCATTCTTCCATTCATCACGTTCGCATACAACACCGCGCCACAGTCTACCACTGGATTTTCACCTTTCTTTATTCTTTATGAACCCGAACCATCCCACACCATCGACACTCTCCTTTCATACTCTTATGACACATCCGAAACCTTATCTGTGTCCGAAGCAGCTCGAAATGCGGAAGAGTGCTGTGAACTCTCACGCACCTTTACGTCTCAAGAACAGAAGTGCCAGAAAGAAAACAATGCCGACTCTTAACAAAGCCACAGCTATTCCCCGGGATCACTTGTATGGCTGGCTGTTCCTTACCAAACTCCCGGCCTTTCCTCAAAACTTTTTCCAAAGTACGAGGGCCCATACCACGTTTTGTAGCAAACCTCGCCGTTGAATTTTCTCATTGAACCACTTTCCCCATCTGACGACATGCGCCGGCGTGGACGTGACATCGTCCAAGTCGCCCGCCTTATGCTATATTATAGCCCTCTGCCTCCAGACTCTTAGGTCGCCAGGATGGCTCTTTCTCGGCGGGGACAAATTGTGAAAAAGAAAACGCATCGTTGGTACGCAACATCGCCACCGCTTGGGTACTGGGTGCTGGGCTTCTCTCACTCGCCTCGTGCTGATCCTCGCCGGCATCTGCTTGACCGTTGCTCTTTCCCGATCGTGTTTCATCGTAGGACCACCGTCGCAACAATAGTCAATAAATCCCTTTTCAGCAACAGGACATCAATCAAGAAGGGTGTAAGGCAGGTGGATAGAATCTTCCCAGTGCTAATTACCATTTGCTTATAGGAGGTTTCAGAGGCCTATAATGGAGAGAGTTAGGGATAACAGGCAATGGCGAGTACCTTAGCAACCCGCACTTCGCCAATGACATTGCAATGTTGAGTAACTCAGGGGAGAAATTGCAACTTATGATTACGGTGTTAGATAAAGAGAGCAGAAAGGTTTGTCTTAAGATTAATCTAGAGAAAACGAAATTAATATACAACATTCTTGGAAGAGAACAGCTCTTATAGATAGGTAGTACTGCAATTGAAGTTGTAAAAGACTACGTCTACCTAGGACAGTTAATAAACGTGAAGCCGAACCACGAGATTGAAGTAACTGGAAGAATAAGAATGAGTGGGGCACGTTTCGCAAGCACTCTCAAATCATGAGAGGTAGATTGCCACTATCCCTCAAGAGAAAAATATACTATAACAGCTGCATCTTGGCGTTACTTTGCTACAAAGCAGAGGCCTAGAGACAAAGACAGTTCAGCTTAAAGCGAGGATGACGCAGCAAATAAAGGAAAGGAAAATGGTATTGTTATCCTTGAAAGACAAGAAGAGAGCAGAGTGACTCGGGCAACAAGCGGGGGCTAAGGATATCATAGCCGAAATCAAGATGAAATGGACATGTGGCGGGCGTGTAGCGCATAGACAGAATAACCGCTGGTCTTTAGGGGGACTAAATGGATTCCCAGAGAAGGCAAGTGGGTTAGGGAGAGGCGGAAGGTTAGGTGGGCAGATGAGATTAAGAAGGTTGAGGGTATAAATTCACAGCAGCAAGCAAGGGACCGAGTTGACTGGCACAACAGGGGAGAGGCCTTTGTCCTGCAGTGGACGTAGAGAGGCTGATGATGACGATGATGCAGATTACGCTCAAGCAATTGTGAACTACTAACATCTTAGCCCTACAGCAGCTGCACAAAAATTTCTTTGAACGCTGGGCACCTGCAGAATCAGGTAACTTTTGCACTCAAAAGTAGCAACATAAATCGTCTAATATAGGTTTTGTAGGAGATACTCGATATTTACTGTGTCGGGAAGTGCGTAAGCTTCGTCCACCTGTTTCATAAGTGGACGCGAAACGAAAGCACTCGTATATCGTTGATTTTCATTTGCTTGCTGCCCATCTGTGATGACCTCTCAATCCTTCGTGAGCTATTCTGGCAGCGAGAGGTCTTGGACGATGCCAGGAAACACATTACATCAAGTTGAATCGAATCGATCAGTTACCTGAACTAAGAAAGAAAAAAAGGCCTGTCCTGCGGGGAATGCGTAGCACAGTCACAACAAAAGCTGGATGAGTGGACTTTGAGAGCATTTTAACTACTCTTTGGTAACGGCAACAGACACGTTTGCAAGGGTTCCCACTATGCCATTATCATCGTAATTTTTTTCAGTAGGGTGGCATTCACTGCGCTTTTCTTCGCCATTATTTGGAGAAGCCCGCTATACACCTGAAAAAATAAGTTTGTGCAATTTTTTTTGATGCTGTGGCTGAGGACGATGAAGAAATATTCCTCAAGTTCTTATAAAGAAGGAAGGGGGAGCTGAATCATTGAGCGACCAACTCGTTACACAATTGGCATTGTGGGACAGCTGGTTGTTCTTTTACTGTTGCAATGGGCCTCATTATTCATATTAAAGTTTTTGCTTTCCCGACGTTAAGCCTAGTGCTTTAGACCAGTTTGCAACAGTGTGGCCTTGTGTTGATGGTGCGATGTATAACCAGAAATAAAGAAAAAACTGAACTGCGTGGCTTTCTGGCAGAATTCTGCTCTGGCACGCAGGTGAGACGAGTTGGAAGTCTAAGTTGACTCTTGGTGTTTTTTTATTTATTAGGGTTTTTTAATTTTTGTGCGACAGAGTGCGACAGTGTAATTTGTTCAACAGTATTAGGGGTTTTTTAATTTGTGTGACACTGGTGACGGCGCCATGGCAGGCAATGACGGCGCTCGCGTTCCTTCTTATTATCTCATAAATGTTTTCGCTTTGAAAGTGACTCGGAAGTGCTTCGACAGCAATATTGGCACTGCGTAGTGGTTTGGAAGTGACCGGCTTGCACAGAACCGTTTTTGAACTTGAGTGTGCTTTTATATATCAAGTCATCTTCAAGGTGTTCGCAAGTGTTGTATCTTGGACGGGAGCAAAGTGTAATTTGGAGAGTAGATTGAGAGTTCAGTTTTACATGCACTAACACGTCCTTAAAATTCTTTCTGCGGCGATACACAACCTTTGGTACTTCGAAAACTGCTTTTCTTAGGCGCTCCTTGGATGCCAATATTGAATAGTGCTTACGAAATATAATATTTGTGTTTCGAAGCGCATTCAAGTATTTCGTTATAAATGCTACCAGCTGGTTGGGTTGTGCTAGGAGGGTTTCTTTAGCTATAGTGTTTTTTTTTGCTTACCTGCTTCGTTGTATACCTTGTTTACGGTGTCTTGTTGGTTATTTTTTTCATACAACGTGTATTTTAGGTTATGTAAGTGGTAGAAGTATTCACTATCGCATCTACAGATGCTTCCATATGCCTCACTTATCATAGAAAAATTCCTTGTTTGAAGTGTTGCGGGTGGCGACTAGTTGTCTCTAGGTGTTATAGGCTGCTTGTCAGTTTTTGGTAAAGCGTTATCTTCAATTTTCCTGCTTGAATAGTGACTGTCAAATTTATGAAGTTAGTTTGATTGGCACAATGTTGCATGGTAAATTTAACACCACAGTGTAGCTTGTTACAGTGATCAATAAATGATTTGAGTGCGTTTATGTAATGTTCCCATATAATAAATATCTCGTCTATGTATCGTATATAGGTAGGAGGTCTTACAGGGGATGATTTTAACAGTTTTGATTGTAAGTGTCCCATGAAAATGCTGGCGTAATGTCGCTAGAAAAGGGCTCTCGTACTAGTGCCAAAACGTTGTGTACTAGGTCAAATCACATTTAAATGAATAAAATTCAGTGATAATTCAAATAACGAGCGGTAAACGTCAGCATTATAAGTCTCCTTGTATTCTATTAGCGACTTCTACACTACTTTCATTAATTAGGTAACAGGTATATTCATATACAAAGAGCACATAAATAATCCTACGAGAATGACCTAATCCGAAAGCGTTTGTATTTCATGAACGTTATCTAGTATTCTAAGAAAACAAGGTGTATCTTTAAAAAAGAACAGTATAATAGATAGTATTTTGCCTATATGCTGATTTAGAAATATTGATAGTGACTCAGTAGGTGTATTGTTGTTGAACCCTCTAGGTGCGCCGGACATTTTCGTGGTAAATTGTTCGTCTATAGATTCTTAGGAGTCTTTGGAAGGACACAAAGGCGACCAGCTGACTTAATTTTGGCATGTATTACCGGTGATCCGTGGGCGTCAACAACTAATTTCCTAGTTATAATACCTGTGATGATGTATTGTATTCTATTATTATATTCTTGAGTTTGGTCTCAGACTAATTGTTGATAGAGGGTGTTGTTGCTAAGTTGTCCTGTACTTTCGTTTATGTATTTCGCTATGGGCCCGATTACTTGGCTACCACCCTTGTCCACTGGTTTTATGATAATCTCTTGTCTGTTTGGAAGTTGTTTCAAGACATCGTGTTTTGCCTAAGTTCTCTGGCTTTCGACTCTACTTAGTTGTACTCTAAATTTCTCTTGAAACTAGTTTTTGGTTCTGATGTAGCTCTTGGCATTATTCTGTATCTGATGTCTAGGTGCGCGGCAGTAGCAAGGCATCATTTCAAACGTCTGTCTTCTGTGTCTTCCTTATCAAAAAAGAACTCATTTATGCGCAAACGCCTTCAAAATTCAGTAATATTTTGGTGGAGATCATTTTGTTTCACAGCATTGTCAGTGGCCCAAAATGTAACGCTGTGCTTTAGTATATTTATAGCGCTGGGCCCTAAGCTTTACGATATGTTTACCAGTTTGCTTTTGCGTTATGGGTGTCATACTGGGGTTGCAGAACTTTGTTTAGTGTTCATTGGTTTATTCAGAGTCATGCTCGTAGCATGAATTTCCTTGGGCTCATCCTTCGTGAGAAGTTTGTGTTCTCTACGTGCTATGAATCGGGTTAGTTCGTCAGACTTTTCATCGGAAAGTTTGATGCTACAAAATAGTTGGGCATTACGGAAAGCTGATTTCGAGAATGTTCTTTTAAAATATCAATTATTATCAAAGACGCAAAACCTTAAACGCTGTTCACATGCTGTAATAGCTTATGTGATAAGGTACCCAGAGCTCATATGACCTTCTTAATAAATATCGAAATTTTGTTTTCTTTATTGGACGTGGAGTATTTCTTGAAATGCATTCCCTTATTTGTTTGTTTAGAGAGGAATCTGCGGGATTGAACACAACAACAAAATTTGTGGTTGTCTTTACTGCCCTGGCTGTTTGTCTTTGTGTTCGAGTCGGGCAGACCTCCACAGCACAACGTTATCAGGGAGTGGGTCCTTACTACCCTTTTAGTTAGTTGTGAGGTCCCACCCAATGCAGGTTTTCAGGCGTCCAATGCAGGTTCCCGAGTGTCTTTCTAGGAGATGTGCGTGGAATCGTTCTCTCTGCTTCTTGTGGTGGTTCTGTTACTGCTCCTATTATCACGTCCACCATATGAGTCGATCATTTCGGCGTCTTAGCGACTGTGGGTCGCACGTAAACATAGAATTTTCTAAAACTAGCTAGAGAAGACTCGGGCGCAGTGGTCGTTGAGCGACCATGGAAATGAAGGGTAGCACACGGATTTGCGTAGTCTTCGTACTTGCGGGCTGCAACTAACACTTGTGGCTTAGTTTGTTGATGTGTTTTCGTTTTGTTTCGAAGGAAAGAACAAACTTTTTTGCGTGACCTGATTTGAAACGGTAAGCCCAGGACAATAAGATGGTGAAGAGCAACCGCTGAGCATTCGTTTAGCTTTGTTTTGTGAGAAAACAGCTCCAAGCCACAAGAACACATACCAAGCCCGAAGTACGAAGGTTAGACAGATCTGTGTACTACCCATCATTCCCATGCTCGCTGAAGCGCCGTGCGTTACAGTTCCCATACACACTAGCGCCAGAGTTCCCTCTAGTGTATATTTGGAAACTCTATGATGTAGCACCTAGTTCTTGTAGTAGGTGAATTGTGTTGTGGTTCGTGGTAGAGTTTGTTACATTGTGTTAGCGTCAGCGTCTGTTTAAATAGATTCCTATTACTGTGCTTGATGTTTCTGCGAATTACTGCGACACCTGAATATCTGAGGTGAAGTATGTCGCGAGCGAGCAAGATGTCAAGATCCGGGTGACTTGAGGCACGTGGATGATATCGAAGTTTCTGTGACCGTGTTCAATGTCCAAAAGCAAATCGGTAACCTTACGTTATCTATAAGCGGGAGCAAGAAGAATGCGCCTTTGTGTAATGAGAGATGGCTGTTCGCGATCTTAGACAGAACTTTGTAAGGGTGATTTTTACGTGTAGTATGCTGTCTTGCACCTTATTTACGCAAGTTCTTAGGGCTTCTACAGCGATATAGAAGTTGTATGCACAGTTGTTAGTACCGTAGTGTATGATCAAGTGCGTTATGTGCTTGGGAGCAACAGCGATAAAAAATCACAGCGTATCCAAGGAGTGACAGATGGTCAGTGGGGCGAAGCGTTCGTCCATCCACCTGTACGTGTGTCCATTCGTCCGTCCGTGCATGTGTTCATGCGTCCAATCACGTTCGAGGATGCAGAAGGCGCTCAGGTACCTCCGAGAAGACGCGAGTCTGGGAAGCCAAGCTCAAGCTTCTTCAACGCGCCCGCCGCTCTGCTTCGTCCTTTTCCCACGAATGATCCGCCACGTACGGCAAATATACAAGAGATTGAGAGGGGCACTTGTTCTCCGCGCACTCAGCCAAAGCGCGCACAGCAGCCAATTGGAGAGTAGTGGCTGAGTAATGCTATCTAAAATTGCGACGAGAAATGTTCATTCACTTCTGCCTTTTTTTTCTTTTTTGTCTGTTCTCTCTTTCACGCGTGCCGCGTTACAAACTTAAATTAAGGTGAGCATCGCCCCTAAAACTTTATTTTCATGTGTCTTGGTTTCGTTTCTAGACCTAATGTATGATGAATGTCACCTCCTTGCAAAGTGGTGGTATATATACTTGTACTGACTGTCTCCAACTAAAACTGTTTGTGCTGAAGAAAGTAGAGGAAAATCATCTTAGTTTTCATCTTCCTTCAGTGAAAGTCTGAAAAACGATAGACATGGTAGCGCTAACGCGAATCAGTTATATTCTTGTCTTGAGGAAGACAATTCCGCTCGTTGAAACGTCGGCTAGAGAGAGCCCCTGTTTACAGATTTTTCAGCTTTCATCTTCTCCCTCCTACCGCTTTTTTTTAATACTAGATACACGTGAGAGGTAATGAAAGCATCGCAATATAAACTACCAGTGTGAAGTAAAAGGGCACTATTGGGACCCCTCTCTGCGTACAGTTGTCACGCATGATTATTATTTTTGTTGAGTCTGCGGCGGATCACTGAGGCACATGTCCATGAGTTTTGTATTTGAAAAATAGACAGTATATTGCGAAAGATGTTGCGATACTTGTGACTAAAGAAATGAGCGGATGATACTAACACAACATGGTAGAGGTAGAACAAAAAAAACTTGCACATGTTGATATGTGGTAAGTCTCCGTGACGGGTTTACATAAAGGCAGTGTGAAATGGAAATGAGGTGCGTTAGGATTCTACATTATTTTGGCAGTAACAGCTGTTCTTCCAGTAACGCTTTTTTAAACGCATGTACCTCGCATGTAGAGCGTACGCCACTGAAAATGGCAGTTTGGCTTTGCGAAATAGTGCGCCTCTTCCAGCTGCCATCCGGATGAGTTTTTAAGACCACTCAACTCCTACTATGTCCTCGTTGGTTTGTGGCAGGGCAATTAGGTCCACAACCTGTTCGGCGCAAGGTGAGGTAAGAAATGCCGCATTTTCGTCCAAAAGCTCCACCAACGACAGGCGCTCAGCCTCAACGGGAGCTCCCCTTTCTTATGGAGATGCCACAAGAGTATTGCCGTGCCGACGCCCAGTGAGAAATCGCGGGCACCGCGAGTCTTCCGAGAGCACCAAGCATCATGAACCTATTTTAATCATTTCTTCCTTATAGAAAAAGAAAACAATATGTTCGAACTTTTATTTTTAATAAAACATTTGTACGTGAATAAAAATGAAGGTTGAAAAACGGCTCGACTGCCTTTGGGTACAATGAAGCAAACATTACCATTCTGGGGCCGTGTTCACTTCACCGCTAGTTATTTGCTAGTATCAGCGCCCTGACAGTGAACAAAAGAGATTTTATCGGATGATTCTGCTTGTAAACAACTATGTAGCCTCCTCAACGGGTAGCAGAAAATTGTAGTGCACTTGGAGTAGAACGGGCCAGTTGAATAAAGCCCCACCTGTAAGATGATAAGTTCAAGCAGAAAGACAGATGAGCAGCAAAGAAAGAAGTGCTGATCTCATGGTACAGTCAGTTGGAACGCAAAAACAAATTCAAGCACCACCCATGAGGACGCGCCGCGCTATTTCGCAAGTTCATGTGCTTCAGAGAAAGCAGATTTCTAACTGTAGTAGTCATATTCTTCATTATCATCCTGATGACGCCTATTCTAGAGCAAATGGATCTTTAATGTTGCGCCAATGAACCAAGTCGTGGCCTTGCTGTGGTTGCGTTTAAATGGTAAGCGCTTCATTTCACCTGCACAACTTACTTTCTCTCGCCCATTCATGTGCTTTCCTTCTCTTGGAATTCACTCTAAGGAATAGTGGTTCACTTCGTTGCGGGCTGAATTCCCCGACCATACACATGTTTTTTTCTTCATTTCGACTAAGACAAGCACTAGCACCAGTTTTTTTCTTGATGCACTTCACTCTCTTCTTATCTCTCACTGCGACAGTAGTAATTTCTGTTTCTATCGCTCGCTGCATCGCCCTCAATTTAGGTAAAACTATTTTCTTACGCATCAAGGTTTTTACTCCCGATAGGAAAGTGCTGGTAAGGTGCAGCGCTTATAAATATTTCATTTGAGTGACAGTAGTAAACTATCATGAATTATCTAATAATGGCTGCTCAATGTACTCCGCCTATTCTGATTCTACCAAACTGCGCAGCAGATCGGACACAAAGAAAGAACGTAAAGGGACAGTTGAACGCAAAAACAAAGAATTATCGATTCTTGTATATACATCAGTCTCATGATTGGGCTGTGCGGTAACTACTAACTGTAGGATTGTCTTACCACCTCCAGTGCATCGCTACCTAAAGCATGTTCTTGTCTTCCGGAACCGTTGTACATTAACTTAGTTTTCTGCCTATTCGTTTATACGTACCGTCCCGCATTCCTTCTGCGACTCAGCGATTCTAAGGTGCGATTCATCTCTTGTGTTAATCATCAATGCAATATCCTCATTAAATTGAAGGCTACTTTGGTACAGTCACCTAAATTTTTCATACCATGCGCTGTGGTGGCTTGTCTGTGTGTCACAGCTACATGACAGAACCAAGTTCCAAAAAATTTTTTTTGTGGGCATGTGGTGTGTGTTATAAGAGAGAGAGAGAGAAAAGACTCTCTAGCACACAATGGGCTGGCAATTTGGTCTCGGTGGCTTTAGGTGGTGGCTCGTAGTCCCTGGACACGAGCGGCATCCTCGGCCTGCCCGATGGCCCAGAGTTGGCCGTTCAGCTCTGAGCTCTGGAGGGCCGCCTCCCAGTGGCAGCGCTGCCGACGAAGAAGGCCCCCGCGGCATCCGCGACCAGGGCGGCGGCAGGAACGAGTGAGCTCGAGGCTTCCTGTGATTTGGTATTGATGGCCGCTATAGGCGCATCGCTATTGGTGGTGTTTTCACAACAGCCATCGCCGGCACATTCCCAGAGCATGTGGCTTAGCGTTGCTCTGTGCCCGCCTGCTTTACATACATCGGTGAGGTATATATTCGGGTACAGGTAGCGTATAATGACCGGGCTAGGGTAGGAATGTGTTTGGAGTAAGCGAAAGCTTAAGGCATCTCGCCTGTTTCATTTCTCGTGAGGTGGTGGGAACCTACGCCTTTCGAGCTTGTAGTGTTGGGTGATGTCACGGAACTTTGTAAGACAATCACCCCATCACTATTCTGAATTTTGTTGCTGCGTGCCTATCAAAGTGCCTTGATCCAACAGATGCATCGCCCAACTCTCGGAGTCAGAGGCGGTGGCCACATAGTGAGCCGTGGCTCGGCGAGTGAGACCTCGAGCCGCGGCGTGGGCCGCCTCGTTCCCCGCTAGCGGAACGCTGGTGTGTGCCGGGGTTCATAGGAGGAAAACCAAGGGAATTTGGGGTAGTGAGCGTGACGTCGAGTCACCATCTCCACACATTTGAAGGATGCGCGCCGCTTCTCGCAAGACACGGCTGCGCGCGACACTGCGGACGGCCGCCTGCGAGTCGATTATCACAATCTCTGCACGCGGCGCTGTGGCGAGTGCTAAGGCCATTACGGCTTCTTCGGCCGCCTCCGTGTGTCCAGTCGTCACCGTGGTGCTCGCGAGGCATTTGCCCTGATGGCCGACGACCACAGTTGCGGAGGCTCTTCTCCTTTCTCCATATCTCACAGCGTCTACGTATACCACATCCTTACTGTTACCAAACTTCTTTTGAAGCTGTCTATCACGCTCGTTACGCCGTCCGATGTGGTGCGTCGGGTGCATAATCCTAGGAATTGCGGAACGATCAAGCAGTCGCGGATTGAGGCAGGGACCTCCACCTTTCTCCTTGCTGAGCGTGATATCTGATGCCCAGCGACTCAAGGGTGTGTCGACCCGTCTTTGATCTCGTTAAGCGTTCGTATTGCGCAACGTCACGGGCCTCAACTCGTCGAGTGAGTTTGGAAGTCCGAGCTCTAGAAATCTTTCGGTACTGACGTTGATCGGGAGCCGATAGTTCTCTTGAAAGCCTTTCGTATCATGCAGTTGATTTTGTTTTTTTTAGCCTATTCACTTGAGGTAAGGAGCAACGTATGTTATTCGGCTTATTGCGTAGTGTTCGCGCAGACCGTTACGTCTATTCGTGATACGATGCAAAAGTCTGATCGCGTCGTCTACTGAACGTTGGAGTCGGCGCACAGTCTCACCATTATGGCCATTTGCCTGTATGTGTAAATCCAGAATTCGAATTTTGTCTACGTGTGGTATGGGAGTGCCTTCTGCCAACAGAACACGTATTTTGAAGAATTCCCCTACCTCGCCACGTGGGGTTTTGAGGCTTCTGCTTGTGGGATTGTGATTAAATGTTCGAACTTGGTTGCTGAGCACTCGAGGCCCGTTCCGTGCAAGTACTCCTGAACTTCGTCTACTCCCGACTGTAGCATTATCTCGACGTGACCGTCACAAACTCCTCCGGGAACCCAAATGATGATGTCGTCCACGTATTTACTGTTATTTAGTACGGGTATATACATTAATTTCTCTGGTAGCCCCAAAAGCACAATAATAAAAAGTAATGGTGATATTACGGAGCCTTGTGGCGTTCCCGTCGAGCCCATTTCAAAGTTTTGTGACTCTTAGTCGGCGATCGCGACACTTGCGCGCCTGCTTGCAAGAAAATCATGTATGTAATTGTACATTTTTTACCTAGACCTAATGCCTCAACTTGTTTCAGTTTCGATTGGTGTTTGATGGTATCAAATGCCTTTTTACTATCCAGACCAAGAGTCGCCTTGGTGGAGCTCGTAGTGTTGTCAACAATATGATATGGTGCTTTAGCTGAAGTGCGAAGAGATTGCGGCGGAATCCCACTTGGTGTGAGGGAATGCGTCATGGTCTTCGAGAAAGTCGGTTTCCCTAATGAGAACTGCGTGCTCCATGACTTTTCCTACACAGGACGTAAGCGAAATTGGCCTCAGATTATCGAGCGTCATTTGCTTGCCTGGTTTAGGTAGCATGACAACTCGAGCTCTTTTCCACGCTTCGGGAAGGGAGCCGTCTCTCCAGCACTCGTTGACGTAAGTTACCAATCGGAAGATTGACTGATCATCTAAATTTCGAAGAGCCTTGTTGGTAACCCTGCCTGGTCCTGGCACCGACCAGGAGTTAAGTTTGAAAAGGACTGCCCGAATTTCTGCCTTGCTAAAGTCTGCGTCTATTTTATCAGGGTGTTGTGCGCTGTCTTCCGTCTTAAAGTAACGGTCTCGTATTGCGACGAGGATATTTGCACCTTCATAATTTTAAACGAATCTCCAAGTTTTATAGCCTTGGGCAACCCGAGTTTTCTCCGGATCCAACAGATTCCGAAAGCGACGCCAAGCACCCGCCCCACGCATCTGCTTCTCCAAGCCATTACACACGTTTTCCCATTATGCCATACATACTTTGAACGCGTGTTCCTCGATCTGTCGGTCTAACTGTGCCATGCAATTTCGCAATGCCCGGTTTTGTCTTTGGCGTTTCCACCTTTTCATTAGGGCTTCCTTTGCTTCTCCCATATGTAGCAGCCGGCTGTCGATTACTTCAAGCTTCGCCTCGGGCGGAATGTCACACGTTGCCGCATCTACGTCCCTATTGAGCGTCGCAGTCCATTCGTCTATATTCGTGATCGGCTCGTCGCCGCGCCCTCCTTCTCGTTTCTTCCGGAACGCGTCCCGCTTTCCTACTTTAAGTTTACGGTCGTTGCCTTTTGAGCATGCTCCTTGATCACTCAGGCCCATGCCAATTATAATCTTTATAAGCGAGTGGTCACTCCCCAAGTCCTCTTACACGTTTTGCCAAGACGCTGTGGTTACATTCGATACAAACGCAAGGTCTGGCAGCGTGTCTGCACTCACGCTATGCCCCTGCGTGTTGGATCAGCGGGGTTCGCGACGAGTTCAAGCTGTAGGTCTTGCGAGTGTTCCCAAAGGTGTTTGCCTTTAGGAGTTTCACGCATGTATCCCCAGGCCCCGTGCGGTGCACCCTCGACTAGCAGAGGTTTCCCGTTGGTGGCAGTGCTAGCCATCTGGAGCAGCTCCCCAAATCGGTGCTGCAACGTGGGTTTTCTGTATACGTCAAGGACAAACAGTGCTCGCCCACGCCTAGGAATCAATGCTACGAAAACGTGTGGTATATTTGCACACTCAAGTTCACGCTGCGCCACTGTGGCGTTACGTCTAACAAGCACGGCGACAACCGGCGCCGGGGGCGGCGAGCGCGATGGTGGTGACCATGGGCGCACCAACGATGTGAGCGGAACGCGCCACCGCCGGTGCCCCGCGGTCACTCCCGGCGACCCGCCATGTGCCGAGCGGGATGTCACCCGTTGTATTCTCTGTCTGCTGTCAGTCGCTGCCGCGTTTATGGCTTTCTAACCTGCAAGTTTTGCCGGATAATTTGTTTCCTGTAAATTATAACATCAGGTTTCGTTGCGCAGCCGCGGATATATTGCTCGAGATTGTCCGCTTCTTCCTATAACCACGGAAGTTCCACTGCCAAATCATATGCTGCTGTTGGCTAGCGTTAGTGTGATTATGTGCGTGTCTAGCCATAATGACAGTCACATTTAATTCAACCCATCGCCGTCAAGGCAACCTGGGTCAGCTGAATTGCGTCTCTGCGTCTGCCAGCGTGTTTTGCTGTTGTTGACTTGGTTGCTGTCTTGCGCACGGCTTATTTATCGTTCTAATCCGTCTGCCCCCAGCTAGCGGCAGTCGGGCTTGTATGTTTTCTATGCGCGCGACATGCGCGATGAACATTTAAGCCATTTGCCTTGGCAGCTTGGTTATCGCACTGTTCAACATGTCATTCATCTGCGCCACATGGTTTGCAAAACGCTCGTCGAGGCTGTTTTCTATAATATCGATGCGCTTTTGTAGTTGATCATTAGGTTCACTTTGCCAGGGGTGTTCCGGCCTCGCAGGATCTAGTGCAATTCTTTTCGCGGTACACGGGTGGTCATCTCGGCCGTCTGCCTCTTCCCCCGAACCACTCTCATCGTTCGTGTTCATCTTCACCACCTCGAGTCACGTGGGAGTCAAGGAACGGAGCGATGAAGGTGGCAGCGGCGTCACCTGTTGTGCGTAGGTTGAAATTGTGCAGCCTCGTCTTTTACCATGGAATTTTTCGCTCTGAGGATAAGGTTTTCGCGTTAAAGCTCAGAAATTCTCGATTGTAACGGTTCTGGGTGTTGTAGCCCTCGCTCTATTGCTCGTTTAAGCTCGCTCCCACCACCACTACCAACGGCGGGAGCAAGAGAACGATCCGCAGAAGCGACGCCACCGGCGTGAAAAGCGGCAACATTAGCGCATCTCACCTGTTGCCCAGTCATCATGTACCCTTGTTGCGGCTGCCACCGCGTCTGGTGCTGCTGACTTTGTGTGCCCTGGTTAAAGGCTGCGGGGCCTGGATCGGCACCACCACGCGTCTTTGATGTGCTTCTCGGCGTCGGTGTGAGGCTGCGAGAACGGGAGCGGCGTTTCCCCCTGCCGCCTCTCGCGTCTCAGCTAGTCGAACGTCTTTCTGGGCGGGCGTTGCATGAATAATGGTGAAACGATGGATAATGACCGTAGTGACCTGCGTTGCCTTCTGTGCCGATGCTGCTGTTGTATTTGCTGCCGTACACATTGGCCGCTTCCTCTTCTTCTCGTCGTCTTCGCTCTAGTTGACGACATTTAACTATGTACGGAGTTTCGTATGTCCATTTGCAGCTGCGGTCTTCTGTGAGGTGGTCTTTGCCACACAGTTGACACCATGACTCACATCGATGGTCAGATGACGGGTTGTTGCTGCCACAGCCTCGGCATATCTTGGAAGTATCTTGGAAGAAGAAGGCGAGGAGCAGCTGCTCGATTACGGCGACATCCTCGCGTGGTACAGGGAGCAACGGCGTGGCTTCCCGCCTCCGCACAGGGATCTTACCCGGTGGGAGGCGGTGAGGTTGCGCCAGCTCCAAACCGAGACTGTGCTGACCCCATCGCTAGCGCGACACGTGTGCCCCGAACTCTACGTGAGTGAAATGTGCAGTGTGTGCGCGAGCGCGAGAGCCACCCTGGCTCACATACTCTGGGGATGTGACGCAGACAGCGCGGACGGTCCGGTGTTACCGCCGCAAGTAGAACAGCGTGTGGGGTCTACGGACCCAGAAGACCAGCGAAGGGCCGTCCGGCAGCTCGAGGTCGCACTGGCGCTGCAAAGGCGAAAGGGGGACACCCTCAGTAACCCGAGCGGCGCCGGGGCACGAAGGCCTTGAGGTCTAGGCCCGCGTGACATTAGGACTTCTAGTGTAACGTGAGATAGGGGGAACCCCACGCCCTGCGCGGCCGGAGGGAATCCCGCATGCTGGAACCCAATAAAGTTTATTCTCTCTCTCTCGGCATATCTTGTCCTGCGGGTTGGGGCACACGTCAGAGCGATGTCCTAGCCTGCCACACTCAAAGCACACACCAATGTGCTTTCCGTACAGGGAGCATCTGACAAGCATAGCTCCATAGTACACGTGTCTGGGTACGTGGAAGCTGTCAAATATTATGATTATGTTGTCCGTTGTGCCCATGCGCTTAGCATTTAGCACTCCGGGGTAGCGCTGCGTCCCTAAGGTATTAACAATGTCCGCCGTGCTCTCATCCTTGTAAATGTTCCTAATCAGGCCTTTTGAAGTGTTTTGCGGGGGGACTTCATAAGCATTTGCAGTGAACTCTTTGCCACCGATGCAAATCTTGCTGATGGCTCCGTATCTTGTAACTCTGTCTGCTGACGGTGTGCTGAGTACAACGACGTTTTGCATCACATTGAGGCAGATGGTATCTTTTCTAGCTGCTTCTCTGCCAATACCCGCCGTGTTACGTAGGCAGCAAGAAAGGAGATCCATTCCATATTCGGCCCATTTGAAGCCATCTCTAGGGCGTCCGATGATCTTGAAATCATCAGGTGGTAGCTTTGGCATTCGACTCGCCTTAGCGAGGTGCCGCTATTGACGGGCACACCTTTTCTTGTAATACGCAGCCGTGGCCGCAGCTGGGGCTGTTCCTGTAGACAATGCGGCAGCCATCGCTTGCTGCCTCTTCGCCTGCTGCTTTTGCGCTGACTTGGACGCGCCATTGGCCTGTTTTGTTCTCCGGACGCTGCACCATTCTGCTTCCTCGCCGAAATGTTCCGGCCAAATCTCTTCTTCATCTACCACTACAATATCAATTTATCTGTTGGAAAGGCCTGGTGCGTTTTCGTCGAAAATCGGGAGCTCTGAGGAGGTTCGGCGACACGTCAGGCTAGCTGGCCCGACCGCCGCAGCGTCCGGGCTATGGCACAGTATGTAGAGACGCTGGACTAGACGTTCGTGCCAGCGTGGCAGAAGTAAAGTCTCCGATAAGCGGCCAAAAAGTGGGCGTACCTGGCAAACATGGTGATAAAGGAGTCCTTGAAACTTCCACTGATCGATGGAGAGAATGGTTTCCACGATGAGTTTTACAAACCACCAAAAACTTAGGAAAGCTACGGAGCAAACGCGAAACACGTCTGCACTCCGTGGCCCCCTAGTGGTGTCCTTCTGTGTTATAAGAAAAGAGATTTTTCTCGCACAAATTACCATTGTTCAACAGAAAATGAAAGCTTCCTAAATTTTTAGCATCGAGGTTTTACAAGTTTATTTTGGGTGTTCACATATTCCTGACAAGTCCGCGCAATTCGTTTTCATTCCCGCATACTGGGTTGAGTCACTCCCCCACGCCGCCAAATATATCTAAGCAAAATTAATTTGTTTGTTTGTTTGTTTGTTTGTTTGTATCCTCTAATCCATGGCTCGTTCCCACTCTGGGGGATCGTCCAAGAGAACAGATAGTCTCATATAGACGATAACTGCATTATTGCTTACAACGAAAAAAAAAGGGGTGAGGGGAGTTGTATAGTGAAGACAGTATGTTGAAAAAAGAAAGAAACCAAAGATTTAGATAGTGTGAAACAAGAATCAACAACAAAGTAGACACTAATAGGTACAACTTGATTTTGGAGCCGACCAGACAGCTGGTTTTGCCAAACCGGATTAATTTGGTATGTCACAGATTTAACCAGATTTCAAAATTACATTTCGACCCGTTTTTTTTAAGTACCTGTTACCGTGGGCTTTATGTTGAAAAACGTTTAGAGACTTGAATAAAATTACACACCGCATCGAATGCACCTCTGTGGCAATTTTCCAAAACAGAGGCACCAAAATTCAGAGCATTTTCTGTGGTTGAATTTAAACCTAGCTTCCCAAAGTAATATCTCAAAGTTGGTTTCAAATTATTGCATAGTTGTTTTCCTTTCTTCTTTTTCTTTTTTTCTTAATTTTTTATTTTTCATTTCAGCTAAAAATTTCTAAAATGCCATTCATTCATTAATTCAGTTATTGGTAATTTAACTACTTCATTCGTAAGCCACCTTTAGATTATGCAATACTATAATCCCTAGAAGACTGAGTAATTATTTTTTCTTTATCAAAATGGTTTAAAGGCCGATCACCCATAGTGGGCATGGCCCACAGCATATAGATACAAGCAAGCAACCAAGTTAGCCAAAAGAAAGTATGTATTCCTAATTTTATGTATTAACGCTACGTTGTCGACAGAATGAATTTGTAGTCTAGTAAAGTGGTTATGGGCCTTGAATGACTGCTTGGGTGCATAAAGAAAAATGACGTCCTTAACTGGAGACATTTTCGAAAAATGATGAGCGAAAATCTGAGAATCTTTTCCTATGATACGCACGTCATTTGGTTTAACACAGGATTCAAGTTAACACCAGTGCTTTGCGATTGCAGAGTTGTCTCACCAGCGACAACAGAGGTTGGCTCTGGAAAAATGAAGCGCTCTATTTAGTTGGGACATTTTCTCCTGAATGCATTATAACATCACAAGTGAAGACATGGAGAAGAAAGACATGCGCGGTAACACAGCGAGACCTGGAAGGCGTAGCATTAAAACGTAGACGCGCATTCTAGCTTCACATTCTATTTTAAAAGCAAGGACATTCCGTTCAAACTAAAAGTCAATTTAAACTGCTTATATATCTAGCGTAGCCTGGTATACTACTATTTTGTCGTGGTGGTTTCATTACCCACCGCACTATTCAAATAAACATCAATAAAGTGGCACCAGGTACATGTAATAAGAATATGACTTGTGTGTCAGGACACAAATTAATACATATATGCACTGCATAGCGAGGCATGTGTTGTATGCTGTGAAGCCGGCAGTGTGGTTTTACTAAGCTGGTAGATAGCAAAACGCTCATGTCATTAGAAGTATGCCTAGAAGGGCAGATTACACCGATATGAATTAATGAAAAACAAGATTTGCGGCGATGTTTTTTTTTTTTACTTGCGCGTTATGAGTATGCCGACATGGTACCGAGACGTACATGAAATGCATGTAATACCTATCAACATTATGCACCGAGTTTGCGCCTATGGCTAGCTCTGCCACTGGATAACCTTGGCTCCTAGCTATTCAGGCACTGTAACGATTGTGAAGCACTCTGCCTGCATGTCATTACACTGTCTTAGCGTTCACCAGCTCTCATAGGAGAAATCTATGTGCCTTTTAGAGATCAACTGCAGAGAGTTCCACGAATTTTATATTTTTTCAGTAGTTTTGACAAGTTAAACTCATCCCAAAATGTAGTCATCCCTAAGACTATTTTCTATGCGACTGGAACTGATTTAAAAGTTGGGAGATTGCAACAGGGTAAGTTCTGCAAAAATATATAGCACATGCTCGCATATTTTCTATATACGATTACAGTTCTCTATGGTGTGTCCATTGCGTCGAGTATTTGCGCAACCTTTCGAATATTCAGTCACAATATTCGAAAAATGTACACGGGGAGTCTTTAAGTTGCTGTGACAAGACCTTTTGGTGTTTAGAATGCATATGTGCTTCCGCTCACTTCATAGGGAATGCCTATCCTATGCTGGCAAGAAATGAGACACATTGATTACATTAGTGAAAATGTGGGCCAATATAACAGCTAGATAGATATTGACTCGCTAAAAATTACAACTTATCGCTCCCAATATCCTGCAATGTATCTACAGTGAATATAATATTACGTTAAAAGGTATTTACAAGTTCATATATTAAAAAGTGAGAGATGAAATGAGTTAGAATTACCTTGTTCGGGAAATTAAAGCTCCTATTCGAACACCCTACTTCAGCATTTGCGGTCCTGCTGTCTCGTCCGCGCGAAAGGTACGTCGGGAGTTTTTCTGCGTAGAAAACGTGGCGTAATTGTGCATCATCACTCCATGCTCGCTTTTCGTCTGCTCATTCAGTGTCTGTTGTTCGTATTCGCAGATGACCGATGAAGAGTAAGTAAAACGAGTCTTTGAAGGCTCACGACGGCTTTCGTATGGCCGCGCACAATTAAAGAGGTTCAAGTACATTATTTTACGCTGCGTTGATCATTGAACTAAAAATTCCTGCTCGCGAAACGTTTGGGTGATCCATGAAAAATTTTTGCAAATGCTCTGCAGGCTTGTTAAGGTATACTGTCATAGATACAAGGCATTCGAGCTCAAGATATCTTGTGAAGTGAACTTAAGTCAGGAAACCAATGTTTTCAAGCTTATAAAGACGAGATCGCGCATCACTGACATCGCAAAAATTGCACTACGGGCATGCCCGCCGAACGCCAGCCATTCTCCGGTATAATGTAATGGGGCTTTCACTTTTGTAAAACTCACTTGCTCTATTTTCCTTTTTCGTTCGTTGCAGTATCACCACGTAAAGGAACACACCTATATGGACTCTCATTAGCTTTATATTCCCTCTTCATATCGGGTTTCAAGGATTTTCACAGCTTGATAATTTTTATCGAAGGCAATGAGCCCGAAGATTTCAAAAGTATATCAAACTCACTAAAAGCCGTAACGTTAGCCCAAGTAATGAGCCACGACTAACACAATTTCAAATGAGAAGGCTCACATTCCTTTTCTAATTATTTTCCCTAAGCTAGTACACAATCAAGACTGTAGAAAGCATAATTAGTTGCTGAACTTGCGCGTTAGTTCACGAACACTCGCTCAGTTAAATTAGTAAAACCGCGCTAGCACGAATATTATACAATACTGTGCAAATATGCTCATGACAGCAATAAAAGTTTTAACGTTAATACTCCGACAGGTTTTTTTATCGCATAAGTGATCGGCTCGTCAAAAAAAAAAACCCTCGTGGAAGAATCGCAAACATATGTGTTGTCAAAATTCACAGGTTCGATAGAGTAATATTTAGATATAGTTCGTGTATTTACTAGATACTCAAAGTTTCGAAGAGCATAAAACAGACAACTTGTACAATTCAAATGCCGGTGTGATATTTCAAACATTTTACTTCACTCTGAGATGTTTTATTGCAGTGGCCGGGCAGCAATATTTGTGAGCTGATTTATTTAGAGCGAACCTACAACATCACAGCAACGCCGCCGAGAGTAGCCGAAGCTTTTTTATCGCACACTAGAAGGTTATCGGGGGGTGGGCTGGGTGACGACCATGCCTTCACCAGAAGGGCAGCAGTTGCTTGTCACCCATGTAGCTGCGAATTCACAGTTATTGAAAAATAAATTTCTATTTACCGACATTTTGTTGTATTTGCACGAAGTTCTTTCAAGTAGCATAGACACCGTCTTTGATTCTCCTCCTAATCATCTAATGCCAATACAAGTGCTCTCGCCATTATGCTGTTTGCTTTGCTGGAATGAACGAACATGCCATCATCAACACAAACAGCATCTAGAGCAGGGAAAAGTAGTTTCTTATATACAAGGCTGTTAATTATTGCCCTAGTACAGCGTAGATGAAGTTTTACTGCCCAAGGATTTTCATTCGACCTTTAAGTGCACCCTCTTTAAATAAAAGTATACCCCCAGACAGTTAGCTGAGGCAGCGCAACCACTGTTTCACACCGCTTTGGCGTATGGCCTGTTAGCTCTCCAAAATGTACCTGCTAGGAAATTTCTTTCTTGTACTAAAAACAAGCGGGTGCCTTGAAACACTGTTCAGATCGCACGACATATCCTTTCACTCTGCTTACCAAAGGAAAACGCCTCTCCAGGAGAAGCCGGGGTGGTCGAAGAAGGCCTATGTCATCGCGGCCGTTGTTGTCCTCTTGGTCCTTGGTTGTGGCGCCGCAGCCACCTACTGTAAGCTGTTGAAGTTATTCTCCCTAGCACCATATTTATTCATTCAATTGAAGCTAGAAACATAATTCTGTCATGTCATTTAATTGATGCATTCTATGGAACGTATAAGCAATTGAGTATTGCTTAACTAGACCTGTGGGTCACACTGTTAATGGTGAAGCTATTTAGGCCTGCTCTTGAAACGTGCGCATGTAACGAAGAGCCGGCCACGCTGTCATCATGGCAACCAGCCACGCCGCAGCTGCTAGAACACTGGACTCACTTTGTGACGTCATGCAAAACCACACTTGCACGGTAGCAACAACCCCGCTTTTGCTACAGCTTAAGGCCGAACCACACGCACACAATTTTCGAGGGACGACGAAAGCGTGGAGCGACAAGATTAGCTGTGGCGGAGGCCTATGAGTCACCACCGCATGTCGCGTCGCGCGTTTCTGGAAAACTAGAAAAGATGTCTTTGTTTCCAAAAGCCAGCATGATGATTTCCGGAAACATGGCTGCAGCCCTGGTTCTTACTTCACTTCCACGATCAATAGCGGTTCCAGAGGGGGGGGGGCAGAGAGAGGCGGTAGTGGTGACCGGCCCTCCCTAAAACTTGTGCCAGCACCCCCCCCCCTTTTATCAACGTTTCTCATTCACTTTCTATCATGAATTAGGACAAATGAGTGGGGCCACTCTGAGCACACATTGAGAGAACTTATGCCATGACAGGGTTTTCCTGCTACTCTGGCCCCATCTTTCATTTTTGTGGTAATTAAAGTGACAGCCCCCCCCCCTCTAAAATGAGTGGCTGAATTGACCCCTACACTCGATGCTCGTTATCTACGCATACTTGAAGTGAGTGAGACAGTGGCCGTCTTTGGTTTTAAATAATTTTTTAATGAATTATTTTGGAATTAACTTAAAGCAGATACGGTCGCTTGCTGCAATGCTAAATCTTCATGCGCATTGCTTCATGGCCATTGTGGCACACGCTTTTACGCACCCTGTTGTGTTTAAACAAAATAACTCGAAAAAGAAGATCATGAAACGTTATTATGGCTTACTTTCCCCATACAAGACCGAATCAGTTTTGGCATGTTGTGATCGACCTACCTTAAAACTTGTTTTGGCGATTTCATGAGTATCCACGCGCTATTTTTTGATCTAACAGCAATGACACTTAATTGAAGACATGCGCTGCAGCTGGCGCGACGCGGTGGTGCAACAAAAGAAGTTTGTCGCTGTCATTCGTCGCTATCGTTCGAAATTCGCGTGCATGTGGTTGGTCCTTAGGCCGCGTTCACACTGAGCATTCCGGCCGCCGAAAGTGCTCCGAATCCGGTTCGGCGGCGGCGAGATCCGCCGAAAGGGCCCTCTCCGCGCCGACCGCTCTCGGACCGATTTTTCCGGCGTCTGCTGCCGAATCGGTCACCGAGGACCAATAGGAGCGCTAGTCAAGGAATTTTGAAAAATGGCGGCCAAGCCCTTCTCACTTGTTATACTACAGTGCACGTAACTGAATGTTAAAACCAACGGGAGTTTAACCTACTCTGTGCCTACTTCGCCTCCGCATTTTGTTAAAGAGGTGACCGAGCTTGCTGTTGGCATGACCGAGCTTGTTGCGGTCTTGCAGAGCAAAATGAACCCACCAACGCCGCTGGCGTCGGCGGTTTTTCTGCTCTTCGTGCATTACAAGACAGCCACTTGCCAGCAAAGTAAGCAGTACTGTGCTTTCTTGCTTCTTGCGTACGAGAATCGTCGAAGTATACACCACCGGATAGCGTAGTAGCGTTTGCGAGCCGCGAAAACGACCGGGTGACAGCGCATCCATCCCGCGTTCGCCCCGTAGTAGATGGCATATTCAGCGGCGCGGGGCGCGTCCAGTGCGAACGACGCGGCGTTTTGGTGGCAGGGGAATTTCGGTCACTGTAGAAAGCGGATGTTTCAGTGTGAACTAGGCATTAAGCCACGTCCAGTGACAGAGACATCTCGTGCAGCCAAGTTTCACTGTGCTTTTGCTGCTCGATAGCAGGCACATACATTTGACGTGCAAAGGACGCACCCTCGGAGAAGAGGCAGTGAACCGTGGAACAAGACCTGTCGTTGTACGAGAAGGGTGAGGGCATAGGCGAGCAAATCCACAATACGCGCCCAAGGAAAGGGAGAACAACAGATGAAGAACAGAAACTACCAGTCACCGTGAGTAAAATGCTGCGCTCGTAGAGTTTCATACAATAATACCTAAAGGGAATCTGGCACAATAGTGTCTACGCGGGCTTCTTTAGTGGTGCTTGTACCCCTACGTGAATTACGGAAAGTACAGGCTTTGGATCTGCTTTGAATAGATTGCGTTCTTGAGTTTTGGCGCTTATTTTGCGAGTGTAAATTAAAGAGATGTGAAGTTAATTTTATTGCAAACATTTGTCATTTTTGTGCGCAAAACAATAGCAAAAAGTTTCCGTGATCATTAAAAGATTGTATCCGGAAAAAAATCTAACCACTAGAGTATGCATCGCTCTGCCATTGGGTTCCAAATTAGGCATCAAGATATAACGAATTATGTGTTAGAACACTTGAAAAGAAACATTTCTGTTTTTTCCCTCGAAAGCACGCATTACCTACTTAGTTTGAAGTTTCACCACAGTGTTACGCCATACAATGTCTGGTGTTTAATCCGGAACAAAGCTGCGATAAAAAAGCAGCTTGACTAGCCCCACATCCCATCAATACAAGGCAGGAAAAGTGAGCGCATTCACAAAGTCCTGGAAACAACTAAACAGACACAAATAAATAGTTTAATGTGGCACCAATAAGAAATATTGCATACATAAAATTTTAAGCAATGTTGATAGGATCGCACTTTTTGAGGAAATACGAAAAAATAGAAATAAGTAGAACATAAAAACAAATCTTTGGAAATAGCTAAATCTCTCTTGCGTCATGAAAGTAAAAAAGTAAAGGAAACAACCCTACATTATTATCGTTGGCTTAGATGCCAGGTGAGTCTGTCCAAGTAGGTTGCCCCAAACCCACCTCTCATTTTGTTGTGAAGTCGATTCAGAGGAGCGTCACGGTGTGTCTGCTTAGCTTCGCCGTCATTTTACAGACGGACTTAAAAAGATTTTGGCAAGACGCGCTGATAAAAAATTATGAATGCGATCCAATATCCTGCACTGGCAAGGGAGGCCACATCTATGCGCAGTGGTGAGTGGGCGATACTCCACTTGAACCACCAAAGACAACCTCCAAAGCTCCAACATCGTAGCAAGTAAAAAAAAAGATGGCAGCATATCCACGGAGTGGATGATAGATAGTGAGGCGAAGCATTCGTCCGTCCATTCGTTCTACCTTTCGTCCATCCTTGCGTGTGCCTTTGTGGCCGCCCGTGCGTCCATCCGCCCGTCCGTGCGTGCGTTTGTTCGTGGGTCTGCACGTTCATCTGTGCGTCCATCCCTGCTTTCGTCCATGCATCGGCTCCTGCGTCCGTCTATGCGTCCATCTGTCCATGCAGCCATCCATGCTTCCGTCCATGCATCTGTCTGTGTGTCCGCTCGTCCACCCATTCAACACTCCAAGTACCACCATCTCGCATCTTTTCATCATATATTTCTCATTAGAAGCACCGCCATCCGGCGGACATTTTTAAGAGAGAAAGAGAGGAGGCACACGCACACTCTCTTACGGCTTGCGTATCGTGTCTACTTCCCACCTTGAACCACCTCGAGTTCATGGTATATACTAGTTCATTGTATTGATGGCACTGCGCCCCAACGCTCGCTACACCTTTCTAAAACCTAGAAAATTACGCCAAGCGAGTGTAACGTAGCAACCCTTTCTTGTCTTCTGTGCGTTGTTGAACAATAAAAAATTCGCAGCGCGCGCGTTAACTAAAAGCCGACTTCTCCTGTCTCTCATTCCCCCTTAGCAGCCATTGGCATGCACGTTGAGCACTGTCTTTTATTGTTCAACAACGCACAGAAGAAATCCCTCACCGGCACCTCCTTGGAGGTCAAAATGTTATACTTGTACACACTACTACAACGGCTACGAGGGACGAACAGGTACCGCTATAAGGAGCTTCTCCCCTAAAAAACTTAGTAGTCTTCAGCCTCTTTGATCAGCAAAGGCGCTGCTTCACTGCTTCTCACTTCACCCCACTACTCACTCTGCGCGAAGAACAATGCTGAACCTTTAGAAAAAAGATACGTAGACAGTTCGGTAGCCAACGTAGTCCAATCCAAAACCTGTACTTTCCATACTTCCCATGGTGGTACATGATCGGAGAGCCAGATTTCTCTTTAAGCATTTTTGTATGGAACTTCATGGGTGCGCCTATTCAAGCTCTACGTTAGTATCGAGCCGTGGACGCGTGGCGCCTTTCTATACCAGCTTTGCTCTGCCTCAAGCCTTGCGCAGCCAAGCATAAGAAATAGCCTTTTTTATCACTTTGCTTTCTCTCTGTGGAACTGTAACAAAAAACTAAGCAAGTGTGACGTGTAAACCAAGAAAAAATGAAGAGGGTCCTGAATGCCTTGGCCAAAGGCAAAATGCCTCTTCTTCGTCTCATTTGACTGTGTCACTGCGTCATCCTTCTTCGCCCCTCTACGAAAGTTTTCTGCAACGGACTTCACTCTGCACTATGCGTCCAAGTTTGGAGGCAGTGCCGTCGATGACTAATTCTCTGCGCTCCCTCCGTGGGCTTTGGGCACTTAACCTGGGCTTCACATTGCCCCAGTGAGAGGCCCGTCTCTATATAAGCCGTGATACCACATAATGTCGTCATCCCGTAACGTCGCAGTGACTCAGAAATGTTCGCTCTACGACGCGCCTTGATGACGGTTTAGGGTGGCGTCAATAGTTTAGGAGGACGCTTTTACATAACTCATCTTGACTCCGCGGGATACCAATGGTGACGGTAATGCTTTGTCTTTGATCAGAAATATAAGCTTCCTTTTTCTACTAGCGAGCGCTCCTAAAAAGCGTGTGGTTTTTATTTGGTTTTCTAATGGCTAGAAACGAGCAGTGCTAAAAAAACGGGAAAATTTCGAGGAGAACGTTTTATTGATTTTCTCCACACAGTCAGAAAAATTAGTTAAAAATTACATGGCATGAAACGTACAGAACTGATGGTTGGGCAACACCTAGCGTTTCACGTGAAATGAAACGAAAACCAAAACTCCAAACCACAGCTCACCATTCACCATCAACATCGCATAAAAGCAGCTTCAGCGTCAGCTTAACGTGTCTTATTGTAGCTTCGTCGTTCCAATCTGGTCATGCTTGGGACGGTTTCTGATGTCTTGGTACCCTTTATTGTTCAGTTTTAAGTTTCCCTCGAACACTTCTGTGACCTGCGGCGAAAGTGTGCCTATAAATTTGTGCGCAACGAAATTCTGGAATGGTTGGGCGAACTTCTGATGTGGATGTAAGTCACAGTCGAGAAGACCTTTGGTGGGAAACGGGTACTCGGTGCCTGTAAGCACTGCAACAGCAGCTGTGTTTTTGCCAATGTTATATCGTAACGTGATGAAAAAAGCTACCGGTGAAGGCAGTGGTACCGACTCTGAATGAAAGTTTGGACTGCATCTTCTTACTATTTTATCAGCTTTTCCGTAGTCAAAGACACTACGAAATAGACATTTCCGGTTTCTTTGTTCTATGTGCTGTAACAGTTCCGGGAAGCCGCAACCATTAAAAGGGCGTTATGAGTTCGCGGTGATGTTTCTGGCCTGCTATTGTTCTGTTGAATACTGTATTTGTTTGTAAAATAAAAGATAGCATTTCATTTCTGTTAGATACATAATGAAAGTTATTGCTTGTGACACTTGGTAATAAACTAATATGACATGGCAATAAAGTATTGCCATACGTCCAAGAAAATTCGTAAATTTTTCTGTTTTTCCTAAATTTCGGGAAAAAACGAGAAAAACTGGTTTTGTTCAACTGCTCAAAATTTCCCGTAATTTGCATCTATACTTATGACTACGTGAAAGCCAGGTGCCTGGCGGACGCGACGAAAGCCGGCGCAACGAAAAAACAAGTACCTAAAGACGCCATGCGTGGTCTACGCTCCCTTCGAATGTACCACCGGCGCGCTGACCAACCTGCCCGGATCCATCAACGAGCGAACTCTAGAAATATCGAGAAGGAAGCAGTGAGTCACTCTCTAGTTGCGTCGCGGGACGCGAATCCTGTGCGAGGTATGTCCCGCTCTACCCCAGCTTTGGCTATTTGGTGCACAGACGAAAAGCCGAAATTTATAGCACCGAGAGTGAGCGTATAAAAGTAAGAGGCCGAGGGTTGCGACCAGGAGAGAAGTGTTTTTCGCCGGGAGGTGAAGGTTTGTCTATACAGTGACAGAGCAGAAGATGGAGTGAGTGCTTTCTGTCAGAGAGTGAAAACGTTATCTGCAGTAGCAGCACGTGAGTGGCCGAGGTGTTACCGGCAAAGAAGTTTGATTACTGAAGTCTTCTTAGTCACGAAGCGAGAGGTTCCTGGAAGGGAAACCACAGACGCAGCGCGACGAGAACCGACGCTTGATTTTGGGTGAGTGTTTTCTGGAAAAGAAGCAGTCAAGCTTTCTTCGAACAACTTTGGAGTGAATACGTTTGACGAACGTTTTAGTCCACAAATATGCTTGGATAATTATTGCATGGTATTGCATTGTAGCGAGAGTTGGTGATTGTGCCCGTTGTTTTGAATTTATTGGTACATCTTGCGGGTGGAGTCGTATTGTATTGGACAAGTGCCGAGTGTGCATCCTTGCGTGTTTGTTCTACCTCATCTGAGAATGTATTTTTTGTGTTTTTATCAACTCTACGCTCTAGCTACCTCGTTATTTGAACCACAGCTGGCGTTTGTTTGCGTGCCATAAGGAGCAACCCTAAATTCTCCGCACTTTCAAGGGGCGATTCGGGGGGGTTGATAGGCCAACACCTAAAATTAGCCCGGGTGATTGCCTCCCTAATAACGGTAACAGTTACACGCCTTAATAAACTAGCGGGCGAAAAAAGTGTTTGCACCATTGCACATAGCACCTCGACTACTCGCAATAATGATGCAATAATTACAAAACCACACGCGAGGGGAGTATTCACCTCTCGATCTCGCTTTCGAACGTTCAAATTCATGTCGCACTATAGTATGACTTCTTAATTACAAAAAGTAAGATAAGAGCGGCCATAATATTCTGCAATCAGCATTGAGGTGATAACGCAGTCCAGAAAACACTTTGGACCATCTTCCTGAAGGGAACCATGATGGGATGCAAAGCAGCAGCGGTGCGCACGCCGCTGACCCGGCTGAAACGGGCATCGACGCGGGTGCTAAAAGAACGGTTTGAAGCGAAATTCAGTGTATCGTTTATTTGGGTAAACGTTTCATTCAAACACAAAGACAGTGGAGGTGGGTTGGGTTTTGTGTGTTTAATCGCAGATAAACAAGCCGAAAGAGTGTTTTCACCGCCCGCTACGCTCGAGCACACGTCCAGCGTAGCAGGCGGTGGAGAAGATGATGCGAGAGAGAAGTGTGTTGCGAGTGGGCAGAGAAGCAACACCACCTAGGCGTGTTGGCAGGTTCCGGTAACTGCAACTTAACCCATTTGACATCGTTCGAAAAACTACAGCGGGGGGAAAGCGATGCGGCGCGTTGGTGTGAAGACACGGATAGAGAGCGTTACACAGGTTAAGCAAGGAGCTGCTTCGCATCTAAAAAAAGCAAATTGTCATGACGATTCAAAGCGTAGTCATTTACATGCCTGCCTAATGTTTGCTGGCAGTTGGTCTATAACATTTCAGGCGTAATGAAACACTCTACGGTGTGTTTCATTAAAAAAACGAACACCAGTTACGACATTCCGCAATAAAAACTTCCACACAACTGTTCTGTTGTATGCAATTTTAAGGGTACTTGAACGTAGTGTGTTTCGCACAATAAGCACAATTGATAGCAGGAAAAAGTTTTTATGAAGTCGTGTGAGGTTAATTCTCTGTTTGCATGTCCTCACCCGTCTGCACGATGCTTCGAAAAGTGATGCGCGGTTCGTATGCGACGTTATCCATGCGTTAATGCACGCGTACGATACCTACAGAATAAAGGTGGCGTGCTACGGTCTATCTCAGCTTACTTTAGATAGTTGGACACAACTCAAGAAATCTGGGGAGGCGCTGCCCAGGTGTTGGAAACAAAGAAGCTGATCGTTTTGGCAGCTAAAGAAAAAGTCTCACTCATGCACTTGGCAACTAGTGCTTTCCGAGCGTACAAGGGCTCACCAGCCGTGCGGCTCACGACGTAAGTTGAGAGTGCGCGCCTGCACGCTTGTGTGCACCCACCTTTAAGCAAAAAAGGCTCAACCTCAAAATTTTTTTTACGTTCGGTATTCGTTGAGTAAGCGTTCGTGGCTGCATACTCCACCACTAAGTGACGACTCTGTTGGCATTAAGAACAGGCGTGTTCAAAAGGAGGGGCCGTTTAAAGGGCCACTCACCAGGTTTGACAATTTTGAGATGACAAGCACAATGTCTAGATGATATGTTCGTGATCACGTTTGTCAAACGTTGCAACGCTACGCGCAGCGGAAATGGGTCAAACTTTAAGATGAACGCTACTCCCCCTTCCTTTTGTGGGTGCGCGCCCAGAGAATGAGGGCATGACATGTGCCTATGAATAGCCCTATGCACATTCAATGTAGTGACGTTGGTCCACTACGTAGATGACTATTCTCTGACGTTGCCAAAACTGGCACGTGAACTGGCAAAAATTATTTAGCATGACATGTGTAGTTTATGTATTTGTTGCTTGAAGAGAATAATAAATCTCAAGATAAATAATGAGACGGAACGAGGAAATGTGAGCCGTACGTTTTTTTTTTCATTTTCCCCCCACCAATCGCAACGAGATACGGGGCTAATTGGCCGGTGTTTTGCATGTGTTCGTGTTCTCATAGTCAGCGCATCGAGCAGACGACAGCCGTAGAGGAGGAGGAGTAAAACTTAATTCATTCCAAGAGAGGAAAGGTTCGGTGATGGAGTGTCAGAGGAGCCTACCCAGCGTAGGTCTCCGCTACCCTCTTGGCCCAATCCAAGATCTGGTCCTGGACCACGGGTGCCGAGCTGCACACAGCAGCCTCCCACTGCTCCTCACTAATAATGTGTAGAGAACTAGGTGGTGGGTTATGAGTACACCCCCTCATGATAAGGTCTTGGTTAGCTCTTTCTTGACAAAAAATGCACAATGAGGAGGGGTATATCGCAGCTTGTATAAGATGGCAAAAAGATGGGGTAGGAAACCTACGCGTCTGTAACTGGCGCCATAGTATTTCATTCTAGCGCGAAGCTCCGAGATGTAGGGGGGGGAGTATATGGTGCGCTGTAGGCGAAAGTGATTTCTTATATCGTGGAAGGTCACAAAAAATTTCTCGCGCTGAAAAAGGCCGCGTAGTCTAAGGTGGCATCAGAGGCCGGCTCTCGGCCAGTCATTCCGCGAGCACAGATATGAGCCGCCTCATTGCCACTCAACCATGCATGCGCGGGCGTCCATATGAGAGTAACGTCTTGTGTAGGAAGATGTTTCTTAAGATTTGCAAGGGCAGTTGATGAGATGCGACCTCCGCTGAAGTTGTGTATGGCAGTTTTGGAGTCACACACAATCATAGTGATAACATAGGATGGATAGACCTAAAGTGATGACAGCCTCCTCTGCCTCCTCCGAAGAGCTGACAGTGATGAATAGCGTTGTGAGCGCCTTGCCGTTATAATCGACAGCAGAAAGAGCGTAGGATGAAGAGGATGGGTATTCTGCCGCATTGACATAGAGCACGTCATTGGCTCCATGCAATTTTTCTGAATAGCTTTTGCTCTTTAGATTCGACGCCTTGTGTGATTTGTTGGATGCATGTTTTTAAAAATGGCCGGTATGAGTAATTGTTTGTGTATGTTTTGGGGAACATTGTAATTACGTTGGTGAGTGAAGTGAAGTGAATTCGGGTAGATGATAAACTGTGGCGACCTGCGCCAGTGGTCACGAGCCTTACGTATTGAGCTGTTAACTGGGCTTCACGGTTAGAGGTATTCATTGCAATGCCTTACACGTATCTGTAAACTCTGTGGAGGAGGTTGTTGACCGATTCTTCCTCTGCTAATTTAAGCTGAAGGTAAGAGAGAGTATAGGTGATTTTACTAATCTTAAAAGCTTGTATTACACGAAGTAGCTCTGACTCTCGGAGCCCTCCATTTATTCCCTGAGATTCTTCCTATCATCCTTAGGGTGTTTTAAACGGTATTGCGCAAAGCTTCGAGTGTGTGCGTATTAGGTCGGTTGTTTTGAATAAATTAGCCTAGTACACAAATACGTGATACTATAGGAATGAGGCACCCATTCACGTGGACTTCGATCATTGGAACGTGTTTGTTTCGAAGTTGAGTTGGTAGAAAGAGTAACTCTGATTTCCCAGGGTACACTAGAAATTCATCTGAGATGTTAGTGCTGTATTATATCTACAGCTGTTTGTAAGGTGTCTTGAATGTGTCCACCTGAGTATGCTTCTACCCATAAGGTGATATCATCGGCACAGATGGAGAAGTTCAATTCAGTGAGACGTTGCAGAGCGTTGGGTATGGGTAGAATAGCCAGGTTAGAAAGGATTGGAAAGAGCACTGATCCTTGAGCTGTTCCGAAGCTGCCTAGTGTACAGGGTGAGGAATGTTCTGGTACTAATGTTAATATAGCTGTGCAATCTGTGAGGAAGCTTTTGATGCAATAGTACATTTTAACACCACAAGAAATGCGGTTGAGGCGAGCATATATAGCTGAGTTGGCTACGTTATTGAATGCTCCATGTATGCCCAGAACAAGGATTGCCTGAGTATTCTCACTCTGGTTAGGAGTTATGATGTCGCGTTAAAGGCGAAGCTTCGCATCTTGCGCTGAAAGTGGGGACCTAAAGCCGATCATTTCTGGAGGCAGTAGTCCATTATCCTCCACGTGTCTCTGGAGGCGTGCAAGCACAACAAGCTCTTTAATCTTTTTGAGACATGGCGTTAAAAAATGGGCCTCAGATATTGTACTAAGGGAACTTTGTTCGATTTAGGTATAAATAAGACTCTGGCATCTTTCCACGAAGTTGGAAGGGTGCCCGTGTCAAAACAGCCGTTAAAGTACTCAGTCAAAGCTTTGATAGAAATAGGGTCAAGATTTCTAAGTATTTTGTTGTTAACGTGGTCGGGGCCTGAAGCCGACGTGGTACGGAGTGTTGTAAGGGCGTGCCTGAATTTCACTTCCGTTTTCGGCACATCTAATAACTCATTAGGTTTTCCTGTGTAAGATGGTACAGAATCCTTACGTCATTGAGGTAAACGCAACGTACGGAGGTTATTCAAGGGCTGTTCTAAATGGTCACTGTGGTCGTGTAACAGTTTCGTGATAGTGTGACAGTGTCATGCGCTAGAAGTGCTGGGGTCTAGCATATGTCTAAGAAGTTGCCGCATTCGTTTATTACTGAGATGATGATGCATTCTTTCACAGAGCTGACCCCATTGTTGTACCGCCAATTGAGTCGTGTATCGCTCGAGTTGTTGGTTTAGCTTCGCTATCCTAATGCGGAGTTTTCTGTTGTGGCGCTGGTGTTTCCACCGTCGCAGAAGTGACTGTTTTGCGTCTTACATATGAGGAAACTTGGAGTCGAGAGTAGTTATCGGGGTGTCGGGGGATAGAGTTTTTGCGTGAATTTCAACATCTTTTTGAAGCTGTCAAGTCCAGTCGGTAAGGTCTTCAATACGTGCTGGAGTGGTGCTGTTGCGGGTCTCTCTAAATTTGTCCCATTCTGTGAGCATGAGTGGTTTTGGTGCAATGGGTTTCTGTTTTAGTTGTAAAGTAATGCTAATATTGTAATTATCACTGCCAAGATTAGTTTGGGTGTTAGTTCAAAGCATTGTAGGGCCATTGTAAGTGAGGGTAAGATCGGGAGATGCATCTTTGTTCACACTGTACCCCAATCGAGTAGGCTCCTCCGGGTCATTGTGCAGTGTAAAATTATGTGCCTGAATATGGGACCAGAGGGTTTCTACACCTTTCGGTGTAGATTCGGTGTAACCCCGCGCTTGGTGTAAGGCGTTGAAATCCCCCCCCTGTGAGAAGGGCGTGTTTGCCTGCCAAGGATGTACCTCAGGCAAATATGGAATCGAAGCGGTGCCTTTGCTCTTGCGGTCTACTATATACGTTGAAAATGTATAAGAATGACAAGTTAAGTTTATCAGGTAGTATTTGAAAAAATTTGTGCTCAATGTCGACGTCAGCAACTTTTGAGTAGCTAGCTGTAAGGTGCTTCTGAGTTGATACAGCAGTGTTTGGTTTGGTATCAGCCGGGTTTTTATGCATTCTTTAACCTTGCAGTTGCCCTACACCAATTGTTTCTTGTAACGCAATGATTGGAGGAGAGGTAGTTGGTGATTTCATGCACTGCAGGTGGTTCGCCTTTTTTCGGCAAAACCTCCTGCAGTTCCACTGCCATACGCAATGTTAAATGTGGTTACGAAAAGACATTTTAGCTGGGTTGATTTGGCTTAGGTTGGGCAAGCTCTCGGTGGTTAGCGTGGACCGTGTCGATCCGCTGCGTCACTCTATTTAGTGTTTGTTGAATCGGTAACATGGCTTGTTGTATGGAGTCTACGGATTCATGTAGCTTCTGCGAGGAAGCTGTGGAGAAGGTAATATAATTGTCTAGGTTTTTCTAGAGTTTGGTTACTTTTTCTTTTACTTTGTCAACCTTCACTAGTTTTGCTTCGACTTAGTCTACACGCTCATCGAATGACAATGTGGGAGTCGAGAATTTTACTTTTGCGCAGGTGATTGTGTGGGGTGCCTAGTTACAGGGGTGGTTGAGAGAGGAGCTGGTGGTAACGAGATAGGTGTAGGGGTGAAAGACGACGCGGGAAGGTGGGGGGAGGTAGGTGGTTGTTTCAAGAACTGAAGTTCTAGGCGTAGTTATGTATTTTCTGCTCTCAATATAGCCATCTCAGCCTGCAATAGTTTGAGCTGCTTTCAAATGGAGCTTTCAGGGAAGGCTACATCAGCCCAGCTCACCTCATGTCCAGGGCCAGTCCGAGGGCTGGGTTCTTGATGAATGCTTTTTTTGCGGCTTCGGCTTTGCTGTCTTGTAATACTTAGTGATTGTCCTCTAAGAGAGTTCTTGAAAGGTGTGCTTGGGTCGAGGAATGGAGCTGCATCTTGCTGAAAAGTTGATGGTGCGTGCTTTGGTTTGGGCTTTTAGAGCTGTAGGCACTCGGGCGAACTGAGTGGGGTGGCCACTGTTGCACACCACACACTTAGGTTCACATTCGTGATCAAGGAGTGGGTTCGGAATGCCCCACATTGGACAAGGCCAAGGGGCACCGGGGCACACATCTGGCCTGTGGCCAAGTTTGCGACAGACATTAGAGGCTTCCGTCTTATGACGAGAGGTTACGCATCTGGTGATGCCACCCTGATAACTTATGTGGAAAGGCACGCGCGTACCTCGGAAGGTGATAAAGATGAAGGTTGTGGAACCCATGCGACGTCCGGTGAGGATGAGGCCTAGTCTGTCATGGTCCAAAAGACCCGACAAGATGGTTTAAGTAGTGTGTTCCATAGGAATATTACGGATGACCCCTCGGTAGGTAATCGATGAATCGGTACAATGGGGGACAACTTCAAAGCTGCGCTCGTACATCCTGATGAATTTGATACGGTGGTATGCTTTGGTGCGTGCCGAGTCCGGTGTGCCTATGAGCAGAATGTTGCTCATAGAGTTGATGCGGTATTGGTCATATAGTTAGGTTGTGAGCGCTGCCGCTTTAAGGACGGAATGTATGAGCTTAGGAAGCGGTGTGTCAGCACAGTTGAGGCCTCAGTGTATTCGCAGGACTATATTGTAGTCGTCTGCTGGAAGTGGAGGGGTCGGGGGGCTTTGCGACGAGTCGATGTGAGAGCTTTCTGTGACTCTTCTTGCGAAGTGTTGTTGGTAGGCGTCGATTTCTTCGGGGATGAAGCGGGCTTTCTGGCCCTGGCATACACTTGACGCCAGCTGCCTTCATCATCGTCGAGAGCTTCGGTGGAGGGAAGCTCCTCTCACTCTGCTTCGTGGATGACCATGTTAGTAGGCCTAGCTGATAGGCCCACCGAAGTAGTCGAACGCAGCCAAAACGTCGATCTTCCTGGATGCGAAATGCAAAGCACTCACTTGAAATCACTTCAGATGATGTGGTAGATTCCTTAGAAAGTTTCACATTTGTTCAAGTTGCCATTGAATGACTTAAGCAGTCAGAAACAGGAGTTTTGCCGGAGCGCTTGCGAAACGCAGCAGCTCCCGGTGGTGTCTATGGCGCGTCTCGACAGCCGTGGAACGCTACTGCGCATTCGCACACTCACTGTGCTTATCTATTCCAGCACCTTCTTTGCCTATTCTACTTCGTCTAAGCCAGCATTTCCAAACCATCGCGCGGAAACAAGTAGTAGACCTTAAAACAACGATAGTAAACAAGAATACGCTCGCGTGCACGGGGGGTTGGGCTTGTTCGAGCACGTCATGCACACGTGACCTTTCGGTCGTATGCCCGAGAGGGCACGCAAGATTTCATTCATTTGGCTAGTGACGGTTACGCGGAGGAGCGGCAAGGGTTTTGAGCTCGCCTCCTCTCATCCTTGTTTCCCACCGCTTAAAAAGAAAAAAAGAAAAGTTTTCTCAGCTCGTAATGAACCAATTCAAAAACTGTTTTGTGGCAAAATGTTCCTCATCGGACATCAACGAACTTTTACAGTCTAACTAAAGTTTGGTATGGGGTCTGGTGAGTGGCCCTTTAAGGTGTGGAAAGAAAAGGAAGGCGGTCTTGTAAAGTGAACAACAACGGTAGCCAATATACGACAGTTATCAGCACTTTGAGTCTCAAAACAAACAAAGCGTCAGTTATAACAGCAACAAAAATGAGAAAACGTGATTGCTAATTTGAAGTGTTTCTATTTTTCACATAGTAGGAGGCATGCGCTTGGGTTCTGTAGCTTCCACAGTGTTCTCAACTAATGTTGTCACCGAGTGTAGCCTTAAGAATTGCAATCTGATTCCGTTTGGTTTTTATGCAGATTCACTAGGCGGCAGTGGTGGCTTGGACGATGTGGTCGTAGTTCGCCGTGGAACCGAAGGATGCCGCTGTGTCCACCTGGGAAATCAAAAAGGCGGGAACATTTGCGTTTGCCCGGAGCGCACAAAAACAGAGGCGGAGGGTGAGTTCATTACATGGCTGCCGTTATATTTTCTGTATTTTCTGTTTCGATCAAGGTAAGAATAAATAGCAAACCGCGATGAACTGCTATGGCAATATTGCAAAATAGACTCAATGGAAGCGGCATTTTGGTTTGAGTTCTTTGCCGTTCTTTGGCCACGTTAACACAATGAAGTTATTTTGAAGCACACTTTCTTAAACTTGCACACAGCACGTACAGAATGGTCAGACCTACTCCTCTTGCGCCTTCCCACGGGGTTATGTCAGGCACTTTTAAAATGGGCGTGAATGGTCCGATAGATTGACGACATTCATTACAGTGACTTGAACGATTGCACCCCTGTTTTACACCAAGAGCGTGTATTAAATATTGCTGTTGACGTGGTGGACGATGTACACAGGCTGGCCGAGCGGTTAAACGTATCCTGCTACAAAGGCGTGAAAGATCGCGGGTTTCTATCACGTGGCCCACTCGAAACAAATATCATTCGCATTTACAATTGCCTCAATTTTTCACTCAAAACAAACTAAATTGATTATAGTTTTGGAACTCAACACAAAACACGCCACCTCCACCACACCAAGACCGCAATTTTCACCGAACGAACTTTTTGGCGGTATCACAATAAAGAGAGGTTTATGTGATTTTCAATACTTTAAAATAAACTGGTACATATATTCAAAGTTTCACGCGGACAGTGCTCACTTTTAAAAAAAGAGATGCAGTAATGTAACTATTGAAGAAACGCTTCTTTACCTTACTGCCTACTAAAATCTCTTCATACCTCTCATCTCATGAAAGTGATATAAGTGTACTGATCTACGGCGTATTCTGAAATTTGTGTGATTTGTCCACAACTTCCAGAACAAGCCAAACATTCAAGAGGCCGTTACAAGCAGTCTTTAGCAGAACGGGACCAGAGCCTCAGAGCCTGACCTCTGCACCGATTGCGTTGTCCCACGTACAAGCAGCCTGTCAGTTGCTGCATCGTTGAGATTAATAGTCACCAATAAAGAAAATTCTTTCTGGTTTTTCTGAACGGACGTTTTAGTGTAAATCATCTCGGATGCGCTGCATCAGCAAGCACCGCGAAGGGGTTGTCTTTGCTGCAGAACGAAGTAAGTGTCGTACGACAAGACAAATAACGGTGCTGTGATGGTCGCTGGAGTAACCAGGGTTGGCTACTTTGCGCAAATTTAGCTATTTTGGGGGGGGCGATGGCGATAGAAAAGATGTCTAAGCTGTTGTGCTGACTTCCTGGTAGTTTCTTGTTTTCTCATTGTGAATGAAATGACCAATATCTTTTGACGTCGCGTTGGAGTCTTCGTTGTCAAAAAAAGGCAACCTCGGCGTGTTTCCAGCACATGAAACTTAATCCATTCGGCACTTACATTACAAAAAAACATACCTTTATATGTCTGGCTGAAACTCCGGGTGAACTTCTATGTTACATCAAGTTGGAGTCCCACCTGTATATAAACGCTACTTAGAGCATGAATAGCAAGTCAGCAAGGCAATTCAATGTGCTCGCAATGCAGGACACTCTGCACTAATCCATGTAAGACGTATATTTGACAAACTTCCTATGTTGATTCGAGTAAAATATTCGTGGTTTGCTCTTCGTCCTCACCCTAACTCATTCAATTTCCTATCTGTGCTCTTTTCGACGCGGCACTCCTAATGGTCGCTACCTAAGGTGCGTAGCATGAAATGTACTCGTAGTGGCATATGATGAGGACGCCGTGAAATAGACAAGGCTTTAGTCCCCTGCCTTGTCTAAAACACTGCATGGACAGTGGCCATTCTTGCTATGTTCTCGCACATTTAGACGGTCATGAATCGATGTCTATTTAATAGCTTTGCTAGCTTTGTGACTCCGATCACACAAACATTTTGTGAAATTTTTACAGCCCAAGTTCTAATCCATGCATAACTTACTTCTCGGAAATGTCAAAATAATCGAAGTTGGCTATTTTTCTTTATTTATTCCTAAAGCATTGTGTTCTTAGAAACATGCATTTACTACTCAAGCATTCTGGTTTGTGTTTGGCTTCGTCTTCTGCACTAAGGCTTCTCACATTTGTTGGCGCAATGTATCACAGCAGCTTGAAAATTTCCGGAAATCATTTATCATTTATGCACCACGAAAAATACTGAAACTGCAGCATTGTCGAAGAAGAGTGAGTAGATGATTTTTTTGAAACAAGAGAATGAAAACTGCAAAGTAACAAAGGTTTACACCATGCACAATTAAAACGTTCACGAAATTAAGCGTCATGCTGATTTTTAACCTCATCCTGGGTTGAAAAACAACCTGACTAAGGTTACTGTATATTCTTGAGCAGGTGCCTCCTTTCCTTTTTTCTGCAGATTTCAAATGCGTACCAACGACTGCGCAAGTTCCCCTTTTTCAGAATCCATCCTTTGCATTCTGTTTGTCACAAAATCCTGCTCTAGTGGTTACTAGGAACGCGGGCTTTGAAAATACTCAAATGGGTGCACGATCTCATAGTAGTTTAGTAGTGTGGCGCAGGGTGTATGCAGACTGGGTTGTCCATAAATTGTACAAACATTTGAATGAATTTTCCATCTTGTTGTGCAATATTGTATATTTAAAAAAGAATTTCTTCTGGTACAGAAAAATTAATGCATAAACATTGAAGCCATTACATCAGAATATCTTAGCGGCTCGGCAGTTTGGTCAACCAACGAGCAACAAACCGCGCTTGTTGGCGTTGTATCTCCTATGATTACGTTCATCGAATGGCTTGTGTTTGTTTAGGATATTGCGGAATGTGAATTGCTGTAAAATAGAACGGTCTGCGTTTACATAACGAGGGTTTGTAGTTGTTCAGTTCTTCAATAGTCCGTTAGTTTGCAGGAATAAAATGGGATATCGTTGAGAACTGTCGTTCCTTACAAAACTAATGACTTGGTGGGTAGGTTGGTAAGAAGCCTTATTCAATTATGAAAGAATAATTTTAGGGGAGGGGTCGAAAGGAAGTGAAAGCACGACGACAATGGGCAGCCACTTTAGGTGGATGGACAATTTATTTTTTTGGCTACTCCTGTAAAGGACTATATCGAATATTAAGAAAGTAGTTGAAGCCATAACACGATCCCGGGCTCTGCGCATGAAGTGCGCCGAAACAAACCTCGACTCGAATTCCAAGCCACAAGATGAGTCGGCAGAAGACGAAGATGGCAGACTCCAGGCGCTCTTTCCAACTTTGATCATGCCGATATGAAGGAGGTTTTTCCCGAGGCTGGCTTTGACGAAATAAGAGCCTCAGAACCTTGTGAAGCGTGACTACCTTTTACTGCATCACCATGACGAAACGAATGGCAACGCAGCCACATCTGCAGAGATCGATGGTTACAAAGTCAAAGATGCTAACACGGTACCCGATACTAGCTTGGAGCAACAGTGAAAGCAATGAAAATCCTTTTGTAGGGTTTGAAACCCCGGAAGCAATGGAGTTTCGAATTCTGAAGAACTGGTTCAACGACCATCACAGTGCCGTCATCGGCGAGGTCCAGCGCAGCACCGCCAACACGCCCGACGGCACAGCAAACAACGCTCGTGGAGCCACACACCTTTCTGCGCTTTGCCTTTCGAGCAACATAAATGTGATTCAAAATTAATCTGCAGTCACGTCTTTTGCACCGACCAGGCGAAGCGATGATGCGTTCTATCAATTCGCCTTCATCCGAACGTCCTTGACCTCTACTAAGAGAGCACGAAGGCAGAGACTCTGACAGACTGTAGTAGTGACTTGGGAAATGCGGAGTGAATATCCGTTGGAAGAGCACTTCAATTACGATACTGTGTGGCCTGAACCCGTTCGCGTCAGCTTGGAGTCTAGACGTGCCACACAAGCAACATACCTCATTCGTTGCTTTATACAAGGCGCTGGTGAAGGGCAAGGGCCTGAGCAATTCGTCCACAGATGCCACCGAGCGTGATGTCAGGGACCAAACTGTTCTCGTGGCAACATCAACATCCTCTCTCAATGTACCGAAAGGCACAGAGGACAATTACTTGCCGAATGTATAGGACGCGAACTCTTTAGAGGACAGAGAGACTTCCGTGCGCTCGGTAACAGTTTACTGATGCTTCTTCCTTCTTATCTTCGGTGTTTCATTTAGTTTTTATCACACTTCCACGGCCACGTTGTGTCAGTGTGCCTCCAGGAGATATAGTCTCTGCACAGGACGTCGTACTTTCTGGCAGTTCGTCAGCGTTATGAAGAAGGAGCACGCAGTACTATCATTTCCGAGAAACGCCTCCGTCACACGGCCCGTCGTATAGCCAGGAAAAGGTCGTTGGGCTTCGCACTAGAACATGGCGTAGGCGTTCTGTATAGCGAGCACGCAGATACAAAAAATATTCCTTCTTTCGCCGCTTTCACAGGTTCCACAGTTGATGTTCCTGATACCGCGTTCGTTTTTGAAGGTCGGAAGCAGTGACAGTGGGAGCAAGGTATTTACGTTCTGTGGGGTGACAGTTGACTAAAAAGTGAGACAGTATGGGGGCGTCTATTGATATGACCTCTTAGCGCTTGAGCGGACGACCTTTACCTGACGCTTCGACTTCCGCGAGCCTGCTGAGCTTAATTGCACCACTCAACAGGCGTTTGTGTGCTGCGTCAATCAAGAACTGGGTGAACTGGTGATCAGCAGGAACCAAGACCTGATGCCGCTTCTCCTCGATGTCGTCAAACTGCTGTAGTCTACCTCTCACACGAAGTAGTACGTCATGGTCGAGAAATTATTCTGAATTGAATATGGTGGATGACTTCCGATCTCGCAGTTTTTTTTACAAAGCCATAATTTCTCTTACGAATGTCGTGTGTTCGGCGAACTTCAACCAATACGTCTCTGCGTCGTTCAAATTTGAAGCGTTCAATAATGTTAGAGACAGCTCCTACGACGAGGCATTACGGTAGAGTCTCATGATCCAAGTGGGGCACAGAGGCTCTTAGGAATGCGTAGAGGCAATCACCATGGTGACGGGGCAGGTTGGTGTCACTTCCACGGTCGCCCTAATAATAGCGACTGTCGAGGCTATGGATGAAATCTTTGAAGTGCCTTCAGACCGATTCTGCGAACACGAAGGACCGGTACACCAGAGTGGTTTGCGCGTCAATACACTGGTGGTTTCCGGAGGGTCGGTGATACCTCTCGCACCAAGTCTCTGTTGGGTCAGCCATGTATGATGTGGCTTGGCTGAGCGCTCACATGAAAGGATTAGAGCTGATGCGCTGTTCTTGTGATGCAAGCCGTTAGCAGTGTCTACTTGGTAGATGCCTTGAACTAGCCAACCAAAGACTGTCTCAACGGCGCATAGGTCCTAACTCATGCATTTGATTCTCCCAGTAACTGTACGACAATAGTTGTCCGATCCGATGACGACACTGAGAATTTGTCGTAGTAGATCTCTGAGTTGCGGTTCATCAGCCACAAGCACCTTGTGTTCGTGAAACAGCATCAGAAGATCCCGCCCGATCGCTGGCGTGTTCACCACGTATTCTTCTGGCACCTCTAGAGCATCCATCGTGATTTCGGGTGGATCGAAGCGACTTTCCAGCTTGAGCTGCATGGTTTGGTATGGATAGTTGCGGGAACGTTCGGAACTGCCAAACGTTAGCGGAGACAAGTCTTCTGTACCGACGGAAGGTAGACCAAGTCTCATGGATGAGTCACGTCCTATAAAGGTCCTTTGGCTGCTAGTGGCAAGCAGTATAAGAACCAGCATGGCATTGTGCCTTCCCGACGCCTATATTGTATAGACTCGTTTGCATGTGAACCCCTGGTGGTGGAGAGGTAAAACTGCTTGAGGCAGCACTGGTTATCACTGGCACGTGTTAATACGACTCTTGCGGCGTCTACTCGTGAAATTACCCTCACCAGCTAGACGTTGGAGAGGGCCTCGCTGATGCCTGACATGCAGTTCCTAAAGTCACTAAACACATCCTCGACTTTGACCGAGAAAGGTGCCACTGCTCGGCCTTGTGTGTGCTTCTTTGTGTGTTTACGACAGTAGGGGGTTGCTGATCAGATGTGGGGGTTTGTGCAGTGCTGTATTGAGGGCCATTAGTGTCATGATTGACGCAGGTGATGCCCCCTAAGATGCTGTATGCAAGCAGCCCAGCTACGATGCTCGACGCCATGTTACATAACGTCAGTGACGAAGAAAACATCGACGTGACTGTCTACCTCCAGCGCGCCAAAGAAGGTCGATAACTCGCCCGCTAACGCATCAATTATCAGCAGACGTCGGACAGCCGCTGCTACAATCTTCGACGAAGCTACGTTGAATGCCAGCTTGGCGACCACGTTTGCTTATGGACGCCGATACGCCGACAAGGACTGAGCGAAAAACTTCTGCGACGGTACTTCGGACCATACAGGGTAGTTCGACGTTTAGGTGTACTCGGCTACAAGGTTGCCCCGACAACATCACGAACTGACTCTCAACGGCGCCGTGCATGACCTGAAGTCGTTCATGTCGGGCGCCGCAAACCATTTCATGCGCGTTAAGAAACATATTTACTGTATACTTGCTGCTTCTGTATAAATATGCTTTATTGCTTATACTTTTTTGTGATACTTTTTGCTTTGTTGTTACTTTTTTGCGTACACATTTCTCTCGTAATATATATGAAGCATTGGGAAGATGCCTTTTTCACAGGGGTTTAATAACACGCTCCGTCCTCAAGTCTTGTTATCGCGCCGTTGTTCTGTCAGTAATTCTCAGTGCGAACCACGCCTATGTCGTCTGAGAAGCTTCAGGACGGCAGTAAATCAATTTGTTAAGATTACGCCACTTGGTTAACATCACAGATTGTTCTGGAACCTACGTCACCGCTAACGATAACGCTGAAATGTTTGATGGCAAGTGTATGAATGCCGACACGCTTCGCCACTTGTCAGTTGATCGCCGGCTGTCGCTGTGTTCGTAACTATTGGTGCCCTTGCACTGATGTAATCGGACCTTCAGTTTCCTGGCCCCTTATCGGCCGATTAAACTTTTTTTTTCATCAAAACATCAAGTGTCTTTAGTTCGCCCACGTCTCGATGCCGTGACATAATGTTTGTCTAATTCTAAATGCCATTTTTAAGGTTCCAACGGGCTTATTGCATATTGCTGTCGCCGCATTTTGTTAGCCTAAACCCGTAATAACTAGAAAGACCTCAATCTTTGTTGTGTATTGATTATTATTGCTCGTAAGCTACAGACATTGTAACATAGGAACAACAACGAGCTTCCTAGATTTTTCGATGTGAGTGGATGTAAGAACATTGGTAATACGTTTTCTCAATTTATTTGTGAAACTTCTAAGAACACATCTGAATCTCCTATGCGAACACCAGAATTACAGTTAGGGTTATGTTGTGTCTATTCCATATTGACATGTAAGCATGAACCTTTTTTTAGTTATTTATTACCCATTTTTGCAAATGCGTAGTATTCGCCAGGGGTTGGAAATTCTAATCTCCGAGGACATCAGTATGATATTTTAGCACCCGCACGCACGATTCTCAGACATAATCGTAGGCTTAAATAATGATGCAATTTATTCATCTTAACTTAGCAATACGTGGAGATCAACGGTGCCTGAAGGAATGAAAAAAACTCTAACCAAAATATATTAGCAAAACAGGATGTTTAGGAGTGCCTGCGGCTTCTTCCTCACGGTGAGAAAGCCCGAAATGAGCATCACTGGGAGGCTCGCCGTGACTCGTCGCAACCTTTGGCATTACAAACAAGGAAACGTTTTGTTGGGCGCTTGATGTTTCTCGCTGTCTGCCGAATGTGCCAGGATTCGAGAAATCGCTGGTAGTCATTTCCAATGTTCAGCTCCTGCATTCCATTGCCTGTTCAATTCAAAATGTCGTTCCTGTGATGCTGCATTTTTAACGACAGTTATTTATTTTCCAATATAGGAAACGGGACAGTCGGCACACGGGATTTGGTACACGACGCTATGAGTTTTTCGTTCTGGTGCGCTGCCTTGGGGCCGAAATATGAAGCTGCTGATTGGAATGAATGGAGCGAATAATTAGTGGGATACGTTGACCCCTGCCTTCTTCAGTACTGTTTCGCTGGCGCCAGCGACTTAAAATTTCCCAATTGGTCCCGTTGTCATGACGCTGGTTTCACGTTCTCTGCACTCTTACTATAGACCTATCCCTGTTTGCAAACAGTGTGACAACACTGTGAGCACCTCGCCCACCTTACGTTCTCTCGGAACAGGGGCTGGTTGGCAGAAGGTTCTGCCGGTGGCATCTTTTTGCATAGCAGAGTAGCGTGTGTCTGCGTTCCTTCGACAGAACTGTCTGCCTTGGTACTTTCAGAAGTCAAAGCTTTTGAAAGGGTCACTGGCATTAGGCCACGGTTCTAATAAGTAAGCATGTGAAAATTTGCCCTTTATAGACGGCAGCCGTTTCAAAATATTATTCTCTTCGAAGTAGAAGGTATTGCTTGATCACGGTTACTGGCGTTCTGAGCGATATTTGCCCGACAGAGATGTAAACCTACTCAATTTTCATTGTGGCATGTGCAATGCAGTTTTGAATGAGGGACAGCATGGGCGGCAGCTTGAGGGGGTATGCAGGGTCAGCCGAGTTTCGCGAAACTTGGGATCTCCCCGAGCTCTCATGACACCCCCTTATAAACCAGCCAGCAATAAGAAAGAGTTAAATCAACCACTTAGCGGGCTATGTTTCATTGGTTACGATGGAACCAGTTACCGCGTCAAGGATGGTAGACTAAGTTGGGTGGTGTTGTCAGCCCAGAGGCATTTTCTTTCATTTGTTTGTCGTTTCACTGAGTGCAGACATGCACCCATGCAATAAAGGTGTCAGAGACATTTAGTGATGATATGCTTTAGAGGCACGGGGTGTATAAATTTATTTTCAATCTTTTTTACCTACACTAAGTCTGTTTGAAAGTAACCAGTATGGTTATCTTTGAGATTAGTTCTGGTCGAGCATCTTACAACATCGCGACCGCAGCTAAATTTGAGGCTGCACGTAATTTGTAATGGTCAGCCTGTACATTCTAGCGCGCTGCTATGTTGGTGCGCGTCGACTTTTTTGTCATCGCCGGCTAACACCCAAGCACGTGCAGCTGGTTAATTAGCTATGAAGGGGCGAAGCTCCTAAAGCCATGGGTCTGTTCTTCCTAGCTCCTGGTAAGTGAACAACGCCTAGTTATATGACTCACTCAGCAGCTGTGGACGAACGGATGGATGGACAAACAGACAGACAGACACTTCATGGTTTACCAATAAAAGCCTCCGAAAGTTCGCCACACTCATCATCATTCACTCTGTGGATATGCTCCTCATTTTTTGCCTGAAAGGTGTGCTTTGAAACTTCAGCCAGGACTTGCTATGAACAAGCCGATTACTCCAAATGAATGTATGGCTGAGGTACCTACTACACAACTTGAAAAGAACTCGCTAATGAAGCCATTTAAACTAAAACCTGCTGAGGCTATTTGAAGCATGCTAGTTGAGCTAATTAAACAGTGCCAATTAACGTGACGTTATTCACAAAAACTCTCAATAAAATTATTTTAATTAACCCTTACCAAAACGACGTCAATTAGTATCCTGTTAAATTTGATTACGTTTAGTGGCTTCATACAGATTGTGGCCTATCTAATAGCGCCCGAGATAACTGTCTTTGAATTCAAGCCTTATCAATGAAGATAAGACTGCTCAGTGAATGGTAGATAGGGCTCAGTCAATCAGTACAATAAAATGAAGACTGAGCTTATGCAGTCCTCAATTCGAAGCCGACCACGCACATAAGTTGACGACCAACTTAAAAAACTGCTAGAAGCTTGGTTATCCACGCTCCTCTATGGCTCCAACCTTGAAGAAGTAGTATAAGCTCACCCAATTATTTTATAGAAAAAAAGCTGCACTTAGCGTTCAGTTCATAAAACGCTTCACACTCACATCGGCACCACCACAGTAACGAGTTGAACATGGGCCTTTTCAGGATCACCGAGTTTGTATCAGAGCTCACGCGTCAATAAGTTTAGCTGACAGATGACCGCGGTGAAGAACATTTACGCCCACCGCATTCGCTCTTTTCGAGGAGCAGTACTCATACAAGCGGCATGATTACCTATCACCTTTATCGCGGAGACTAGGCACACATGCACGCAAAAATAAAAGTGGTATCCCCGCGCGGCTAGGATGTGTCCCACTCAATTTCACCGTGCTCACGACGTATTCAATCACAGCCGCAATGGTGCCATGATGCACACTTCTGTGCTCACCTGTAGTTTTATTTTTTTTATTCGTGAAATGCCCCGCAGAACCCGAAGGCGTTATAGCGGGAGATATTTATCTGCAATATTTTGTAGAAGCGAAAGGAGCAGCAAGCAAGAGCTGCGTGTGCACCCTTGCTGGCTTAGAGAGTGGAAAATTCCATGCTGCGGGTGCAACAAAAAACCTGTTCGAGAGAGTAGATGCGCTCACGAACACGCCTGAGAGAGGCGCGCGTTGAGTTGGCGAAAAGATATCGCGACAGTCACGCTGATGTCGCCGGACTTTAAAAAGGTTGACTGAGTAGGGGCGCTGACGTGTTCGCACGTTATGTTTCTTTCATAACCGCCGCAAATGTCACACATGTGTTTGCAATGAAACGCAATTTCTTGTACGTAGCCTTTTTTTATCAAGGCTGCTATCACACGCTCCGCACTGTCTCCATGTTATGACCGCCGCAGAGCTAGCTTGGAGAGACTCGTCTGTCCGAGCAGCTCGGGCCATCCTGCATAGTACCCCTGGTTTAAGCTTATGTGCGCGAATTAACCGATAAAATCACGCACTCACTTGCAGATGACCACGTCAAATGCATTTTTACCTTGACTAAAATGTCAAATTGAAAAGTTCCGTCGACAACCTGTTGTGGCATTCGGCCCGCAACCAATGCCAGTGTTTTCGCAGACAGGATGCTTCGTTATTCACAGTGAACACACCACGCACAATATTCTCACTTTCACGGTCGGTAAAGTTGAACCAATATTGTCGATGCCTTTGAACGCACACTACACGCCACAGTCAATACTGCATAATTTCGAAGATAATGCCGGTGTTTCTCGCACAACCACCACGTGTGTGCACTTCTCGAAGATAAACAGCGAGTCAGCGTGGTATATATTTTATCACGCAGCCTACCACACCAAGATGTTCTTTGAAAAATACCGCAGATAATGTTTACAAGGTTAGGATAGTTTGACGTTTAAAAGCAAAAAAAAACTTGAAACTTGCTTCAAGCACTGCAAGACTGTACCCCATTGTACCACCAGCGGGAGTGTTTTGCCAACCGCCATCTCGGGCGCGCACCGGTGAAGCCACATTGTGATGCACCCCGCTAGAGGTTCATTGCGGTTGTCTGTGCGAACAAACGATTTTGTGTACGCGTTGGCGGTAATGCCATCGATAAGTATCTCCCTTACTCCTTTCGCCAATGTTGTGACGAGAAAATTCTTTCGGCCTTCCGAAGAAGACTTCGCACCGGGGAAAGTTTGTGGTAGGCGGGGTAATTCGAGCAGAAGTAGAGTAGGGAGACTTCATGTGCCCGCGTTTTTGTCTGGGACGCTCGCACATGAAGGGTCCCTAAAGTAGAGCTTGCGTTTTGTGTTGGTAGGTTTTAGGACTTCACTCAGCTTGAGAAAACACTTGTGTAAAGTATACGACCGCTTCAGCGACACTTCTCTCACAGTCTTCAATTTGAGAGCGCCGAACGTTGAATGGTATGAGACCTCCCCATTTTTGGCTCACGAAATTGCGTGCGTACCCTTCAAATAAGTGTCACAGTTGCGGCTCGACTTGCCTTTCTAAACACCTCGCTATTGCAACATTCGACAGCTGGCCTAACAGCTGTGATATCTTATCGCATGCGCCTCAAAGAGGCGGAGATTGGCTGGCATGTTTCACCTCCGCTTCAGTCGTATTCAACGCACCCGATAGCACGCTATTATCAAAGTGACAAACGCATGCTGCGTTGAGGCATTTTATGAAGTCCGACGGTGTATACAACATGACGGCGACGGCAAAACACTATCGAAATTTCCGTATAATCACTAATTTATGAAACAATGCTATCAAATCAAGTGTATAAAAGAAGTGAAATTATGTTTTATTCGTTGCGAAACAATTAGCAAAAAAAACTGGACCATCTCCCCGAAGGGAACTCTGATGGAATGTAGCAGCAGCGGTGCGCGTGGTTTTGACCTTGTTAAAACGGGTGCCCACACTGGTGCTGGTAAAATGATTCAAAGCGAAACTCAATGTAGTGCTTACTCGAGTAAACTTTTGTTTGAAACGCAGAACCACGGTATAGGGGTTAGGTTTTCTGTAAGTTTTATAGCTGATAAACGAGTCTAAAGAGTAGACAGATGTAGTTGCGAGTCCGGAGCAGCTCTACGGACGCAGCCTGATAGCCATGTTCAATGCCTGGTCATGTCCGCACGGCTGCTGCGGACGCGCAAATAAATCTATCTAGTGTTTCCAATCGACGTGTGGTCAAGCGTTGCGGGTTACAGAGAGGGTGAGGCGAAAGAGAAATGTGTTGCGAGCGGGTGAAGGCGTCGGCAGCTGCTGCAGCTGAGGGAGAGAGGGATGTCATTGCGCAGCTGTGACATGGCCTACTTTGCACCGCTCTAACACAGTCGGTGAGGTGGCTTGTGTGGACGCGCGGAACAGCGTTACACGCAATAGTGAAACAGAACGTTGCATTTAAATATCGCAGCGTCCAGCCAAATATTACCAGGAAGTATCTGGTTAGTGGACTGCTCTATATTCGCTCACTGGTCAGCAGTGTATAAAAAGAATGTAAGTGACATGGGTGGCTAAACCTGTATTCAATTTTTGAATATTTTTGTATTAAGACTAAATAAACCTTTCACAATAAATAACACATTTATGGAACATATTTGTATGTGCAACTGCATTCAACAAAACAAACAAATTCGTTTTCAGTCTCATATGGTTTTCATACCCGTGTTTACTACACACTCAATTCTTTTTGTTTTTTTATGTTCAGTTAGTTGACTGGACATCATGTACAATTTCTATTTGCGTTCCTCACAAACAGCTGCTTAAGTGAGTAGGCCAAAAGCAGCTGCTTATATTCAAGAAGTGATTCTACATGTATTAAAAAAGATGTTTCTAATTTTCATATACAATTGATATACTCTGTGTTCATTTTCAAGCAAAGCTTTCGTGCGCTGGAAAACAAATTTCATGTTTCCAGCCTAAAAACTTTTCGGTAAATCCACCAACGTGTTCTAGGCGATGGGGTACTCGACTACTCACCTAGAGGACATGGGATGATCCGCTGTAGTGGTCTGGTGGCTAAAGTACTCGGCTGCTGACGCGCAGGGCGCGGGATCGGATTCCAGCTGCGACGGCTGCATTTTCGATGGAGGCGAAAATGCTTTCGGCCCATGTGCTCAGATCTGGGTGCACGTTAATGATCACCAGCTGGTCGAAACTTTTTGAGCCCTCCTCTACGCCATCTTTCATACTCATATGGCGGTTTTAGGAGGTTAAAGCCCACATATCAATCAAATCAACGAGGTCACAGGACGGAATCCCGGCCATGATGGTCGATTTGTTGATGGATGCGAAGGCATAAAAAAATCGTCTACATGGACTTCGCTGCGTGGTAAACAAGCCTGGGTGGTTTAAACCGCTGGAGTCCTTCATTAGGCGTCTCTTAAAGTCACGCGGTTGGTTTGATACAATAAACCTCAGGTATTAATATTAGAAATTGTCGCAGATTTGCCACAAAAACGAAGCCTTTGACGCGATCGCAACAAATTGGAAGGTACCGTGCAGATTGCCAAGCACATCGAAATGTGCCTCGCGTTTCTCACGCAAAAATGACGCACGAAACGTCATCATCAGCAGCAGCCTGACTACGTCCACTGAAGGACAAAGGCCTCTCCCATGTTCCACCAGTTAACCCAGCACGAAACGTACTCACAGGTAAACATGAGCACGAATAGGCGTCTCAGTTGTTACTTCGCTGTGTCTGAAAAGCGTACGCTTTTCGCAAACAGAGGCTGTCCAATAATTGCAGTGACCTTTTTGCACCCCGTAACTGCAACAGAATTGTTCCAGTGCAAGACCAACACCAGTCAAGACGTATGATCCTCCCAACCAGGAGAAAAGGACGCGCGGGGAATCGTCCACTGCCCTACTCTCCGTAGGCCGGCAAGTACGTGTGAGAAATGAGAGCCGCCATTCGCTCAATGCGCCATCTTGCTGATAATGCTGAATGCACAATAGCTCCTCTCTCTCCCCGAGATGCCCACCAACAGTGTTTAGTTGTAGATATAAATAGCTTGCCGTTTAAACGTTAAAGAAGGTACCCCTCGATAGGTCAGTGATTAACGCCTCGCATTTACGACGCGGAGGTTCCACTTTCGATTACGCACGCCACAGTTTTTTTTCTGAATTTATTTACTTTTTTGCGTTTGCGTATGTATAGATTTGTATACATATATAGTGCGTGCCATCGACGCGAACGTCTAGGCCGACGCCGGTGGCGAAATTCAGCCGTTAATTTCTATATATTTAACATCGCAATAAAAACAATCAATAAATTAACACAAATAACACATAAAATAGGCCCCATAACTGCATTTATTCTGCAAATGTCGTCGAAAGACTATAGTCTTGCATGTGAAGAAAGTGAACAAAACATTCATTTGATGTTCTGCGCAAGAAAATTGATGAAAGGTATTCTGGAGGCGCTGCGTTAGAGTGCCTCGAGAGTGTAGTGGAGGTGAACAAGCGCATCAATTCACGTAACTAGTGAGACACGACAACCATCTGGCAATTTTTTTTTTCAAAAACAAAGCGCTTGGCTCTGAGACGGGTGTGCACGCCTGCCTCAGAGGTGATAAAGTGTAGAACGCAAGGCGATGGGTAGGTGCCACCACCGTCTCTTTTTAGCAAAGCGTTTGAAACACTAGCCTTTCCGCGCAAGCGTTGAATGGTCAGCGCAGCATGTTAAGCGCTATGGCACCTAAAATTACTTATGTATACCTTTTCTAGTAAAAGGCGCACATGCAGAGTATATACGTGTTTTTATGGTGCCCCAGACAGGTGCAATAATTGCTTTTTAATCGACAAATGCACAAATGAACACAGAATCTTGAGCAGCATAGGTGGGCGCTGCGCATGGGGTCGGCCGTTTCAAATACTCAATGCTGTCAAAAGTGGACAAACAGACAAATGTACAGACAGACAGACAGACCAAAATTTTTGCGTCGAAGGTCCCCAAGAAAGGCTATCGTCTTTAAAAGTGAACAGCATATACAGACATAGAACTGATAGGGCCCTGCAACACTTTTTGAGCATGGTGCGAAGACGCTGCTGATTAGTAATAGAGGCTCCCGAAGACGCGCGAGCAAAATATAGCGTAGCACACGGCCTGGAATTCACTACAAATTACCAAAGTCACCTGAATCGCCTTCTCTCCTTTCGAGAAATGAGAAAAAAACGCTCGAAAATTGCACGTAACAAGCCATCTATCAGCCATTCACTGATTTGAACATGGCGCACTTGGTTGTTACAGAGATTGCCGTGGGAGTCCGCGACTTGTCCACGCGTACGCGTGTCATTACATGAAAAGGTAGTGCATTCGAAGAAAAGCAAGAAAAGTTGTCACGGTCACAAGGCGTGCGTGACGTATTTGCTTTACCCCTACGATCCCTGCCTGCTTAGCCTTCACTGCTTTTGCCAGGAAAAGAGAAGAGAGAAAGTGATTGCAGCGTGCGACCATTCTTTGTAACTTCGCTCGTACTAGAAGGATTCTTAAAATTTTGGCTGCGTTGGCTTAGCGAGGCAATGATCCGTTTCAGTGAAGCAATTTCATGGTTACTTAAAGAAGTGTTTCAGGGCTCCTTCAAATGATGTCGTCTATTGTCGCACTTTGCTAAGAGATATTATGGTGCATCTGTGAAGCACAACCATTATGTTAAAATAAAATCAATATGCCAAACTTCATAGGAAATGGCAGGCAGACCGTTCTGCGGCCTGTGATAATCTTTTTGTTTTATGAACACTAGCGAATCAGCGACATCAAAGGATTTTGTTTGAAAGCAATTGTGGTACTCTGGCTACGGAATAGGGTCATGCCTTCAAGCATAGTGTTTCATGTCGGCTGTACTAACGTAGGACATGAGAAAGCTCCGTCTTATAAAAATCACATCGTTATTGCCTCGTAAAAGTTTGTGTATTGTATTGGTGGTGAAATCGAGCGGAGTAGTCACCTGGCGGCAGCTGGCTGAAGCGCGCTATTGTAGACATGGCCTCCGAAATGGCAGGAGCGGACGCGTTTCTCTTCACCCGTCCTAATCACCCGGCTCTCTAGGAAAATCAACAAGTATCGCCTTGCGCGCCTAGCTCCTACAAGAGGGTTCATTCAGTGAGGGTTCCTGTGGTGGCTGAAACAATGGATTACAGCAGAGTGCACGGTATATCAGCGTGCGCATGTTTTTACCCCCTACGAGAAAAAATCACCACCAGGAGCTTCTGTACTGAAGGAAAGTAGTTTTTTGTTACTGCTGTAATGATAAAGAGTGGCAAGGAGCTTTAGCTTTCACGCTCGACTAGCAGAGGAGGAGAAAGAGGAAGCAGAATAGAAAAACCAGCTGACGATCAGGCGTGTCACAACGCCTGATCATTTTGTTACGTTACAATGGCGCAGTCCGACAACTTAACGATGTGGCTCAAGCCACCTGTACTGGTCTTCGGGGATCTTCAGCAGCGCGGGTCTGTCCAACCGGGATGCCATCAACGCTTTTTTAGTTATAGACTCCACGACCCGACTGCTTCAGCACCTATCCATCGAACCATTCGTGGATAACGTCAATGCCTCGTCGGTGGTAGCGTGACGCCACCTCACAGGAACATCTCTGTCGCCTGCAGAAAGCGTACGGGCTCCATTTGTTCGAGAACTTCACGTATGCTCCCCATCATGCGGATCGCGGCCGCAAGACTCATTCAAACAGTTAGCCTTCAACGAATGTCGTTCAGCCTTCCTTGGGGTATATCACTGCCTCTAAGACACCACGCGGCCTCTTGTTGCCAGGCACCGGTTCCTACGCTTCCCACCACGACAACGTCACTCCTATGCTGTATCGGCACCTCAGCTGGTCAGGGGGGCTGTTCAAGCATTCTCAGCCAAGGATAGTGCCGAAGTGAGTTCGCTATTGAAGGAGTACTTCATACCCTTCGACGTCACCCCTCGCTCCACTTGTGGTTCGCCTGAAAGCCCCGCCAAGCTGTCCCGAATCATCACGAGACTCCGCGCTGCGATCAACGCCTTGACAGCGTCAATTTTAGTGCTCTTCTCTGCTACCTTGCCAGGACTGCACGTGATCGATGAGGTGTTGGCTGCAGGCACCTTGAAAGACCATGGAGGAAGTTCACCCGAGAGCCATAGAAAGATTTCATACACCCTCGCAGAGCTTTTCCACCAAATCAGCTGGCTCGCGTCAACATGTTCCGGCGCTTCGTTGGCCGCAGCAACTTTGCTGGCTGCCTTTGAACTACCACTTTTTCGCGGCTGTCAGTGTGACGCCAACAAATCAGTTGCCACTGTCGACGCTCTCGGAGCTCGATATTCATAGACTGAAGAGCAGAAGTGGATCATTGTCATAGATCGCCTCCAAGATGCTGCCGCACCTGACACAGGTATGAAAGCGTGAGCCAGATGTCCTTGGCAGACTGGAACACCAAGCTCATCGCTGCGTTTAGACGGATTGACTGCACCGCAAAGTCAAACCTCGCCGAAACCGAGAACAGGGCTCTAGAGAAGTACCACCTTGAGGCTTTTACTACACAAGGCAGCTTATGGACGAAAACCTTTTCGCCATGCAGTCCTAAAAACAATGGACTCAAGCAGTGCCATGATACTGCGCTGGTATCTGACAACAGACATATGAGACAAGAAGATGACTATTCTTTTCCTCCAGAGTTGCTTGCCCCAAAGTCAACTTCCCTCGATGACGTAGACTCGCCAGTTTTCCTTGTATTCTCGGCACGCTGTCTTTCCAGACGTCGGACGAAGAGAAAGCGACCACTGGTTCAGCCCACTGTCAGGAGCCATTTGTACCCCATCTACTGGCGTAGTCATCAGGCAAGTGTACGGGGGCTAGCCTTTTGCCAGTTGTCGGCTCCGCGAAAAAATCACCAGTACCCTTCGGGCCTGAGGATGATGTCATCAAAGAGCTGTTTCCGCAGATCACGGTTGCAGCTGAGGAAAATTCGGACCAGGTAGGCTTGATGGCAAAAACACAGCAGAAACAGAAGATTATTTGAGTGACAAGCCAGCACATGAACTCTGCTCTACCATGTCGCCGACGTCAGTGTGACGCAGTCACACGTGCTCAGAACAGCACAGACATCTCTGCTCGATGCCGGCATTCGGCAGTTGTAACAATGACCTACAACTGATGGGCCTACTCCGCATCAGTCACTACCACCTGAGAGCCCCATATCTCGCAAGTGGCCGCATTTATTCACGGTGCAGACGAGACCTGCTACGGCTAGCTCGACATAGCTTGTGTCATCCACCAGAGTACCTGGCATTTCAACAAGACATGTGACAGCATGCTCATGACCAACCCCCACGTAACTCGCAGTGCCACCCTCCAGTGGCAGTTTCGGTAGCTCTGATGCTCGCAGTCATGACCTAGTGTAGCGATAGAGAGTGGCAAGGAGCTATGACTCTCGTGCTCGGCTAGAAAAGGTGGAAAAAGACGAAGCAGATTAGAACCGGTCAATGATCAGGCGTTGTGTCTGTTTGCCACGTACACTGCATTTATTTGGCTATGGTTTGCGAAGATAAACATGATAACTGCTGCATTCTTTGGCAGGTAATTGCAAAGAGGCATCAAATTGTCTGTGGCAGTATTACTCTTTTTATTACGTTCCGCATTGTCTCGGTGGTAAATACCTCAATTTCAGAAATATGGAGACACTCTAGTTTTTTCCTGTCCTCTGGGAACTCTTACGGGAGAAAAGTGGACTAATTACTGTCGTTGAACCATATTGCTTCTCCATCCTGACTCATAATTTTACTCTTTCGGTGCGTGCGAATATTTATGACATGGTCAACCGAAGCGTAATTGCGCTCTAAACTAGGTGCTTCACCACGCGAGTGGTGAAGCACCTAGGTGAAGCGACCTAGTGTTGAGCAGACGCGAGTCTCTTTCAAAGGAACCGCAAACATAAGTGCTGTAATATTGTAACGAATGTAGCAGCCTCACAACAACGATGTTCTATTTACACGGTTTATTAAGGGCGAACTTGTGCCCAAAGTGAACGACGCACAGCAATCAAGAAGATCCAAGGGCGGTAGTCCTCGTGAGCCTCAGCCTCGAGCACCCTCGTTCTCTTTTTCTTCACGCACGCTGGCTGTTCGGTGGAGTACCCTGCGTATGCAGGGCCGGCTCGTGCATTGCGGCTGGCTTCGTCGCTCGTAGTCGTGCCTTTAGCGTTTTTCTGGTTCATAACGTCCGCGTTGCGCGCAGCAATGACAATTTCCTGTGGCATTATCTCCCCTCTCAAGAGGCATCGCCCCGGTGCTTTCGATGATAATGTATGCAGCGTTTTCGTGTCGGAAGGTTTGTAAGAGTGAAATGGTTGTACAGCAAGCAAGTGGGGTGGCTAGTTATCGTACCGGTCGTAGTATGGTTTGATGCGCACAATGTGTACACGCTCCGTGGGATTGCGTCATTTAGAATGCCCATGTCCTGTAGGGTTGACTTCATAAACGAGGTCGCTGAGTCGCTGTACTACCTCGTAAGGACTGAAATATCGACAAATGAGTTTTTCAGACAGGCCTCATCGTCGTACTGGGGTCCATATCCTCACTTTGTCAGCAACTTCATACCGTGTTTCACGTCTTCCTCGGTTGTAGTGGTCGGCATCGATTCGTTGTTGGTGACATATTCGGTACCTTGCTAATTGACGGGCCTCCTCCGCTCCCCCTATATAGTCATCGAGATCAGAAAGGTAGTCGTCTTGATCTATAGGTAACATAGCGTCCAGTGTTGTGGTAACTACACGACCGTAAACTAGTTGAAACGGGGTAATCTTGGTAGTCTCTTGTACGGCGGTGTTATAGGCGAAGGTGACGTATGGTAAAATTTCGTCCCACTTTTTGTGTTCGACGTCCACATACATAAATATCATGTCAGCTAGAGTTCTGTTAAGGCGTTCAGTCAGGGCGTTTCTTTGAAGGTGATATGCGGTAGTTTTCCTGTAAACAGTGTGGGTCATGTTCTGCAGGCATTCCATGAGTTCTGCCGTGAAGGCCGGTCCGCGATCGGTGATTACAACAGTTGGAGCGCCATGCCGTAGCACTATGCTCTGTACAAAGAATTTGGCGACCTCAGCTGCCGTTCCTCGATGCAAGAAGTCTGTTTCCGCGTATCTCGTTAGATAATAAGTCGCTACAACAATCCATTTCTTGACAAGTAAAGATGTCGGGAATGATCCAAGGAGGTCCATTCCAACTTGTTGGAAGTGTGCTTTCGGTGGGTCTATCGGGAGCAGAATGCCCCGCTGGCTTAGCAGGAGGCGCTTTCCGTCTTTACCACTCGCGGCATGTTCAGATATAGCGCTGTACTGAAGACAATAGCTTGGGCCAATAATAGTGCTGACTCATTCGTGGAAGTGTTCGAGTGACCCTCAAATGTCCAGACGTAGGCTCATCGTGGCACGCTTGTAATATTTCTTGCCGCATAGTTGCGGGAACGACAAGAAGAACCTTTTCACTGTTGGGCTTAAAGTTTTTTTTTGTAAAGGACGTTTTTTCGGAGGCAGAAAGATGCAAGGCTTCGAGAAAATATATGAGGTACTTGTACGTCAGCTCCTTTAAAGTGTTTGATGAGCGGAAACAATTCTTCCTCCGCGTGTTGAGTTTCAGCTATCTGAGAAATCTCGACAACAGCCACGAATGGAAAGTCCACTTCATCTGATAGCGGTGTGTCTGCAGGTGCCCGTGACAAACAGTCAGTGTCGGTATGGTTCCTGCCAGATCGGTATACCACAGTTACGTCAAATTCTTGCAGTCTGAGGCTCCACCCTCCAAGCCGTCTGGACAGGGTCCTTGAGGTTGGCGAGCCAGCAAAGGGCATGGGGATCGCTGACTTCCTTGAATGGTCTACCATACAAGTAAGGACGAAACTTACTGATGGCCCAGATGACGGCAAGGCATTCTTTCTCTGTGGCCGAATAATTGGTCTCCACCTTTGTTAGAGTTCGGCTGGCGTATGCTATCACCTTTTCTTCGCCATTCTGCCACTGTATTAGAATGCATCCTAGGCCGATGTTGCTGGCGTCTGTATGTATTTCTGTGTCAGCTGTTTCATCGAAATGAGAAAGGATTGGGGGCTCTTGCAACCGTTTTCTTCATTCGTTGAAGGCGCTTTGTTGCTCTGTTTCCCACTGGAAAGGTACATCTTCTCTTGTACGTTTAGTCAAGGGTTCTGCAATGTGCGAGAAATTTCCGACAAATCGTCGGTAGTAAGCACAGAGACCTAGGAATCTCCGTACTGACTTTTTGTCTGCTGGCACCGGGACCCTTGCAACGGCGGCTGTCTTTTCGGGATCAGGGCGCACACCGTGGGCGCTGACAACGTGCCCAAGAAATCGAAGCTCTTCGAAAACGAATGGGCACTTCTCTGGCTTGATGGTTAAATCTACCGAACGCATTGCTTCTAACACTGTTCGCAAGCGCTTGATATGCTCCATGAGTGTAGCGGCGAAGAGTACCACGTCGTCAAGGTACACTAAGCAATACTGCCACTTCAATCCGGAAAGTACAGTGTCCATCATTCGTTGGAACGTTGCCGGCGCACAACAGAGACCAAAGGGGAGAGCCTTGAATTCATAGAGTCCGTTCGGGGTAACAAAAGCAGTCTTCTCATGATCACTTTCATCAACTTCGATCTGCCAGTATCCACTTTTCAGATCTAGTGTTGAAAAGAACTTGGCACAACGAAGTCTGTCTACTGTGTCGTCAATACGGGGGAGGGGATATACATCCGGTTTAGTCACAGCAATTAATTTCCGGTAGTTGACGCAGTACCTTAGCGTGTTATCCTTCTTCTTGACAAGTACTACAGGAGATACCCACGGACTGCTAGAAGGTTGAATAACATCATCTTCAAGCATCTTCTGTACTTGATTCTTGAGGACTTCCCTTTTTTGGTGAAACGCGGTACGGGTGCTGGCGTACCGGCCTGGTTGTCTCGTCTGTTACGATCGTGTGTTTTACAATGGTTGTGCGTCGTACCTTTGAAATATTTACGGATATTACGTCGCAGACATCAGATGTTTGTTTCATATCCGTTGACATTGTTTCAAGGCTGCATATTTCGGTGGCTTCACAAACCACATGAAGAAAGGCTATGGCTGTCCCCTTTGCGATGTGCTGGAATTCGTTCCCAAAATTTTTCAGGCGGACGTCTGCGTACCCGTTTCGTAGCTGAATAATCCCTCGTGCAACAAAAACACCTTTTTTCAGAAAAACATCCATGTGGCTGCATGCCACACCTTCGTGGTCACCAAACGTATCATTTCTCACTAGAACCATTACACTGCTCTGCGGCGGTACAGTCACATCATCATTGACGATGCGCAGTGGAGTAGTGTATTGCTCGTCTGCTCGAGCTACCGTTATAGCTTGTTCCGTCAAAAATGATACACTGGACCTCTGGAAAATAATAATGGCACCATTTGCTTGCAGAAAATCCGTTCCGAGTATAACTTCTCTCGAACATACGGGCAGGACAACAGAGTCACCAACGTAAGTGAAACCTCGTATCTCAACTCTTGCGGCGCATCTGCCGAGAGGCGTAAAAAGGTGACCGCCTGCCGTACGCACTTAAATTCCACTCCATTCAGTCAGAACTTTCCTGAGGCACTTCACTAAATTGTAGCTTATCACAGAGTAATCCGCACCGGTATCGATTAAAGCCATGAGCTCTAGCCCGTCAATTACCAACGGCAAGTCTGAAGTTATCTTCTAATTACTGCACTTCTTTACCTGGAGACAGTCGTCGTCGTCGTCACGCTGGTGTCGCAGTGGAGGATCTTCGTATTTGTAATCACCAGCGGCCTCACCTCCACAGGTCGCCCACTTCAGTTTCCCGGGTTTGGACTAGGCGAACGATGCCTAGGTGCGTTTTGAAAGGAACGTGGGCTTGGGGAGCGCTGACGTAGAGGGCATGGTGACCGCGGTTGATGACGACGATGCAGGTCGAAGCTCTGTCGTGAGCACAGGTATTCTTCGATGTCGGACGGCCTTTTGCCGTTTCGCAGACAATGTGCATTGACCGCAAATCCTTGAAGACCAGCTTGACGATATCGGCAAAACCGGTAAAGATGGCCAGCCTCTCCACAGTGGAAGCACAGGGGCCTACGTTCCGCATATCGCCATACATCGCTTTTCCGAGGTCTTGTCTCTGTCGGAAGAGGTGTACTGCGAGTTGCCTATACGATATGGGGCGGGCTACATGTTGTCGGTTTGTAAGTACCAGGTGTCTCGATAGGTGCACAATGGACAGCAGGCCTCCTGAGCACTTCAGAATAAGTTACCGCGCGTCGTGTCGGTGGTGCATCCCTTTGCGGCTCACGTATGGCCTGCCGAATTTCTTCAAGGACAACATCCGCAATAGACACTTCCGGTAAAGCGAGTGGCTGCAGCTTGCCTAGTTCCTCCATGACACCTGACAGGACGAGCTCCCGCAGAGTGTCAAGATTATCGACAACGTTTGCCATGAAGATCCGTGCTGATGTACAGGCTACGCCACGATTGTATTGCCGTGCTCTCTGCTGCAGCGTCGTTTCTATTGTTGTTGCTTCCGACCGTAACTCAGCAACAGTGCGCGGTGGATTGCGAACGACTCCCGCGAACAGCTCTTGTTTTACTCCATGTATGAGATGACGCACCTTCTTGTGTTCAGTCATGTTGGGATCAGCTCGCTTGAACAGGCGGAACATGCCTTCTATGTACATAGCGACAGTCTCATTTGTGCATTGATTCCGTGCACGAAGAGCTGCTTTTACCTTTTCCTGGCGATCATTGTTGCCAAACGCACACAGTAGCAGCGCCAGACCTCTTCCCAGGACGTCAAAAATGCGTCGTGGTTTTTGTATCACACTCGCGCTGCGTCTTCCAAAGAGACGTATACGTTGCGCAACTTGCCTGCTTCGTTCCATTGGTTTGTGTTCGCCACCTTCTCGAATTGATCCAGCCAGTCTTCGGCGTCCTCGAATGGGTCACCATGGAACACGTTCGGTATGACGGGCTGACTGAGAATGAGCTGTGATGGTGTAACTTGGCTAGTCATGGTGGTGGCGTTTCTTGTTTCTGTCGCTGATGCCCTTGGCACAAGGGGATGTGGTCCAAATTCTGGTGAATCCCCTTGAATATGGCGACTGATCCGTTTGTGCACCGGCGTACGCTCCAGGGTTGCGGATGGTCAGGGCTTGGACTTCGCTCTTTCGTGGTGGTTGTAATCATCTACACAGCACCTCCACCAGAAAATGTAACGAATGTAGCAGCCTCAAAACAGTGATGTTCTATTTACACGGTTTATTAAGGGTGAATTTGTGCCCAAAGTGAACGACGCACAGTAATCAAGAAGATCCAAGAGCAGTAGTCCTCGTGAGCCTCAGCCTCGAGCACCCTCGTTCTCTTCTTCTTCACGCACGTTGGCTGTTAGGTGGGGCACCCTGCGTATGCAGGGCCAGCTCATGCATTGTGGCTGGCTTTGTCGCTCGTAGTCGTGCTGTTAGCGTTTCTCTGGTTCCTAACGTCTGCGTTGCGCGGAGCAATGACAATTTCCTGTGGCAAAATGGGTGCCGCAAATCTACAGCAAAAAAAAGCTCAATTAAAAGCATATACCGCCGAAAATGGACTTTGTTTCTTTAGTCATTGGCCCGACATTCTGAAATGAGTGCAAAGGTGTATAAAAGCGCAAAACCCCTTTTTCCCGCCTCATGCAAGCTTCGCCAACAGCGTGACAGCCTTTTCGACCCTACGAAGCAGCGCCGTGGTGTGGAGAAAAGAGCGGGCCACGCTCATCTCGGAAAAGAGGCTCTTTCTGTGCGATTGAGACAGCCGGAGAGAAACCCACCACGCACGCGTCATCTCGGGGGCCATAGTATAGATTCCTACAAGCGTCGTCTGCTAGCCGCGTCGTGCTCCCGTGTGCGCGTTTATCATGCACGTTTTGAAAGATTGGGTTCTTCGGTTGTGTCAGCGTGAATGTACGTGATTGTACATGTGCCCAAAACGACTTATTAACGCACTTTGTCTTGATCGGCTACAAAACGGATTGTAATAAGATTTACATGTGCACGAGTGCAACTTCTTTTCTTTCTTTTCATCGCACTCTCTCATCCCCAGAACAATTTCAAAGTGTGTGCCATTTTCTGCTTCAAGCGCATTGTTTAAAGTGCACTTGACATCCTCCAAAACACGAGAACTACTAACTGAGATGTGAGTGTAGTGTTTTAGCTACTTGGTTGTAAGTAAAAATTAGGCTCTCGGCCATGTACTTGAAAGCTTTATGTAGGTGTAAACTACGGCACTGTATTTTATTGATTATGCGATTAGCCCTAGTTGTATTTGTCTCATCAATGTACCACTATATAAACTTACTACCTTTCTAAGGAGGAAGAATAACCGTACGCTGTAGTGGGCCACCTCTTTAGTCAGAAGCGCCGAGTGCGTGCTGCTGGCCCTGCGCTCAGACTTTTATGTCACTTGTCGCCGCCAGCCTCAAGACTCGTTACACCTTCTGTGCAAGTGCTGTCTACGCTGATAAGCCCCGTTTCACTATCACATAAACTGTAACATAAAAAATTCCCAAGCATTTTCCCGAGGGTGAACATGGTTAAGTGCGAATTCACGGGGGGATGCTATGAGGGGTATTTATTAATTCGCACTATTATATTTATTAATGACACTATGGTGCCTTTATGGTGTAATGGTTCCTGGGAATCGCAATTTGATCACACGGGGGAGTTTACGGTAACTCTTTGGCGAATGCCAACGGATTTTAACTTTACTTCCCCTCATAGCATCACCCCGTGCATTCGCACTTAACCATGTTCACCCTCGGGGAAATGCTTGGGAGTTTTAGTACTGATGATGATGATTAAACTGTAATTAATGAATTTAAGTGTTATTTGTCATGAAGCATTTGTACACAGATACATTATATACGAAGTATTATTTATTTACACTTCACGACGCGTCCGGACGAGCAAAGTCCAGGGCTCGCACCCTCTCCCGCGCGGCACGTTCACTGGGTGGAACGGCTTCGGGAACGTCCACTCGCCGTTGACGATTGCGAGCGGCATCTTGACGCCGGCCTTCATCGCCCTTCTCCGCCTGATGCTTGCGTTGTCGTTCCGCTTCTTGGGCCGCATTCGCGGCTCGATGCTGACGCCTCATCTCGGCCTCGCGAGCGCGCAGTTCATGATCCGCTGCACGCTTCGCCCGCTTGTCCTCGGTCTCGCGAGCGCGAAGTTCGGCATCCGCTGCACGCTTCGCCCGCTTGCACTCGGCCTCGCGAGCACGCATTTCGGCATCCGCTGCACGCTTCGCCCGCTTACGTTCGGTCTCACGAGCCCTTCGCAGCGCCGCCTTGTCTTCCAACGTCGGCGAAACCACCGCGGTACCATCACCTCCAACGACGGGTGCAGTGCTGGCACTCGGTTGTACTGCATTCGTTGTTGATGGTAGCGTTGCCTCCGGGACATCCATCGCACGCCCCGCTCTCGACGGGAGACTTGGAGGGAAGGCGGGCGCTTGAGAGAGAGGTGTGCGCGCGCAGCTGCAGCGAGCGAGGAAAGCAGAGGAGCGAGCGAAAGGGGAGGGGGTATAAGGCTTGTTACTGACACCGATATCAGCGTCGCGTTCGTGGCTTGTTCGGTGGAGTGTCGCGCTGCGGCCCGCCAAGTCCTCTTTTTTTTTAAAGATAGAGAAAAGACTGCGGACACCAACGACGATGGTGGATGGTTTAGGGTCGCTTATAAAGTGTATTCACACCTAATAAATGCAGTTGCCGTGCGCAATCGCATGCTTAGACATAAGAACACTTTAAACAGCCCCGACGTTGAAAATTTATTCAGGCCGCATCACCTACATTTATTATTGCATAATTTCACTATAAAAGTCTTTTTGGGGATGTCTTAAGCGTTTCTGTGGAGTTTTTGTTGACCGTCAGAACGTAGCGGTTATTTTTGTTAGAAAAAAACTAAAACATGCACATTCAACAAAAGAGCAGACCTTTGTTGCAGCACTGTCACGCATGTGATTTGTCGATGAAAGCTTCTTGTTAAACATATTCAAGGTTTCTGTACTTACACTGGTTCTAAAAAATGTCTATACACTTGGTAAACACAATGAAGCGCAAAGCACCGTCAGCCACTAAGCTTTCTTGACTAGACTTAATGACTAGCCGACCATTGAATGTAAACAAAATTAAGAAGAAAACGCGTATCCAGGCGAACGACGGTACTGAACTCCTCCCTAAGATAAGCGGGCTTTCTACAATTTTTTTACGATCTGGCAGTTATGCAAAACAGAGCACGCGGCGTGCGTGCCTGTCTCTGAGGTGATAAGGTGTAAAACGCAAAGTGACGGGTAGGTTCCAACACCGTGTCGTCTCAGCAAAGCGTCGAAAACACTTGCCTTTTCGTGCAAGCGTTGTATCTTAAGCGCAGCGTGATAAATTCTATGGTCCTTAGAATTTTTTATCTATGCGTTTTATACTAAAAATACACACACATAATATAGACAGTTTGTTATGGTGCCTCAGATATGCGCGATAATTGCTTTTTATTTGACAATCGCACAAGTATGAACGCTGAACCTTGAGGAATATTGGTGGGCGATGCGCATAGGGTGGGACGTTTGGTGAATCGTTCGGCCACTTTAATGATGTTCAAAGTACCGTTAAGAGTGAACAAACAGACAAATGTACAGAGAGACAGACATACCAAAAGTTTTGCGTTGAAAGTCCACAAGAAAGGCTATCGTCTTTAAAAATTGCACCATATTTACGAAGTGATTGATGATGAGTGGAGCGAAGTTGTGGAGGGTTTTATAGATATATCGTCAATCGACTGTCTGTCTGTCTGTCTGTCTGTCTGTCTGTCTGTCTGTCTGTCTGTCTGTCTGTCTGTCTGTCTGTTTGTCTGTCTGTCTGTCTGTCTGTGCATCCACCAATCTCTCTGATATTCCATCCATCCATCCATCTGTATCTATAAGTTCGTCCGTCTGTCTGTCTATATATGCCTGTCTGTCCGGCAGTCCCTCAATCTCTCTGTCCGTCCGTATTTCTGTCTGTCTTTCCTGTCGTCTATTTGTCTATCTCTCCGTCCATCCGTCCGTCCGTCCGTCCGACCGTCCTTCTGTGCATCCATCAGTCTTTCTGATATACCTTCCATCGATCCATCCATCTGTATATATATGTGTTCATCCGTCTGTCTGTCTATATATGCCTGTCCATCCGGCAGTCCCTCAATCTCTCTGTCCGTCCGTCCTTCTGCCTTTCCATCCTGTCGTCTATCCGTCTATCTGTCCGTCCAGCCGTCCGTCCGTCCGTCCGTCTGTCTGTCTGTCTGTCTGTCTGTCTGTCTGTCTGTCTGTCTGTTTGTTTGTCTGTCTGTTTCTCTGTCTGTCTGTCTGTCTGTCTGTCCGTCTATCTGTCTGCCTGTTCCCTTCGGGTCGTCCATCCAGCCGTGTGTTTCTCTATCTGTCTGTCATCTGTTTTGCTGTCTGTCTGTGAGTCATGGAAGTAGGTGGTCGCTCTCCAATGAAGACAAGCAAGTACAGACCCACGGCTTTAGGAGCTTCGCCTCTAAAAGCATGATTCAGTGCGGCAGCGCGCAGACAGTCATCCAGGGCGAGCATCCCTTCGAAAGAAAAAACATGCTTTACTCGCTTTTAAGGCTAACGTTCCATAGGCCCCACGCAACGATTAAGTTAACAGGAGCATAGGTAGTATCACTAAGCTGTAGTCAACTCATTTTATTCGCCGACAATCGGCTCACAGTGGAAGCAAAAAAGCGCCGCAAAGTGTTTTTGTGTAGACGCCACCGACCGACTATCCACATTACTGCAGAGAGGATACTGCCACCTATAGCCGGATTTCCCCGGGAATTTCCTCCAGCTTCGGCCGAAAACTCGTGAAAAATCTTTTTGCAGGGTAGTTTCTGATAAGCTGTATAAGAGCGCTGTCTGGTTCCTCTGGGGCCACGCAAGCGAACTGAGTAACATTGCGTGGTTTGTCCGGTGGCTCCCCTGCTACGTCTGCAATGCACTTGGCAATTGGCTGCAATAAAGAGAATACGAGATGCTCTGTAGGACAATTCTATACACACTAGTGTAAATGGAGTCAAGTCTTTTCTATTCAGATAATTTCATATTTGAACTTTTTTTGTTTAGTTGAAAAACCTTCCAGTATAAAGAAACTTAGGGTGTTGTGCTCAGAAGATTACCGCCTTTCCAAGTAAAATTAACTGGCGTAAATGTCATTTAAAGTTGCTGCAAGCGCTATTGTGTGGGAAGAAATGAAGGGGTTCACAGCTGCATCTACACAAGGCAAGAACCTTTTTTGCTGATGTCGTTGTTGTACTTGCTCTGGGGTTGAAATCGCCTTCTCATAGTTCGCCCGGCTAAACAAGACCAAAAACATGCAATTTATTTAAAAACTTTTGTGTTTTGGCATGATCAATTACCTTGTGATCGTACAATCTTCATAATTAAAATAAAAAGCAAACAATTCAAGTATTTCCTAATATTGCTTTACAGTACAGGAACACACACACTTGTGATTGAGAAACACAATCTCATATTATTTTAAACAGTAAATATTCTGGCAGAACAAAGGTCCCACTGTTACTGAAAATGACGAAGGCAGGCCCTTTATTGTCATTTATTTAATTGTGGCATGATCCGTATAACATCACTCAAACTTGGAGCGCCAGTTGTCGGTTTCCTTCCGTTACGCTATTTTTGGTAGAATACGCCATGCGCCAAATCCGTAAATTCGCTTTATTGTGTATGTGTGCCAAAGGTAAAATTTGAAATATACTGCTTCTAACAATTAATATAATGTGGCAACCAGTAAAAAAAACTCACCAACGTCTGTGCAGCTTGGCTTCGTGAGGTACGAAATTGCCGAAAGCAGACACATCGTTGTCAGTTGTTAAGGTATGACGTGTTTCCTACAACCCCAATGAGACTCATCGCGCAAATTATTTGTTTGTACCTGTGAAACTGCAATTTCTTCGTTAAAATATGTGATGTGCCTAATTGAAAAAAAAGGCTTTATAACTGAATTATACCAGAGACAAGATTTAAAAGAATTACTCCATGTAACGAATAAGACAGTCGAAGTTCATCTAAGGCAGTCGCAGTCGACCTTGTACCGTGTAACGGTTCACTGTTATGACCTTATGGACGCGAGACTCTGCCCAGGCGGCACTGCGAAAAACACCCCCAGCAGCGCACAATCGCCCCGCCAGCCATAACTGGGTAGTGCAAAGAGATCTTTTCGCAAGCGGACGTGCATAGGCACTTCTCTTTCATTGGCCACGCTGTTTCTTAAAAATCGATCACCTGACAAGCTTCTTCCTTTAATCCAACCTTGCTTCAGAAAAGTTGGAAGCACACCAAAACGAACTGAAGGTACAATGCAAATTATGTTGCTGTTATTTCGGCGCGTTGCAACTAGCATTTTAGGTGCGAGCGAGCATCGCGTGACATCGAGCTCGAAGCAAGCATTTCAACCTTGGTTCTGTAACATCTAGTTTCGTTAAATGTAGGCAGACACGCGATGTCAAAGCGATGAAATGCATACACCAGCAATCTATTTTACGATCAGCCGTACGAAGCTCGGTTTATCCGGCACGAATGGCCGGATACTTTCGCCTCTCAAGTGGCATTGCCCATCGATCTCTCACTTGCTGTACGTCGAACTGTTTTCTTGTGCATGCTAGAATCTTCTGTGTGCGGCTGTCTTCTGTTTTTATATACTGCAAATGGGGATACACGCGTGTCCATTTTCTCGATGGACAACGAAAGGCGAAACCCAGGCCTCCGAGGTATCTCCAGCAATCACGGCGACTAACGGCAAGAGAAAGCTGATTGTGGCCGCGATCGTTTTGAGATTTACCTGTACGATGTACGTGTTCGTATTTTCTAGTCAAAGCCTGACTTAGAGCCTTCAAAGCCCCACGTACGTAATGCTGTGTGGTGGCGACAACTTCCATATATCGGTGGTCGTGACGTGTGCAACATTTATCGCACGCGTCACTATACTCTTGCGGGGCATGCACAATAGTCAGAGGCTGTTTTAAACTTCATAATCAAAGTTACCGTGGTTTTCTATCAAGGCTGCTGAAAACAAAAGCATGAGATCTACATTGTCACACTTTAACATGCGAGCGGCTGCGGAGAACGCGAGTAATTCGCTTGCCCAACAAGATCGCAGCGGCCGGTATCTAGTGCTTTCGCTGTTCTGATTCTCACGCTGAAAAGCGTTGAAGGCCCTCCTAAAATTTCTGCAATCGATCCGTCTTGTCGAAAGATTATGACATTCTAGTGGCGTGTGTTATGGCTTCCCTCGCACTCTCTGCCTCTCATTCAATTTTTCTTACTTTTCTGTTTCCCCTTTGCCAGCAGTGCAGGGTAGCAAGCAAGTTACTTGCTTTTGGATAACCTTCCTGCCTTTCTTCACACCATATCTTTCTCTCTCGCAACCAACAGTAGCGTTGACCGGCGTCTTTTATCGTAAAATGCGCAACTGATCCCTCTGCTCTTGCTTTCGCCGTCGTTCTGGTAAGTCAAACAGCAACCTGATGGATGGACAAACATAGGAGAGGCAATGACGTCATATTCGTGAAGCTGCCGCATCGCAATTACTCGCACTACCTCCTAGCAGAAAATCAGAAAAACACTTCGCTCTTTCCGCAGCAGCCTTCGATGCGGCGCCAGCTGAGTGATAGGTGTTCTCTGCCCACAGCGAGGTAATGCACGAGTGCTGTTTCTCCTGCGTGTTTTCGGAAAGCTGTGCGATGCGCAGCTGAAGTGTATACCCGATGCGAATTGCGTGCACCACCGGATGTACTTGGTGGCAGTTTTCACGTATGTTCGCTTCACTGTTGATCAATATGCATGTGGAGCTCTGAGCTGTACTCCACGTTGGTTCTTACTTATTGCGTCAACTGAGCTAGAACACACGCGAACATTTGTTTTTAGTGTTGTAGGTATCATGTCGCGTTCTTAGAAGTTGTGTCTTTGATACGGAAAGACAATAAACTTGTCTTGTTATCGCACTCAATGTGTATGCATTGTACGATATGCGGTCGCTGTGTGTTAGTTGTGTGCGCGCGCCCTGGAGTCGGACACTTTACGTGCCCGATCGCATATGCAAAATAGTGGTGATTTCTTACCGTTGTCAAGTACGCAAATTACCAGGCTGGCTGCACGGAATAGCTGCGAAGCAAGTTCTCAAAATAGTGCGTTGCCACACTGAATACATGTCAGCAAACAACTGCTAATCGGCCAATAAAATAAGGCCTGTTGGCTAGTAGAACGCGTAAGTCACTGCCGGGTGAGTTCGAATACGATGATGCAGGGGCGGAATGAATTTGATTACGACATGTAACGGTGCTTTCTGTGTTGTCGCACGAAAACACTCCATGAAGTATTTCAGCACGCCGCGTTCAGGCTGCCACGCATGAACAGTTTCGCAAAGGTGTGCTCGCAACATTTTACTGCATGCATACTATACTATACGCGTTAAGTTTATGCCGGGGCCATAAGTCCGCGCAGAAGTGAACCAGCGCTGAGAGCATCACTCCGCCACACTTCTCGCAATGCATGGGATAGAATAGGGCCTCTCCTCAGCTTTCTTTTACTCCATGTCCAGCAAGCACTTCATGGTGGTTCGTTGACGCGCCCAACAAGCGGAGTGAAATTGGTAGCACGTCTCCAAGTGTTCAATATGCACAAACAGCTAATATTTAGCTGCATTCTGGATTCGTACGCTGTAGCTGCACCCGCTGGCGCAGAAAACTATGCAAGAGAGTCAGGCTCTGCACTACTCAATACTGCATCGACAGGTGACGCTGCGTGTCTGCAAATCTCCAGAGTTTGACATCAATGTACGAGTGTGGTATGGTCTGCTATCTGTGCCAGCGCATTACTTTCTCTTAAGACTGAAGTAAAATTCAACAGTGGTTATGATTGGATATTGTTCTTTTACAAGCCTTGTCTTATTTTTGCTGTAAGGATAAAAGCCGTCAAGCAAGGAAACTTCGGCCCAGTGTTTCCGGTTTTGCCTAACTTCGCTGAAACAAAGTTCACAATTTTTTACGTAGAAATAAAGCGGCGCCGAAAACTTTACACTTATTTGCTTGGGACGAGTAGAATTCTTCCTAGCGTAGAGTAACTGTATATGGTCCCAGTAACTGTACTCTAGTTCTATCGGAACACATGCTCCATCTATCGTTCTGCTAGAGAAGCAAGCATTTACAGGGTACATTGCCTGTCATCCAATCGGTGGCAGCATTCGCTCGAATATATAGTTTTCTTCTGTGGCAGTAGTGCCGCCACCGCACACCATCTTTCCATATAGAAAGAGGTCAAGTTGTGGCAACGACCCCTGCATAGCTGGCTCGTGATCATAAAAAAGCAGGTATTATTCCTTTTCGCCATCTTTTTATGAGTGATATTAGGGGCGAAGCTCCTAAAAGCGGCACCCGTTCGCCCCTCGTCGTAGTCGTAGTGCATAACCAGTGTTGCTTTTTAACCTGCAAGGTGGTACCGGTGGGAGCTTTCTCCTGTGGGTTGTTAGACAATAAAAAATTCGCAGCTGCACGTTAACGAAAAGCCGCATTCTCCTGTCTCTCATTCCCAATTAGCTGCCATTGACATCTACATTGAGCACTATCTGACAAGGAATTGTTTTAAGGTTATACTCGCTTGGTGAAACCTCCTTGGTTATAGAAAGGTTGGGTGAGCGTTAGGCCACAGTGCCATGATTACAATGAACTAGTATATACTATGAACTCGAGGTGGTTAAAGGTGGGAAGTAGACAAGAAGCGCAAGCCGTAAGAAAGTGTACGTGTGCCACCTCTTGTTTAGTCCTTGGGATGTCCGCTAGATGGCTGTGCTTCTATATGCGGAATATATGTTGAAAAGACGCGAGATGGTGGTACTTGGAGTGTTGACTAGATGGTCAAATAGACACACAGAAAAATGCGTGGACGGACGCATGGATGGCCGCACGGACGGATGGACGCATGGACGAACGCAGGGGTGGATGCATAGAATAACACAGGGACGGACGCACAGATGGACGTGTGGACGCACGAACAGATGCACATATGAATTGGCGGATGAACGCATGGATGGTCCCACAGACAGACGCATACATGATGAGAAGATTCGAGATGGTGGTACTTGGAGTGTTGACTAGATGGACGAATGGACACGCAGACAGATGCATGGACGGACGCGTGAATGACTGCACGGACGCATGGACGCATAGATGAACGCAGGGACGGGCACAGGGACGGACGCAGTGACGAACGCATGGACGGGAGGAAGCAAGATTGAATGGATGGACGGAAGCTGCGCTCCACTCTCCATCAGTCACCCTGTGGATATGGTGCCATATTTTTTTTATCTTGTGACTTTAACTGGAGACAGTGATGCCGTAAATGAGTAGCTCTTCCGGTGAATATTAAAACACCTCAAGTGCAAATATCGCAAGTGTCCGCCAGTGAAGACATTTTGCGTTTTTCCGCGTATTGAAAGTTTCCACTCATCGCCGAAGCTTCTCGAATAAAATACCCCGAGGGTGCTTTGCCTACACAAGCGAAAAACTATGTCGCATCTGTAACTGTTTTGTTTAAGAGGTTCCTCAAGGACCTCAAAACACTTGATTATTGAGTAACCGTGAAATCAATTCACTGGGCAAGCGTATTACCACACAAACTGAACGCCGCAAAAATTTTAGCAATCGGTTTATTACGAGCGGTGTTAAAGAACTTTGTCACAGGCTGCAATCACATTCTTTCTTCTCTCGTACCGACAAAGCACTGGAAGCTGAGCAGAGACAGACGAAAGGGGCAAACAAGAAAAGGCACTCGGCCTCGTAACTTTGAGCATTCTTTTCATTTTTCGAATGCGTGGCATTCCCAGTGCACGCGATCGCGCGCGCACGTGTGGACAAGTGACAGCCTCGTGGCAACCTCTGTAACAACCGAGCACGCTATGTTAAAATCATCCAATTGCTGATAGATGTTCTTACTGGGCCTACTTTCCATGATTTTTCGAAAGAAGAGAAAGGTCTAGCTGATTGTTCAGCTGATTTTGATTATTTATTATGAATTTCAGGCTGCGTGCTAGCTGTGCTATATTATTTGGCTCGCGTGTTCTCGGGAGGCTCTACTTCCTATTTGCAGCGCTTTCTGACCATGTTTAAAAAGTGCTGCAGGGCCCCTTTATATGATTAGCAGCAGGTAACTAGTTTTCTATGTCATCATCATCATCAGCCTGACTATGTCCACTGCCGGACAAAGGCCTCTCCCATGATCTACCAGTCAACTCGGTCCTGTGCTTGCTGCTGCCACTTATTACCCACAAACTTCTTAATCTAATCTGCCCACCTAACTTTCTGGCTCCCCCTAACCCAGTTGCCTTTTCTGGGAATTCAGTCAGTTATCCTTAATCATCAGTGGTTATCTTGCCTACCGCTGCAAGTCCGGCTCATCTTCATTTCTTCGTCTTGATTTCAACTATATTATCCTTAACCCCGGTTTGTTCCCTCATCCACTCTGCTCTCTTCTTGTCTCTTAAGGTTACGCCTACCATTTTTCTTTCCATTGCTCGCTGCGTCGTCCTCAATTTAAGCTAAACCCTCTTCGTAAACCTCCAGGTTTCTGCTCTGTAGATAAGTACTGGCAACATGCAGCTGTTTATACCTTCCTCTTGAGGGATAGTGGAAATCTACTAGTCGTGATTTTAGAGTGCTTGCCCCATGTGCGCCACCCCATTCTTATTCTGATAGTTACATCGAAATTGCGGTTCGGCTCCGCGGTTATTACCTGCTTTAAGATGACGTAGTCATTTATAATTTCGAGTACACTATTACCTATCTCGAAGCGCTGTTTCCTTCCGAGGTTTTTACAAATAACTTTCGCTTTCTGCCCATCGATTTGAAGACCTGCTCTTTTGCTCTCCTTGCGTAATTGAGTAATCATGACTTTCGAATCGACCCCTGAGTTCTTCAGCAATGCGTCGTCATCCGCGAAGCGCATGTTACTGAGGTACTCTCTATTTCTTTTATTTCTTACCCTTGCCATTCTAGGCATCTGAAAGCCTCCTGTAAGCACGCTGTAAATAGCACTGCAAAAATTGTATTTCTTGTCTGACACCCTTCTTGATTGGCATTCTTTTGCTTTCTTTATGCAACACAATTGTGGCAGTTGACCTTCTGTAGATTTCTTCCAGGCTGTTTATATACGCTTTCACATCCAGCTTTTCTGGACACATAACAGCCAGGGTCCCTTGCGGTCCCGGCTCGGAGCTAGCGCGTTTTCGATAGAATCAGTGAGTTTTTTTTCGAATAAATAATTTCAGAGGGTGAATATGCAAAAACGCAGACAAAGAGCGCGTCGGGGAAGCTAAACAAATGAGTAGGCTGCAGTGATCATGTTGGGATAAGCTTAAATTTTGTTCCGAGAGCAGATAAAGTTTGTACAATGGGAGTCTACGGAAACGGCATAAAAGTGGCCTGTTTTTCTCGACGAAAACGCTTACTGCAGAAAAACTAAGCAGGTTCTATCAAAGGTCAGTGCACAGTATGTAGTCCTAACACTCGTCTTCTGGTTGAAGCCATTCTCAACGTGCTGCAATAGGTGACCGGTAAAATGGGCCATCGCAGAGAACTGTGGTATACGATGGCTTCCGGTTCGACACTCCACACGGGTCAGCAGTGGCACGCACGCATTTTTGTACTGCTCCGTTGAAAAAAGCACCTCTGCGTACAATGTCAGTGCTTTAAAGTAGTTTTTTTTTGGTAATCGTGACTATGACGATGTCAAGCTAGGAAAGCCATGTACGAGTAGGAACATTTTTCATTGCACTAAAAAAGGCTGCACGGAGGTATCATCAGTTTGCCTAGCAGATCAGCCGATACAGAATACAGTTTTCACTGTATGATACGTTACTGCAGATAAAAAGCCGCCAATTGAAAGATCTCAGGGATTGGGGATGACTGTAGCAGTGTGCTGAGAGTTTACTTCGGGATCGCTGCTTCGGCCGACATCGTCAGTCGATCGGCATGAAGCGCAGCACGTGTTGAACTCGTTGAGATATTTTTTCTAGCCTTCAGTGCGCCATAAGATGCATTTTTAGTTGAAGCCAGATGCTCATTTGAACGCTGATCTTGGTCAAGCTGCGCCCCACGGGGGCACATAAACAATACAGTGAGACATAGATGGTGACGAATAATCAAACCCTGCGCATGTTTACGCACTTCTTCCTTTAGGTGCCATCCTGGCGCACAGTTTGACCAAAATAAACGCAAATGAACTCGTCCAGCGCTTCGTGTACACTTACTCAAGGGAAGCTTTCGCGTTTTTTTTTTGTCATATATATGGGTGCAGTGGCTGGCGCTAGGTAGATTTCGCCTGGCCGTTCCCATAATATCTTTGCCAGGTGCGCCTGCACGACAATTCATTTCTCAATACAATATTCGCTGTAAATTCATGCGTAAGCTTTTTTTAGTGTGGAATACACAGGTACCTGTGATAAAATGGTTTAAACCTACTCTGGCTTCAAAGTTCCGTACTCAAAGGCTACCTTTCGTTGTGGCTTTCTTCACGGTCACGGCCCCGCTCGTTTTTTTGTCTTCATTACATAGAAATCAATACCTGAGTTTGCCTCGGACGCTCGAGTTATAGCAGCCAACGGCTGAACAACCGACCACGGTTTATCAGGACGAAGATAAATGGCCGACCTTGCATGCAAATCCCGAATAATTTGAGGCTTCTGGTGCAGCGGTTCCCCGTCGTCTACTCTTTTCAAACCAGAAGCCGGTAGCAAAGGGTGCATCTCACAGTCCCTCGCTCTTTTACTGGTCACCTAGCAGCATAACATTGTTCCATAACGCGTTTTTTGCGACGTAGTCCTTCAAATGCTTGTGGCATATTGATAAACTCTGGCATATCGCAACTGCTGAGTGGCATTTGTGGTCGAGTACGTAATCTCATAGTTGCCGGGCGCAACGTTAGCACGCCGTCATAGGTTCGATGCCACACATCGAAGGATTTTTTTTTCAGCCCGTGACTTAGTTTCAGAAAATCTCACAAGATGTCGCCACCGAAACAAGCTTCGATTTCAGTTTCGATTTGTCACTGTGATGTAAAGGGGTCTTGTCACGGAGGAAAAAAGGTAAAGAGCGGCCCTGACGTCACTCGTTGTGAAGCCGCGATGAAGCCGGAAGTCGGCCATATTGACTAGGCAAATTCTCCTCTCTTGTTTACATATGAATGCGAAGTAGAAGGCGCGACCCCCTCTCCGCCTCGGAAAGCACGTGGGCTGCGCAGCGCGTGTGTCGTGACGATCCGAAACTAATGGAACTGGGCTCATCACTCTGAGCCAGAGGGACACCTTCAGCGAAATCGCTTCGTCCGAGTAATAACAGGGAGTAACAGCTGGCCGACAACGAAGCAACTACGAGATAACGTGCGCTAGATGCACTGACAACGCCGAGTGCTTTCACGACATTAATTCAGCAACTGTACAGACAACACGATCGGTCGTGCGCCTTCTTTGGTTGCATTCCGCCACGCGGCCGACGCAGCGTCCTGCCACTGTGTCCGTGTTCCGCGTGAAACTCACCGGCGTCAGCATTCTGCGACCGTGGTGACTTTGAGCACGGTGCTAGTGACAGTTGAACGTGGCTGCTGTTACGTTGAGATTACATGCAATGCTGGTGGAGAGTGTACCAAGCGGAACAGAAAAGGTGTTTTAATACGCACATGAGTGTTGTTACTGTACACACACAACACGAAACTACGTATGTGCACATGGTCCTCACGGCGTCTTGCTGGGCTCAACAGCGTCGTCCGTTGTCACAAGCAGGAGCACTGATCAACCATCACTGACCTGCAAGGCGTTCATCGTCATTCAGCTTCGTCATGGTGCCCAACGCAATTTCGCTGAGCACTAACTGCTTCATCCGCGTCATCCGCCGCACGACACATGAATATGCACTTGTTCTACGCACTGTTGAAACTCCGTGATGGAAAAAGGGATTTGTAAACGTTGGTAAGAGTAATGTAACAGCCAGGAGAACACTGCGTAACCAATAACGCGGCGCAGAGCACAGATATTGTCCACCACGGCTCACCACGAGACCTGGAGAGGCACACATTCCACCGCCAGCCACGGCCGCTCACTGCTAGACCAGCTCCACTGCACAACACGTAACCATAGCAACGCCGCCATTGTGCCTAGTGAATATGGCCGCCATGATGTCATTTCCGCCACATTTTTTACGCCCTGCGCCGGCTGGGCATGCCCTCTCTTTACCTTTTTCCTTCCTCCGTGGGTCTTGTTTTTTTTTAATTTCATCACTTTGTAGTACATCTTTACATTCTTCACGCATATCAGTGTCTCAAGATGTACATTTGTAATTCTTACTTTATTGTTTTATGCATCCTAAGGAAAACAATGCTCGTTAAGTTAGGTGAACAAAGCTCCTTTTTTTCATACGCGTATTGTATTGCAAAGTTAGGCGAACAAAGCTGCTTCGTTTTTTCGTATGCGTATTATGGTGTAAACTTCCTTTCTGTTTTCGTGATTTCGTTATGCTGCAAAAGCGTGGCACCTTGTGCTGATTGGTATTGCATATTTAAAAGAAATAGACTCTCTTAGTACTCCTCTCTGGTCCCTACAATTCACCGATGTAAAGAACACGAACTATGAGTAGAAAAACAAGGCACAATATATGTGAAAATATACGTTTTGGCTTTGCTTTTTGAGTTCAAAGTGCTTATTTGCGTAGTATCTATCTATCTATTTATCCATCTGTCTATCCATCTAACCATCCATTTATCCATCTATCCATCTGTCTATCCATCTATCCATCCATCTATTCATCTATCTATCTATCTATCTATCTATCTCTCGATCTATCTCTCTATCTATCCATCTATCTGTCTCCCTGTCTATCTATCTATCTATCTATCTATCTCTCTATCTATTCATATATCTATCCAACCACGTGTGTATATATCGCCGTATACCCTATAATAATATTTGTCTGCAAGATTAAGGGGTGATATGCATAGTATATATCACCTTTTATCATATCAACATCATCATCATCATCATCAGCCTGACTACGTCCACTGCAGGACAAAGGCCTCTCCCATGTTCCGCAATTAACCCGGTCCTGTGCTTGCTGCTGCCAATTTATACCCGCAAACTTCTTAATCTCATCTACCCACCTAACCTTCTGTCTCCCCCTTACCCGCTTTCCTTCTCTGGGAATCCAGTTAGTTACCCTTAACGACCAGCGGTTATCCTGTCTACGCGCTACATGCCCAGCCCATGTCCATTTATCATATACTGCAATATATACTACGTGTATCGCCTCCTTATCTAAGGGTAAACCAGAATTTGTACTCAGGGCTAAGAAAGCTTGCGGAATACGTTTGACGGGTCAAGCCATAATCAACTTGCAAATCCCGTTGCGTACATAAGTCGAGAAACCTTTTCCTCCTCTTATTGTGGAACATACACACATACCTCGTGTGCCGGTATGCTGGTATACGACATGGGGTACTGACAGTTTGTTGACCCTGGAGTGGTGGAACAGACATTTGAAATTCATGTGCAATAGTGCCAAGAAAAACTGAAACGACTAGACCCGATGAATCAAATTGTGAATATTAGGGTCCCAGCAGGAATTTACACCAAGCATTCTGCGTGGCAATTAAGTACAGTACCGTAGCGCCACGTTAGGTCTCGAAACTGCTTTGGAAAACCGCCATATTCCTTTGATTGATTGATTGATTGAGTGATTGATTGATATCTGGGGGCTTAACGTCCCAGAACCACCAAATAATTATGACAGACGCCGTAGTGGAGGGCTCTGGAAATGTTGGCCACCTGTGGTTTTTAACGTGCACCCAAATCTGAGGACACGGGCCTACAGCATTTTCGCCTCCATCGAAAATGCAGCCGCCGAAGCCGGTATTTGATCCAGTATCCTGCGGGTCAACATCCGAGTACCTTAGCCACTAGACCACCGCGGCGGGGCAACGCCATATTGCTGGCGAAATGGCCATTGTGGTTGCGTTGCTGGCCATTCAAATTTATAAACATCACATATGTGCTCCTATGACACAGGATTCACGTCGGCTCAACGACAGTTATACACTTCATCGACATCCGCTGAAGTTGATCTACGCACCACTAACCACAGTTACTATCCTCGCAAGCACAAGCGCTACTTATCAGCTGACCTCTTCTGTATTGGTAATGACCATGTTGCTTTTAGAATCGTTGCACAACTGTAAACATCTGGATATATAAAGTATACGCACCTGTTCAACGTTTGTCTGAGCGACAAGATTTGTACATGTATTAAGCATAATATCTTATTGTTTGGCTTAATTAAAAATAAACACGGTCAGACTCCCTACGATTGCTTCGATTTACAATGATCCCCTTGTTACGTGGGATCTGCCAAATAAAATGACGAAAAGTTCCTCCTTTCAATGGAATCTGAAAAGATAGCATTCCAGTAAACCTATAAGTTCGTGTTTTATCTCAACCGTGTGTTTTTGCAATATCAATCGTATGGACATTATCGATAGGTTATCGCCATCGTCGTTGCCAATTTTTTGGAACAAGTTTTTTTGAAAAAGTCCCCATCGACATGATTCCCCTGTGTACCATATGATCTACACCTTCTTAAAAGCGCGTCTACGGTGGGCTCGGAAACGGCTTATCAAACGTATCCGCCCATTTCCGTCCATCAGGGGCACATGCGATAAGATTACCCCGCGAATGGAGCATGCCATCTAATTCTGCTGAAGCAAAGGGTAAATGCCATGTTTGCTATGAAGGCGCATCAAAAAGCACAGAGGTGAAGGTGGGAACGGAGGAGGAGCGTTCGAGCAGCGGCTTTGAACGTTGACTATAAGGACGCGCTGGCATATGCTATATTGATAGACATCAGCGGACGACTTGTATACCCGTCTAAGTTCTTTGCTATCAACGAGAAGCGACTGCGCAGATTCCCCTTTCTTACCGCAAGCGGCATGGAGGCGGAAATGTTGTAGGCCCGTGTGCTCAGATTTGGGTGCACGTTAAAGAACCCCAGGTGGTCGAAATTTCCGGAGCCCTCCCCTACGGCGTCTCTCATAATCATATGGTGGTTTTGGGACGTTAAACCATACATATCAATCAATCATACCGCAAGTGGCTGTGTTCTGTTGCAGCAGCGTTTTGTAGAATTCCGCAACACTGGATGTAAAAATATAGCCGTACATAGTTTGTCTATCACTAATTCACTGATCCCATCCCCTTTCGATGGAACTAGGATATTTCTTCATAAGTTGACGTATCTTAAGTGCTGCGTGAATAGAAAACGATGAAGCTCTGTGCGCTCCATCGGATAAGTCTGTGTGATAAGACGCATGTAGATTAATGCTTTCAGAAAGTTCCAGAGACTGGAGCTGTCAGAGGAAACAACAAACCGTCATCAATAGGACATATTTTACGATCACGATTCAGTCGTTTTCGTTGCTCAAATAAGCAGGGGAACCTGCGTTCACGCTCTTACTGCATTTTCATATTTTGTCAGCTTGTATGATTCTATGTACATTTTTTCAAGTTTCAATCGCTCTATTGCATTTCTTTCGTGGCAATATAAATATATATATATATATATATATATATATATATATATATATATATGAGCTTAACGAACGAGATAATCAAAGTCTGTCGAAGAAAAAATTACAATGTTAACTGAGTGAAGGCTAAACTGAAGGGAGTGGCTCCAACTCCGAGCTAAACGGAATTGAGGCACCCCCAAATTCACTAACGGCATTTTATGAACGAGAAAAGCTTTTATAAGGGCTACCAAAATATCGCTGTTTGGGGTGCACCTTTCCCTAACATATGTTATTTAGGTTGCTTATTTCTTAAAATTCACATGGTGTTTTTCGGAGGTTAATATTAATTTATTGCAGTTTATATGTTATTATACCTTAATTGTGTGAAAAATTTGGGTCTGCTTTCTCAGTTCTCCCACATTGCTTCAAAATCGCATTGAGTGGCATGTAAAGACAAGAACACCATAACACATAGAGAATACCTCACCTGTCAGAGGGCGCGCACAAGCACAAACAAAGTTAAGTTGAAATACTTCAATACAGAACTTTGTTAGTATAGCAATCCTAAAGCCTGTGGTAATATACGCAAATGTGTACTTGTAAGCAAATGCAAGTATATTTTACGAGGTTGTTGTCATTGATGGAAGCGCACTCCTTTCAAGTGGTGATTGCCGGCCTCTGAAGAAGGGGTTCTATCAACATAAACCAAGTGATATTTTGTTGTGCTAAATCACTTGTCGGTATATCATGGTGATCCTACGCCTAGGAAGCTCCTCGCCACATATGGTTGCAAAAACTGTCTTCGCCTGTTATCCGCGAACCTTCGGTGACTCGCCGACTTTTATGGTGGGGCAGTTTTTCATAAAAGGGTCTGTCGATGCAATATCTTTCGCACCATCTTTATATAGGTACGCATGTATTGAGGAGAGGGTGCGAAGCGTAGACACGCTAGCGCTAAAAAAATCTGTTCTGTTGTAGCTTTCAGGAAGAAAAGTCTCGACACAAACTCTCTTTACGGATTTTCAATGCAAGCTTCCATCTAGCCCTTTTTGTTTTTTTATATTTCGGATATAGTTATTAAGTACTTGGCATCGTGCGTGCCACCAAACACTTCATTCGAAAGAGTCCGAGAGATCGCTCAGCCAAATTACGTAGAGTCACAGCAAAACTAAGGTGATGGTTATATTACCCAATCGGGTTGAGCGACGCCGCAGCCATGTCGCTCCCCCCCCCCCTGTGTCAATGACAGCTTAGATCATGTTCATTTGATAAAAGCGGAACAAGATTAAAGGGATGACTAAAAAATCAGGGATCTTAAATTTTCAGTTTTAGGAGTTCAACTCAATAGCGATCTTCTGTTCCTATAGTGCCTACTTCAAACATCTAATGCATGAAGCCTTTTCGAACTAGCTATGCCCCCTTTACAGAGCCTTAAGAAAACAGGCGCAGTAGCGTGTCTGCGTTACGTAGTGGTTTACCTGCTTTAATTCACGATGTCATTAGGATAATCACATGTTCTGACGCCTAATTTTCATGCGCACTTGTAGCACGGATTATTACTGCAATGTTTCGTGTTGCATTGTGAAGCATGCATACAGGACGCGTGTCTTTGTAAAGCATGTGTCAATTTCCCTGTATTTCCAAGCGGAGGAAGTCATTTTCAATAAATTCACAAGCAGACAATTGGCCGCGTATTAGAATATCTGCTTGACACTCCAATTACACATGTTCAATTTTCACTCGGACACCGACAAAGGTTGGATCCCCACTCTTATCCAGGAGTTTTAGTTATTTATTCAATTTGCATTGTTATCAATACTTCGGTGTCGCATATGATGATTTCTCGCTCACAACCAACTACGCCGAAGCCGAAACCAATGCCGGAATTTCTGCAAAACGAGCTCTTTAACGCTGTTGCGTTAAAATGAGAGTTGATTGATGGATAAAGCCGAATGATGGAACATATTACAGGCGCGAATTTATTACCTTTTTAATTTATACGAAGGCACAGAGCCCTAGTTGCAACATAGCACACATTGAGGACGAACGCTGTTGTTATCCTCGGTATTCCAGCCCCAGTGCACACCGTTAAAAAAGTCACATTTCATATTCATAATTGTGCATGTCACGCTTATCCGATGTGTGATCGCATATAGTGTCACGACAGTGTCAACATATCCAATCACACCGCGACAGAAGTGGGATAGAAAGCGGGTGCCACTGATGCATTGCCAAATATTCCTCGTCCTTGCGATCACTATGAACGAACACACACTAATACTTTTATTTCCTTGCATCTACGCCCATGACAGAAGTGAAAAAATTACCTGCAGATACAAAAGCAGCATTTCTACAAAGTAGAACCTAGTTACAGACAATATGTTAGAATAATGGATGTGAAGCGGAGGTGTTTAGGTTTTGGTTTAGGCTCACTTCGCTTCCACCTTTGCTGTACTCCGCAAGGGTACCTAAGAGGCAATCGCATATGCGAACGTAGTACAGAAAACACATAACATTAATGGCACAAATGAATGATTTACGGCAACTACTGTTAAAAAACGGTGGCAGTAACGATGCACATGCGCGTAGATTTGCCGCTTTGAAGTGTCAGAGATGGCACGTTGCTGTGATGTACTCCCCACTTGCCAACATAGGCGTAGGCGGAGGAGGGGGTGTTTGAACTCCGTTTGAAATTTTAAAGTATTGTAAATATACACACGCACATTTACAAATAAACGCATGAGCATAAATATATAAGTACAAATACCTCACCCTTTACCTCGCTGACTGGCAAAAATCAACCGCGGACGGTGGCGTGGGCCCGTGTGCACGGAACAGGCGGTGAAACGGCACGCAAGCAGACGCGGAAACGCGACAAAGTGTGGCTGCACGTAGTCGCCATAGTAACGACCGCGATGTCTTCTATCGGCTTCTTTGCTGCTGGCTTGCGTTTCGTTCCTTGAAGTCTGAGCGCTCACTATTTTCCTATCAAACAAAAAAAAAGTCTCTCGGGCTGATAACATGCTTGCCATTCTTGAGGAAATTTGGTGGAAGCGCTCGATATTACAATCGAGATGAATTTAAAATTTAGGACATTTTTCGTGAGGCGAAACAAACCTCGTTCAGCACGCTCTTTCTTTAGTCTACTCTACTTTCCTGATCAGCATAATATTATCTGGGGTTTTACGTTCCAAAACGACGAGATGATTACGAAAGACGCCCCACTGGAGGGCTTCGGAAGTTTTGGCCATCTGGTGTTCTCTAACGTGCACTGACATTGCACAGCTGAAGGCCCACTACCATTTCGCCTTCATCAAAATACGACTGCCCCGGCTGGAATCAAACCCAGGACCTCTGCGTCAGAAGCCAACCTCCATAGACAATGCTTCAATGCGGTGATCTCCTGATTAGCATAATTTCATCTGCAGTATTGACCGGTGACACACTAGTTTCGTTGCCGCAATGCCGCTTTACGCCGTTCAAAAAGTAATCACTATGTAATCGGCTAAGTTCAGGCATAACCACATGCATCCCGTTTTTACTTCTGACTTAGTCGGAACAAGTACGCATGTCAGCACCATACAATAGAGTGAACGAAAACAACTAAAAAGAAAACTCAAAACAAAAAGCAGTTTTTGCTATAATGTTCTGCCTATAGATTCAATGAGCCAAGTGTTTGATGTTAGGTAGACACAGTGTTCCGCACAGGGTTCATGAGCAAAACCCAATAATGGTTTATCAGCTAAAAAACAGATCAAGTGCGAATTGCTTGTTTGCCTCATGTTCGCAACCAACGTTCCGCTGCTCGCTAATCGCAGGAAAGAAAAAAAAAACAAATGCCGGTGCTGCGTCGAATTTGCCAGGAGTCTCATCAGTTACATTTGCACGCGGCGTGCGCATTTTCGTCGATGTTTTTTTTCTTTTTTTATGTCGTTGCCATTCTGCCATCGCATAACGTCCATCTTAGTCACGCAGAGCGTGTTGTAATGACCTTACTTCGGGATCAGCGAGTGATAATTCCTTGAACCTATACAATCGATTGATTGACTGATATGTGGGGTTTAACGTCCCAGAACCACCATATGATAATGAGAGACGCTGTAGCGTAGGGCTCCGGAAATTTCGAACCAACACATTTGAGAACACTAAAAATGCAGCGCGTTAGGCGGCAGTGATATAATAATGTTTAGATATTGCGAAATTTAAATGAGGCTGGTGAAAATAAGCAGTGGCTTTGCCTTACCGTAAGTTAAAAATTTTATTATTTCTGTTTAAGCGCTACCGATTTCGGATTGCAGATTTTTCTTTAGAGTCCGTATTACAATCATAACGAAGCAACTTTCGTGAATTTCAAAGCTTGACCGACTGAAAATATTCTGACATGCTCTATATTGCGCAGAAGCATACTTCTCTATTTGAAGGCGTGTAATGCTTTTATATACTTTTTTATTATATTTTCATTACTTTAGGAATGTGTAAACTATAGGGAGCAGTGCACCACAATCAGACCCTAAGCGCATCGAAAACAAGTTATGGGCGTGTGGTGGACACAAAGGTGCAATGCGATTCACAATGCCACAAACAAATATAACCCATTGGAGAAGAAACAGCTCATCTGTCCAATATGATAACCGCGAGAAGCCATGTTCAACTTGTGAATTAAAAATTTTTCGTGCGGTTCGTGCGTATATTGTGAGGAGAATCCAACTTGCAATTCCATTGCCCTAAATAATTCTTGATTGATTGATTGATATGTGGGGTTTAACGCCCAACACCACCATAAAATATGAGAGACGCCCTAGTGGAGGGCTCCGCAAATTTCGACCACCTGGGGTTCTTTAACTTGCACGAAAATCTGAGCACATGGGCCTACAGCATTTCCGCCCCTATCAGAAATGCAGCTGCCGCAGCCGAGATTTGATCCCTTGACCTGCGGGTCAGTCGCCGAGTACCTTAGCCACTAGACCACCGCGGTGGGGTTACCTTACCATATATTAGAGGTTTCATAAAATTTTAAATGATTCTGTTCTATTTTTGGTTTAACTATCTCGTACTTTTTTCCCTACAGCAATCATTGTTTCTTTTTCTCCCCTATTTTTCATTTTTTGCTCACGCGGGTAGGCACTACATCAGTGTGTGGAGCACGCACTGATGAAAACAAAAACACCGGTATTGCAAATATCGATTGATGGAACTAACCTGACCAGTCAGAGACATTGCCCGACATTTTAATCAGTATTTTCAAAGTGTATTCAACACTTTCAATTTCATCTGTATATCTAATGCGACAGCCTTTCCTCATGCTGAAGCACTTTGTACATCTTATCTAGGTGTGGGGTCCATGCTGCTAAATTTAAAAAATAAAGCATCTTATGGCCCTGATAACATCCCGAACGTTTTTCTACGATTATATGCTCTATCTCTTGCAAAGTTTTTGGTTGTTAATTTTTGTTGTTCTTTTTTGTCTTTCCAGCAGCCCAGTGACTGGAGGAATGCCTGCATTGTACCCATCTTTAAAAAAAGAGACTGCTTAGCACTAGCGAATTACCGTCCAATCTCACTAACTCAACAATATTGCAAGATTATCGAACACATCATAGCTACTAGTATGTTTGCGTTTCTCGAAGAACTCTCTATATTAACCAAGTTTCAACATGGTTTTCGGAATAGATTATCAACCGTAACTACACACGTCTTCTTGTTTCACTCTCTCGCATTAAGTATCGATAGACACGGTAGGATAGAAATGCTCTACTTAGATTTCTGTAAAGCCTTCAATAAAGTTATTATAGTAAACTCATTTCCGAACTTCGAACAATAGGTATAACAGAAATATTTCTTTGGTGGATTTCTCCATGTTTAACCAATCGAATCGTGAACACCTCCTTGTTATACTCTGATGTAGGGAGTCAATGTTCGGACTACTTTCCGGTCACATCGGGCGTAGCACAGGGCAGTGTGTTAGGCACTGTGCTTTTTCTAGTGTATATTGTTAATATTGTTGATGTTGTTTATCCTAGTTTAGCTAAAGATTATTTGCAGATGATTGTGTTTTGTTCAAAAAAATATGTTCCTCTAATGTTTACAACAATCTTAGCACTAGCCTTCGCAATATATATGAATGGTTTAACACGGGGGGATTGTGTCTCAGCACGAGCAAATGTATTTACCTTCTGGTGACTTGCGAAAAAAGTCCACAACGATACGCATGCATATTAACGTCTTCACCACTACGACAAGTAAGTTCCTACAAATACCTTAGTGTGACACTTGACACTCACTTCTCACTTATCTTGGAATCTTCATATTGATAATGTTTCTTCATCTGCCTTTCGTAGATTCTGCATTCTTAAACGTAAACTTAGAAGTGCTCCCAAAAATATTAACTAGAGCACGCGACCGTAGTAGGGGACCCTTATACAAAACGTCATATTACACTGTTGAGTATATTTAAAGAAAAGCTGTTAAATTTATATTCAACAAGTACTCCATATTAGACTCACTCTCAGATTTATTGCTAGCGAACAACATTCTTTCATTGCAGACTCAAAGCCAAAAGCTTGATTAGAAGTTCTTGACAAACTTTTGAAAAAAAACTACTTCTAGACCCATCGCCGGGTTAGACACCCCTAGGTAGCCGGCCCACGCGACACCACCACTCAAAAGCCTTGATCCTCTATTTGCTCACACCGACGAAATCAAGTTTTCCTACTTTCAAAGAACCATATGGGAATGGAACTGCCTTACATGTGATGAATGAATTGCCTTTCCAAACAACCTTCTCTGCCCTTTATTCTTTCAGTTTTGCAATTGCTATTTATTCATACTTGTATTTATTTTGTTGGTATCTGTAGTACCCATTCTGCTTGGATCTTGCGTCTGCAGTATTGACTAATAGAATAAGAAATAATACTTTTAACATTGACTAGCTACTTTTTAGTACAACCGCAATCGAAATACGCAACAAAACATGGCCACTTTTTAACCACAAATTTTCGGAAAGAAAATGAGCAGCCAAGCGGTTGGGTGATAAGCGTGAAATGCTCCTCTTTGCGTCGGCGTTAAAGGGGCATACACGACGAGGCGCAAGCGATCAAGCGACACTTGATATTTTCGCCCAAGTAACCACGTTTTCGCCAAAGTCACGGCGGCGCGGCCGCAATGACTCCGAATGCCATGCCGAATAACCGCTGCTCGAAAGCCACCACCGTATACTGGGTACAAGCACGCCAACTACTCCAAGCATTTCTAAATGACCGTTTTGTGATCTAAAATGAGAACAACGTGGGGAACGACTCCGAGTGCTATCAGTGGGATGTGGTTTCGTGTCGAGTTGGAGCGACGCCGACAAATCCAGCTAATGCCAGCCGGCTGCACGTGCGTCGCGGTCTTCAGTATGATCGTCAGCCGGGCGAAAACATCGTACGTACTACTGCAGCGTCTCGGGTTTCCTACACTTTGATCATTGATTGTCTGTTATAAACGAGTGTAAACATCCTTCGGAGGCTGAAAGGTTTGGACGTGAGCCCTCGCATACCGCGAAGTCAATTTAGATCGGTGTCGTCTGCATTCCGCATAGGCGTCTACCATCGAGTTTGTGTACACCAGCTCATGTGGAGAACATTAGTGGAAAAAAATTTACATTAGTTACGTCACAATATATGCACTATGTATTACGCCCGAGACATGGCGATCTATCTCGTAATGTTTGTTCGCAGTGCACTGATGTTTTCAACATCGGTATTCATCACCACAAAAAACAAAACTTGCACTTGCCAAAACACTTCGGCGGTTTTACAACACATGTAAATAAGTGAAATTGCTCATTTCATCATGCTGAAACATTCGTTGATACCGGTGCAAAACGCCTGCGTGTGTTAGTATGCTAACAACAAGCGTGCACTGGTTGGCACCACTGTGCGGTGAATTCGTGCCGGGTACCAGCGACGCTGACACATTCAGCTATTAGCGCTCATTTCCGTTCATGTATAAAATATAAACTTGAACGTGCGCTACTGTGGTCATCGCTGAAGAAAGTCGCAAGGTTAACTGCTTCTCGGGATACCCGATATTTGACTTCGCCAAATCTCGGACAACCCGAGCAGCACTTAAGCTTGGAACTTTCTGTTCCTATGACTTGTTCTTCACTGCCATGCTCGGTAGCACATACCTTGTTTGGCAGCGCCCCATATGCAACCACAGTTACTCATGAGACCATCCAGAACTATGCATGTCTTAGACTTTTTCTCCAGAGTGATTTTGCTGAACAAATTATTAGATAGTTTTTAACAATAAACTTTCGCATGTGTTTGCAAGGGATGTTTCATTGCTGTTCAGCTTGCACATGCGTTAACTTGGATAATGCATCCACTGAAGCATATTTCAAAGATCAAGATACTTTGTTGAGCTGTGTGGAAAAAAAAACTTGGCAAAGGCTTGTATACAGTGCCATGGTGCTTTTCTATAACCGACATTTGTAGCATCATAAAGTGTCTGGCATGCTCTATCATGGTATAGGGTATTTTTACTACTGACAACTTGCAAAAGTCCTATAAGCAGTACCTGGCTGAGATCTCTAAACCAATATCTGTCGCATCAAAAAGTCTCAGATGCAAGTTCTAGATGCTAAAGAATAATAAAACTACCAAGAAAGTGTAAAAGTCTTTATCGCAGCACTAATATGCAATCACAATCTAATTTTGACTCATTTTTCGTTTTCAATAACGTGGTTAAATAGAGTTTTTTTGCTCAAGTTATCGAAAACTGGAAACATCTGCCTAGTTTTGTTCTCGAAAAAAGTGTGTCATACTTTTTGGAGGCAGTTGTATGCTACTGTTCTATTTCTCTCATTTTTACCCACCTGCCATCAGGAGGTAGTGATATATTCTTATGTTGGCAGGCTTATTATGGTGTTACTGTTTGAATGCTTTGATTTTGTATTTATGCACAACATTCCTGCTGTAGCCCGGCATTTGGCTGCAGTATTCATAAGTAAATGGAGATAATATTCCAAACCATTGCACGCAGTGCTCGCTTTCAATCTTGTGTGAGTGATATCTGTTGCATCATGAATGAGGTGTGGTGTGCTCCATTAGCGAAGGTTTTAGCTGCAGACAACGTTCACAGGCCTTCAGCGTTTCGTTGCAATCTTATGACTGATATCTGTAGCTTTATGAGATGTGTGGTGTGGTTTGTCACTCTAGAGAACATTTGGACTACGGGCAATGTCCAGACGTTTTTCATGCAGGAATGAGTTGCAGTATTATGATGAATATCTCCTACATCATGGAATTTCAGGCGCAGTTAATCGTGTAAGAACGTAAGTAGAGTGCAGACAATGCCCACGCAATAGCTGGTTCCTATCTTATGACCAATATCGGTCGTGTAATTAAGAGCTAGATGTGACTTAGGGCATCAGAAAGTATTTCCAGCACAAATCATCCAAAAAATTCTACAAAGGCCTCAGTTGCAGTCTTATCACATAATTCTGTAATATCATGAAGTGTCGGACACGGTTTGTTGCTTGATAGAATAATTTGGCTGTAGAAAAAGCTCAAAACTCTTTCATACAGCGTTCAATTGCACACGGCGTGGGACGGCAGCGACATCTACCTGGAGGCAAACGGACATAAAAGCATCGTCGCCGACGCTCCCCTTCAGTGGGTCCGGCAGCGGCATGATGTGCAGTCGCTACAGTGTCTTCTGCTTCATTTTGCAGATTGCCGCCAGTCTGGGAAACCACTATCTCCACTTGCATGCCCCTTCCAAAAGCCACCTTTGCAACGCGCCCTTCAAACGGCATGACGAAGCCTTCAATAACAGCACGTGCGCCAAATCATCGACTCTCTGGGACGTGCCCGCTGCCACGTGGTGCTCGCCCGTCGGCTGGTCCATGATCAGCTGGCCAAATTGCACACGGCGTAGGACGGCAGCGACACCTATCTGGAGGCAAGCGGACATAAAAGCATCGTCGCCGACGCTCCCCTTCAGTGGGTCCGGCAGCGGCATGATGTGCAGTCGCTACAGTGTCTTCTGCTTCATTTTGCAGGTAGGGAATCCTTACCAGTATAAATGCCATAAAAGTGACAACCGTTTTTTGCTGCTTCTGCCGGACCCTACCTGCGCATGGCTTTTGAGTGTTGTCACTAGTGTAAAACTTGTCTTGAGATTTTTGTTACTTTTGTCTGGTGACGTCGAGACCAATCCCGGCCCCGCATCCAAAACTGAACAAATGTTATTAGAATTGCTAGCTGAGCAAACACCTATTAGCGAAGATATATTAGCACTCACCACAAGGGTTGAAGCGTTCGAAGCCCGTCTAACAAAGTTGGAGTCTAGTGTCACTGATAATAACGATCTTGTGAAACGTGTACCGGAAATGGAGATTAAAATGAACGATCTAACTGAAGCAGCGCACACACTTGATCGCAAAAACGACGACTTGTAAAATCGATCACGACGAAATAACCTTGTAATACATGGATTGCTCGAACCACATGATGAGAAACCCGAGCAGCTACTACCGTCGGTCGTCAACCTTATATCAACGAAGCTTGATATTGAATGTGACAACATCGAACGCTGTCATCGCCTCGGAACACGCAGAAGCGACAGTCCAAGGCCAGTAATTATCAAGCTACTCGATTTTCGAACCAAATCCGAGATCTTAAGCAAGGCTAGCAAATTAAAAGGAACGGATATCTTCATCAACGAAGATTTTTCAGTCAGGGTTCGATAAATCCGCAAGGAACTATGGCAACACTCTGCTGACCTAAGAAAAGTAGCCAAAAAAGTACGACTACAGTACGATCAGTTAGTAATTGAACGTGTTCGCTACGTCTGGGACAACGTCACAAAGTCAGTTTTTGAAGCGTCTAGCAATCGTGTTCCCCGTAGCAATGAATGACTTTCCGGAAGCCAGCGTAAATTAGTGCTTCTGAACGTAAATGCTCGCAGTTTGGTGAATAAAACTGTAGATTTTAATTGGCTCATCCAAACTTACGCCCCATCACTAATTTGTGTTACTGAGACATGGTTAAATAATACTATTTCTGAGGCTGAATTCCTACCCCCCGGTTTCTTGGTGCTACGTAAAGACAGAGCGGACAGCCGCGGTGGCGGTGTCGCCATCTTCCTAAAGAATAGTTTGAAGTTCTATCCATTACCCGACCTTCCCGAGTCAGAATCTTTATGGTGCAAAATCAGCGTTGGGGGGAAAATAACCGTATTAGGCGTAATATACCGGCCTCCTGGTACTGACCACGTTGTTTTTCCTGCTATTAGTGATTATATATTGAAAAACAGGCTTCACAAATTTAAACTGATTTTATGTGGTGATTTTAATGTACCGCATGTTGACTGGAATTTACTCTTACCCACTGGTCGCGATAGGGCACTCAGTGAAGCTTTAGTTGACCTTGTTGTGTCGTTTGATCTTGATTGATTGATATGTGGGGTTTAACGTCCCAAAACCACTCTATGATTATGAGAGACGCCGTAGTGGAGGGCTCCGGAAATTTAGACCACCTGGGGTTCTTTAACGTGCACCCAAATCTGAGCACACGGGCCTACAACATTTCCGCCTCCATCGGAAATGCAGCCGCCGCAGCCGGGATCGTTTGATCTTACCCAAGTAGTCGATGTTCCTACGCGGGAAAATGCCATTTTAGACCTTGTATTCTTGAATGAGGCTGTACAGCAGAATGGATTTGAATGTGAAGCAGTGAATGGGGTATCTGACCACAAGGCAGTCCTTCTTAGCTTGAATGTTGCCTGTGAACCCAAACTTCCGACGTACAAAACGGTTCTGGATTTTACCCACGCGGACGACAATTCAATTCTTGCAATTCTAGCAGCGTCTTTTGAGGATTTCTTGTTCAATAGCAACCAATGTCATGTGGACTTGTTAGTTGAGCAGTTTTATAAGATTGTTGAACACTGCATACACACATATGTCCCACAGAAGTGCCTAAAACGAAACCCTCGGCATCCTTGGCTAAACAAAGAAGTTATTCAGCTTACTCGGCGAATAAAGCGACTTCGAAGGCATCGTAACACTCTCCTAAATAACCAGCATTTATTGAACTCTCTGAAAACAGAGCTAAGAGAAAAAAAATGCATGCTGCCCGCAAATTCTACTATGAAAGTTCGTTAACAACCTTTATGAAAAACGACCCATCTAAATTCTGGAAAACTCTTAATCCTGCAGGCCCGACATCTTCCTTACTTATTGTGAACGAGCAGCCCTCTTTGGATTCTTTAACTATCTCGGAAGCGTTCAATGGTTATTTCAAATCAGTGTTTAGTACAGATGATGGTACCTGTCCCGCTTTAGATCTTGACAGTACATTGCCTGCCTTCCCAGAACTACAGATTAGTTACGCTGGAGTTGTTAATTTCCTACTGAACATCGACACAAATAAGAGTGCCGGCGCTGATAATATCCCTAACACAATTTTAAAACGTTACGCTGAATGGAATGCGAGGTATTTAACAGTCATTTTTCAGAGATCCCTTGAAACAGGAATTGTACCGCAGATTTGGAAAAATGCGAAAGTTGTTCCGGTGTTCAAATCTGGCGACAAACAAGTAATTCCAAACTATCGACCTATTTCATTATTCTGCACCTGCTGTAAAATTCTAGAGCACATTATTCACAAACATGTAGTCACATATTTAACTGAAAACAACCTCCTCTCCCAAAATCAACATGGCTTTCGTGCAGGATTTTCAACAGTCACGCAGTTGCTGGGGTTTACGCATGACATCGCTTCGACTTTAAACGATCGCGGTCAAGTGGACGCCATTTTTATTGACTACTCGAAAGCGTTTGATACTGTTTGCCACAATAAACTTCTCCTCAAATTAAAAGCCTTTCTGCGCGGCACTCACGGCATTCGCTTGTTATCTTGGCTTTCAGATTACCTAAATTTAAGGCAGCAGTTTATCGCGTTTAACAATTCGCATTCGTCATCCCTCCCTGTCACATCAGGTGTGCCGCAGGGCTCGGTCCTTGGGCCTCTTCTTTTCTTAATTTATCTCAACGATGTTGTCGAAATAACAAAAAATACAAAGGTCAAACTCCGTCTATACGCCGACGACTGTGTCCTCTACTCTTGTATTAGTACCTCCCGTGACCAAATACAGTTAAATAATGTTTTTTTCTTCTTTCCGTACCTGGAGCTCAACGTGGCAAATGGCACTAAACCTTAACAAAACGGTTAGCATGACATTCACAAACAAGAAGGAACTCCTACGTTTTTCCTATGGCCAGAACATGAAGCATGTCAACGAATACAAGTATCTTGGCGTAACATTCTCACCGAACTTAAAATGGCATAAACATATAAACCTAATCTGCTCGAAAGCGCTCCGAAAATTGGGCTTCTTGAAGCAAACGTTAAAAGATGCAACTCACGAATGCAAACTAACAGCATACAAATCCCTGATACGGCCTGTTCTTGAATACGCCTCCGTTGTCTGGTCACCTCACTGCGCATGCGACATAGCACACTTGGAAGGTGTTCAAAAGAAAGCAATAAGATTCATATATCACCGTTATGATCACAATTTTTCGCCTTCGTCACACGCTGTACGTCTATCACTCAAATCACTTGAACACAGACGTACTTGTGAGCGTATCGGCACTTTACATAAAATCGTGAACAAGATAATCACCATTGACATGGCCATTTCGTTTGCCAACTCCGTTGCAAACACTCGCGGGTCAAACCCCATTAACATCACACCTTCATGCCATTTCTAGATTGTTTTAAGTTTTCATTTTTGCCTTTCACCGTGGAATTGTGGAATAATCTGGATGTTTCTCTCCGAAAGTTGCCTACCAACAGTTTTTTGAATGAACTACCAAACCATGTGTATTGTTAGTTTAGTGTGTATTTACTGTTATGGACCCACTCCTGCAATGTCTCGAACTGTGAGACAGCAGTATTTGTAAATAAATAAAAATCTTACGACCAATATATCTCTGAATTCATGAAGTGTTAGGTGCGGTCTGTTGCTTTAGGAAATATAACAACTACAGACAACGTCCAGAATTTTTCCATGCAGGACTCAGTTGCGGTCTTACGGCCAATATTTTTCATTTTCACACCATGAAGTGTCAGCCAAAGAGAGTTGTGTTAGAGCGTATCTCAATTACAGCAAATGCCCAAAAAGCATTCCTGTACTGTACTTGTTTCCATAGAATGAACTATATCTCTTGCATCATTATGATCCAGATGAGTCTTATGGCATAAGAGGATATTTCCAACTCACAAACAACCCAAAAACCTACCACAAGGGCTAAATTGCAGCCTTATGACCTAACTTTCTCACATCCTGAAGTGTGGAGTGCAGTTTGTCGCTTTCGAGAATATTTTCAGTACAGACGGCGTCCACACTTCTTCTATGAAGTATTCAGTAGCAGTATTATGACCAATATAAGTAACATCATGAAGTGCCAAGTACAGTTAGTTGTGGTAAAACATATCTCGACTACAGTCAATGCATAAAAGCACTCTACACAGTGCTTTGTTGTAGTATTATGATCAATATCGGTTGCATCAAGACGAAACAAGTGTGGGTCATTGCGTTAGATGAAATTTCAAACACATAAATTATCAAAAAACCTTCTACTGCAGTCTTTTGACCAGAATTGGGCTACATCATGAAGTGCCGGGTGCGCTCTCTTGCGCAAAAGAATATTTCGGCTGGAAACAACGTTCAAACATCTTTCATACCACGTTAAGTTGCAAGATATGACCGATAACTGTGATTTTATAAAGTGTTAAGGGGGGTTGTTGCTGAAGAGAATGTTCAGATAACAGAAAACGTCCGAAACTCCATGCAGCTAGGATTCAGTTGCCGCCTTACGACCATTATCATAAAGAGTCAGGCATGGTTATTCGCTTTTGAGCGTATTTCGACTACTGACGATGCTCAAAAGCAGTCTACGCAATGGTTACTTCTAAGATTTCGGGCAATATCTCTTGCGTTATTAGGAGCCAGGTGTGCTTTTCGCTATAGAGGATATGTCTACCGCAGACATGCTCTTTTTCTGGTGCATAACGCTGCAAGTGCTTTCGTCACTCCAGTGTCAATTCTAAATTATTCAAAATTGTGGTAGGTAAAGCACAATCAATAGTTTAATGAGCTCTTATATCTTCGAAAATGTACTAACTTTCTCCAGTAGAAAACATGCTGTTATGTGCTGAAGTTGGTCAGTTTAAAGCCAAACGATCAAGCAACGCTGTGCGTCAGCCTTCGATACCGGAGGTTGCAGGGCGTTTTTCTCCACCTGCGCGAGTCGTGTTTGACGGGTAGGCGCGTGCGTACGCCTGCCACGAGCTGGGCCTTCACACCACGGAAAGAGTTTTAGGAATATTAGGCAGTGGGGTGACAATACTCGCCTATCTTAATAATTTTTCTTCATAAATTATCTTCAAAAAATGAAGAAGAAAAGCTTCACTTCGTTAGTTCAAGAGAAGTGTGTGGCCGATTCACATTGTGGCACTATTTTAGCACTTTGTGGGGACAAGATAAAAGACAAAATGACAAGCGGACATTGTCTTGCCCTTCATGCGGCAGCTACAGAGCATTAACCCCTTCAGTGGTGGTAGCTACGCTTGGGACCGAATGAGAGCAAGATTCATTGATTATTCGACGTTTCGAACCCTTTGCGTGGTCAGTATGACGTAATTTAACCTCAGTTTCCTGCGTACGAGTGTTGCCGATAACTTTTGCGAAGGTGCTGCGATGTGCGATGGGTATTTTGACGCACCGCTTCGCACAACCAAAGGGTAAAGTACGACTTTTAGGATTTTCGACGTGAGGCTCTTCGGGCTATCGGGATATTCTCTGGATTTCTCGACCCGTCTACTTGGAATATCTGGTCAAGCAACGTCACTACCCTGTTGCTACAGCCACAAAGAACGAACTTTCTGCGCAAGCACGGACTGCGAGGACACCTACCGGAGACACTACTTAGGCTCAACACTGTGCTCGTGTAGCCACATTTTGGCACTGGCGGTCGTGGCAGCAGGAAGTCGAGTCCACTGAGCAACGTTCTTCCTTTGCGCAGGTTGGTTGTGCATTAATTGCACCGCTGATTTTTGCTTCTACTTTTGTTGTCGCGACTGCTGCTGCCAGTGGTTATTGTGCTGTAGTCACTGTTACGTTTATATGATGCCGTCAAATGCTGAGCTGTCACGCGAAGTGCAACAGCTTCGAGCCGAAATTGAACAGCTTCGTGAAAGCGTCTCTGCCATCAGCACTTTTTATGAAGAAATGAATAAGAAGCATGAGCTCACCTCAGCCGAAAACGTCTCTTCAAAAATCAAATGATGAACTGGCTGCTAAACTGGCTGACATGGAACAGCGTTCGCGACTTAACAACGTTGAGATAAAGGGTGTGCCATTAAAAAAGGGGGAGGATTGCGCCACCATTCTTCAGAAAATGGGTGATGTAATTGACTGTCCCATAAAAAAGGATGATATCGACGCTGTGCATCGCGTGCCAGCAAAAAAGGACACGAACATAATCGCGAGGTTTTGTTCTCGGGTCAAGAAGGATGAATTTTTGCGTTAAGCACGCAGGGCACGTCTAACAACTGAGTCACTTGGTTTTGCTCAGTCACAAGGTGCCAATGTGTACGTTAATGACCACCTCACACCCAACAACGAAAGATTGTTTGCACAAGCGCTCTAACTAAAGAGAGAAAAGCAATAGAAGTTTCTGTGGGTGGACAATGATCGCATCAAGGGGCGAAAAACTGAGGACAGCCGAGTTCACGTCATCGCCAGTGTGCAGGACCTCTCAGTAATGAGAGAATAGCCACTGTTAATGACCAAAGCGGCTGTTACCTAAAGAGAAAGATGGCAGACAAAGATTACGTGACACTCGAAAAATTAGGCGCATTACTTTCCACGAAAAAGAATTGCTTGTCCTTCCTTCATCTCAAGGCACAATCTGCACGAAATAAAGAAGACCAAATAACCGCCCTTATTTCAACTATACGCTCTGAACCTCATGTTCTTATGATGACGGAAACATGGTACAGGGATGAATCTGAGGTTCTAAGATCACCCGGCTATGAAACCTTTTTTTGGAATCGCCCAACAAAAATAGGAGGTGGTGTTTTGATGATGGCTAAAAACTCAGTAAAATGTAGGCTGGTTCACGAGTTTTCGCATGTCACTAATGATTATGAAATATTGACTGTACAAAGATACGGTTTTGTTTATGGTGCGTTATACCGCCCTCCTAGTGGTAACAAGTCGAACTTCTTAGCATTCTTAGATACATACTTGCGTTGGGTTGGAGACACTGGTAGTACACTAGTTCTTGCAGGTGATCTCAATATCGACGTTGCAAAGCCATCAGAAAATCAGTTAGAACTTTGTCAAGTTATTGAATCCAATGGGTTTTCTAATGTTATCACCATCCCAACCCGCATTGACAAAAACACTGCGACATTAATAGATATGTTCATTACTAACATAGAAGCTTCGAAATGTTTGTCCGGCGTACTAAGCGCACCCATCAGTGACCACCTTCCTATCTTTATGCTGATAAACGAAACCGTAAACTGTGCGCCAGCCCAACTCAGAGAACCGATAGGTGTTCAAGATAATAATGAATATACACTGGCTGCATTTCGCAAGGAGATATCGTTAACCGGTTGGTCAGGCGTGTATTGCGAGCAAGAACCTGAAGCCGCCTATGATATTTTCCATGACAAACTGATAAGGCTATACAAGAAATGCTTTCCGTACAAACAGCTCAAGCATACGCGCAAAGCCAAAAAATCGTGGCTGACTAAAAGTTGTCTTAATGAAATAAAACGTAAAAATAAATTGTTCGAAAACTTCCTGAAAAACAAGAACGAAGAAACGCTTAAACGTTTCAAAGCCCAGCGAAATAAAGTAAACAGCCGGTTGCGTTACAAAAGTAGAACGTAGTTAAACAGCACCTTCAACAAAGATGTAATGAATAAACAAGACTTGGCTTGGTCTAGACTAAACAAATTTCTTGGCCGTAACGGTGATGACTTCAGGCCTACTGAGCTTGTGATAGACGGTGACGTTATTTGTAAGAATGATTTAGCAAACTTATTCAATGACTATTTTGTATCTCTAGCAAAGGAACAGTACAATTCAGCTTGTACCACATATTAGTCTGACAGTATCTCTGAGAGCGCGTTTTTGGCGCCAACAACAGCTGGTGAACTTTCACATGCTTTTTCGTCTGTGAAAAACAGCACGTGTTGTGACGCATATGACATACAGATTAAGCCCATGAAACACGTATTACATATCATTGCTGAATTATTAGAGCATATCTTTAATCTTGCTTTTTCCACCGGAATTTTCTCACAAAAGTTACAAGTTGCAAAAGTGATTGTGCTGTACAAAGGAGGAGATAAAAATGCACTAAACAATTACCGACCGATATCTATACTTCCAGTAATTTCAAAAGGTCTGGAAAAACTAATTCAAAAGCGTATGGTTTCTTTCCTAGATAAGCACCACATCATCACTCCTTCGCAGTTTGGTTTTATCAAAGGCCGTACGACTGAATATGCTCTTTTAGAACAGGAAGGATTTATACTAAATGCTTTTGAACGCGAACTACACACTTTAGGCATCTTCGTAGATTATTCAAAGGCGTTCGACACAATAAATCACATTACGCTGCTAAAGAAATGTGCACACTATGGATTTCGAGGTGTTTTCTTACAACTCATTGAATCATACCTAATGTATCGGCAGCAGGAAGTAGTCTTCGGCAATTGTACCTCCAATTTACTAAAAATTTCAGCGGGTGTACCACAAGGTAGCGTATTAGAGCCTCTGCTTTTTTGTATATACATAAATGATATTGTAAAAATTGACACGTCTGTAAAATGTATTATATACGCTGATGATACAACCTTGCTTCTTACTGCTGAAAATTATACAAACTTAATTATTGACGCAAATGAGGTACTGGCGAAGTTGGCCACGTGGACATGGGTTAACTGTTTAAAACTTAACACATAAAAAACAAAAGCTGTATATTTCAGGCCAAAAAATAAACAAACCCCTTGTCATGTCCCATTAAAACTTGGCAGTTCAGAACTTGAGATAGTACAGCGTATTAAGTGTCTGGGAATATTTTCGATCAACACATGTCTTGGAACGCACACACTGAAAAACTATGTGGCACTATATCAAGGATTTCGGGCATATTATCCCGAGTGCGTTTCTCGCTACCTAAGGCAGTTAAACTTCTCATCTATAAATCCCTGTTTTTATCTCACGTCAACTACTGTCATCTGGTTTGGGGTACGACAACTCTAACAAATATCCGCAAACTGCACGTCATACAAAAAAGGGCTGTTCGTGCCGTTGCAAATGCTCCATATCGCAGTCACACCACTCCCATATTTCACGACATGAAGCTGCTACCTCTACCTGAATACTACCGCGCAATGGTTGTGAAACGCTACCAGGCAGGATTAAAAGGCGACAACCTTTTAGGAACCATTGCCAACCTAAACCACCGCAAAGTTCTTTATAACACGCGTTTCAATCACACATGGCTTATCCCGCGCACGCGCACTAACTACGGCGAAGAAATGCTGCGCTTCCTCCTGCCGTTTCACTTGAATGCCATATCATCTTCCATTTGAGTGACTGTTCTGATTGTAAATGTAGTAAGCGTATGGGCACATGCCCCATATTTTTTTTTACTTTGGTGCTATCTTGCGATCTTCTTTTCTTGCATCGTTACACTCTCTTATTGATATCGTATGTGTAAGAAAATAATTACGGTCATTTCTTTGAGTGTATTACTTTTCAATCTTCATGCTTTATTATGCTTATGCTTATTATACTTTATGCTTTATGCTTGCTCAAATTTTTGTACATTGTCACTGCAATAAAAGTGTTGCCTATGCTGCCCATTTGTAAGAGTCGTGGTTTCAGTCAAGCCCATTAGAGGCTTTTCGACCACGGCCCTCCGCATCCCAAATGTTGAAATAAATAAAGTTCAAAGTTAAAGTTCAAAGTTAAGCTGAATAAAAACTGCGCACGCTTTTGTAGCAAATTTGCAGCGAATAGTTTGGCTACACCACTTTATATTGATTCTCACCTCCATGGTTACAGGTGTGCACCATTTTGAGTCGTATGGAATACGAGAGTTGCAGTAAGTTGGGGCAATCGTGAAAATCAGCTCGAAGAACGCATCGACCTCCTCCTGGAAAAGAACACCAGCCATTAGAAGACCACATTTCGACGCAATACTGTTAAAGAGATTGTTTCACAGAAATTCTAGTGTAAGTGTCGGCGTCGTTATTCGTGAGCGAAAAATCATCATCTTGTGCATGACGGAAAAATTGAGAAAGACGCAAATAAAGTAAATAAGAAAAACACTTGATCTGACTGTGGAACATGTCATTCTCCTTACTTAATGGTTTAAAACAGCTCACCCACCACAAAAGGCAGACCCCTTACCGCGTCTTTTCTATTGGGGCCACGTAGTGAGTGCATTGCAGGTTCAAAAAGATTTCAGGCGCACAATCACCTGTAGTTTAAAGCATGCTTCTCAATACACGAATGTAGCAGTGTGCCAAAGCTTCACAGACCCAAGCCACTTTGAACAGATAGCGCACTCTGAGGACATGATATTGCTATCACTTTCAAATCCTAAAAGTGAAGCTCGAGGACCTTCATTTTTCAAACGGTTTAGCCTTGAGTTAACGCGTCGTGGAAAGGCGCACCCGCCTAAACTTGTCTATTTTTCGGCGCCCGACCTCTGCGAGTGTAAGGCGGTGCCAATCGCAACCATGGCAGTTAGTGTGGTGTGATGTTTTGGCCGGAAGGCCTCATATGTCACGCAGTTCTTGTGCGGTGTTGCAATTGACCCAAAGGTATCCACTAATTTCAATGAGACGATGACTTTGGCATTTTCGGTGCACAGCATGACTTCTGATGTGAACAGGCACGCAAACACATAAAAGAAGACTTTCAGAAAACTTCCTCAAGGGCGATTCTAGCCCGCGCTTTTTCCCTCCGAAAAGTAAATACACTGCAAACAGTGTCTGACTTTTAATTAAAACTCCCATGGTTTGTTTGACTTTACCTGGATTGAGATTGCTTGTCAGTTTATTTACTTTTTGAACTTTTTTTCTGCAAGCCAGGGGCATGCTTGAGGTTTTAGGATTTTTTACTGAAGTGTATCTAGTGCCCGATTGTCGTTTGGGCAATTCTTTCCCACGACACATTTTCTTTCATACTCTCTCCGTTGCATCAATACGTTCGAAAAAAAAGACTTGAATTTGAAGTATTAAATCAGTCGTCGGTACACCGCTGTGCGCTATGCCTTCTGTGGAGTTCTGTCTATTTGCGCTGTTAAATAGCCGTTAGGCAGTGCAGGCAAGTAACACTATTTTGATTCAGAGACGACGCTCACTCCACCTTTTGGGCGCGATATCGGCAGGCCACACCCACGCCGGTATGGGAAGGTGCATCTCCTAGGCCGTGTCGTAGGATCTCTCGATAGCCCCTAAATGGTCTTCTATGTCATTGCTAGTGCGAAGAGATAGCTGGTCTTCCTCAGTAGAGGGAGACCCGGGCTCTCACGGAGTGCAGGACAATGCCACAGCATGAGTTCTGAAGTACAACATGGGTTACCACAGTGCGGGCAGCCTGGCTCTGCGCCATCTACGTATTTAGAACAGTTAGGCGGAGAAGCGCAAGCATCAGTATGTAGTTGACCTAGTTTGATAGACGGAGCTCTGTTCAGGGCAATAACGTGCAAATTACACAGACCACCGAAATTGATCGCGGAACTGCATGAGCTGAAAGCATACAAAAACCCACTACAATGCAGCGCCATTTTTTGAGTTGACTTGTTTGCGGCGATTTATATTAACAAAATGGTTTTGTGAATTCTCAAAAGGCCCCACGTTTATCATTTCGCTTGCAACACGACAGACGACGAGCTGAGCTGAGACGACGGAGCCTATTGTGCTAACGAATTCATGATGCAGCGAAAGGTATTTACTGAATTTATGCACGCGCTGTACGCACTGATGATGAAAGAACACAAGTTGCAAGCTTCGCCGTTTTTCCTAAATCATTTTGTAAACACATAATTTATAAAAATCTTGGAGGAGCATATGATGCATGGTTCTTTGGTGTTTGCTCGAGATGCTTGTGTTGAGTGGTTTAATTCCAGTGTTGTGTGTGATTTGCATATGCGTCTGTGCATTGATGTCAGTTTTATCATTAACCCAGCCAACATTCAACAATTTTCAGCCGTGAAACGCTGTTACAGAAAACCTTGTTGTTTTTTCGCAGCCACTTTAGAGCCGTCTATGGGCAGGACGCCTCGCGAGAGCGCTGCAGGCTAAATGAACTAGACTCTTGCGAAAGCCACGTTTGGGCTATTGTGTTCCTTCGTCTGGGAACCCTCTATGGAGTCCAACATTACGGATTGTATTGAAGCGGCAGTAATTTGAACAGAATTTCTGCCTGTGGGCATAGATTCGAACGACAATTCGGCTATACACAGTAAAAATTTTCACACCTAAAAGGGTGTAATTGAGCTTGTCCCATGGACGACCCCTCAAGAGTGTTAATTCAGCACCTTCCAAAAAGGGTGCTTTGTCATGCACCCTTAGAATAGGGTGTACATGTAAAAAAACTGTAGGGTGTTACAAAAACACCTTTAAAGAAGGGTGTCTTCAATGTCCTTTACTTTTTAGCACCCACTGAGGAGGGTGCGAGAAGGGTGCACAAGGTTGTTTATTGCCCATGGCAGGGGTGCCAGTATTGTTTTACACTGCACTAATAGATATCAGCATGCACTGATTACACACTACTTGAAGAAAGTGGTGCTGATTATCAAAGGTGCCCCACCTGTCGAGATCCATTCATTGCGTGTGGGCAAAAATATAAACACGTACAATCGTGTATGAACTTCTGCTGGATCTATTTATACTTCACAGTAAATGCATAATGTGCGTTACGGAACACTAAGCCGGCTGCCCTTGCATATTGCATTTATGTAATAGGCGAAGAAAACTTATAAACGTTTCCCCTGCCACACAACTTTGTCACCAGATGTGTAACATGTTCACGTATACGTACACAACACACGCAACACCTGAAATGTTTATTGTATTTTTTCAGTTTCACTTTATTGACAATTCTTTGAAACATACAACTACACTGGTTTCAGTTTAGTATGCTGCTTCAAGTACATATAAACTACAAATGAAGTACACGCTAATATCCCTATAATTCTTTTAAGTATCTACAATCCCGGTGGTTTCCAGTTTAATACTCTTTCAGTAACGCAACCGGTTAATAGGAATGAAATACAGGCAAATATATACTTATGATTCTTTCAAGTATATACAATCACCACAATTTCGCTATATATGCCTTCATGTACACAATCGTTCCCAAGCAGTGATGCACACAAAAATATATACCGATAGTGTTTCCAAATGTATACAATCATTGTGGTTTAAGCTTTGTCTTCCTGTATGTATAACAATTGGTTTAAAGAAATGATGTACATGCAAAGATATATCGGTTTTACACATATAACTTTAGCGAATTGTTAAAAAACCAATACAATAATCAGAAAAGAATAAGCTAAAAATGAACACAAAACTGAGTCAGGACACAAAAAACAAAAGAGGTAATGCATAATTATGGCTAATGACACAGCTGAGTCATTTTATGCCAAATGTCCCAGCCACTTTGGCAACCATCTCAAATGTATTAAAAAAGCTCGTGCTGCATTGAAAATAGTGAACTTCTGGAATATTTGGGAGAGGAAAAATATTTGGTCATATGGCTGCCTTCTAAACTTTCTGGAACACCGTCTAGGTGTTGTATGTGAAAAATGTTATTTTAAAAGCACTGCTCCTTCTTTCTATACGAAACTCGGTCTACGTGTTACGTAACAAGAGTTTAATTTGGGCGAGTTGGTTCATCGTGGTTCTGTGCTAGTCACAGCGCGACAACTTCAGGAAGAGACTGAAAGGACAGGAAAGAGCACCGACTGTCAACTGAATTTAATGAATGTGCTACGAGCGCTTTTATACGGAGTACAAGAACAGTGCTCATGCGCGACAACACGTGTGACCACTACAAAATAGTCTTAAGTGAGAAAAGAATACTCCCTCTCGGAAAGGATAAGTGAACGTGTAGTGATGCACTGATCATTGGTCTTCCTGATAAAAAATACTTCTGCAAACTTTAAATTGGCATTAGGTCAACATATTCTCGTGACGAATGGTGCGAGATTGACTATTCCTGATGCTGTTTAGTACACTCACTTTTGAAAGCTTGCAAGGGGTGGAAAACAACACGTTAATATCATATCTGCTGGCTAGTTTTTTTAATTGTGAGACACGTTATGTGGTATAACATGCAAAGGTTTTGCTCATTGTTTTTTTGTTGGTCCTGTCTTCTTTAACTTTACTTTCTGCAGGAGGGTTTCGCAAACGGGTGTGATGATTCTCTTTTTTATTCTAGTTTTAAGCCTGATCTCACCCTTGTGCTAACACGACTTCTGAAGGGTGGCCTGAATACATGTGATGTAAATTCCTTTTTTTTACTAATTTTGAATGCCCACTATCAAAAGGCAGAACATTTTTAGCACTCCTGGGCTGGTAGCACCGGCCAATACACCAACAGCATCATCACACTCGTTTGCGAATTCTTCCTGCAGAAAGTAAAGTTAAAGCAAACAGGACCAAAAGAAAAACAGAATGACCAATAACCATTCGATGTTACACGGTAGTACGTACATAAGGTGTCTCACAATTTTAGGAAAAGAGCCAGCAGATATGAATTGTTGTTTTCCACCCCTTGCTAGCTTTCAAAGTGCAAGTACTTAGGCAACAGGAATAGTCAATCTTGCACCATTCGTCACTAGAATAGGTTTACTGAATGCCAATCTAATGCGCATATGATACCGCTAACATGTGCAAAAGTAAACATAGGACAAACTGGGCAATGCTTCAATGATCGAGCAAGACAGGGTGCTTTAAATGTTAAGAAGGGCTATAGTAGTCTCATGGCCGGACACCGTAAAGAATGTAGGTGCAGTCCTAGGTTTCATAAAACACGGTTTTTTAAAAAAAAGTAAGCAGAAAAAATAGGAGATTTTAGAACTTTTTATCACGAAGGGCAAAGATCAATGCATCAGTACACCTTCACTTATCTTTTCCGAAAAAGAGTATTCTTTTTCGGTTAAAATTGTTTTGTCATGGTTACACATGTGTTGTTGCAGATGAGCCCTGTTCTTGTGCTCATTATAAAAGCGCTTGTAGCAAGTTCAATATTATTCAGTTGAGGGCACTCTTTCCTGGCCTTTTTGTGATAAGATTTTTTTAAATTTTTATTATAAAAAGAATTTTATTTTCCTACAATTTAGGTTAAATGAGGAGTTTTCATTGTATCACAACATGGAGCAAATTGCACCTCGATACGAACAAAAATCACGATTTAGTGAAATTAGTGATATTTTCTCGTATATTTCAGCAGCTTGAGAGACCAAAAAGTACTTTTTTCTCAAAATATACTTTCTGTGGAGTAAGTACTCACCACTCAGATATTCATACAATGTGCAATATTGCAATAAAAAATGCAAACCTAACACATTTTTGCTTGATTCTTGGAAGCGAATGTGGCAAAAAATTGCACTAATATTATTGAGCTTCAAATATCTTACACAAGCACATTTACTTAACAAGTAGACCGAATTTGCTTTAGAAAAATAAGCGGTAGTTGTAAATTAAATTTTTTCACAAACAGCACACAGACGGAATTACGACAGGAAGTTCAGAAGCCAGCCACATGAACAAAACTTTTTTTTCTCGCTGAAATATTCTAGCAGTTCACTGTTTTCAACGCAGTAAGTCTGCACATTTTTTTTTCAAATACATTTCAGATGGTCGCCAAAGTGGCTGGGACATTTGGCATGGAATGGTTGAGCGATATTCAAGCAAAATAACTTACACAATTAACAATATTTGTTCATCTACTATGACTCTTCTAGAAAACGTTGTTCAGGCATTGTGACACTACAATTTTCAGCGTCGTACTGCCTGAACAACTTTTTGGATAAGCTCCAACTCACGCCAAGAAAAAGCCGCTCTATCACGGTGTTTGTTATAGGCCTTGTGGTCATAGACAACGTTGAAAATAAAAAAATCAACTAATAAGTGCTGTCACTCCTTCTTCGTCATTACTGACACGAAAGATTTTTCGGTCATCCACGTGGAGGTTCAGGAACTAGGCTTGCTCTGGGCGGGGGCCGGGGTAGACTACGAAGGGCGTCAGCGGCACCCTCTCGTGCTGTAATAGGAGCAAATATGACTTCTCATAAAATGATGTTCTTGCTTTTCCGGCAGCACCATATATGAAGAATGTGTTGTTTGTATCCTTTGAAATGGCGTGTAATTGACATTACACTAAATTCGAAGCATACAATCCACACATTCCAATAATTTCGTATGATAAAGATAAGATAGTTTTCCAGCATACAGCAAATCCCCGAATTCAGGTGAAGTGTAGGCCTACAGCTCAAAAATGGCACTTACGAAAGCCTGAATTCACCTAAGAATCAAATTACTTATAGGGTAGTGAGCCAATGTGAAAAACAATTCTTAAAGTACAACGTTCAGAACATGTAGCATTAATCAAAACGTACAACAAAATTACCTCTTCATGTACAAACAGTGAAGGCATTCCTGCTTTCTCTTTTACATGAGAACAAAAGATCTTGGGCGTTGCACTAGCGAAGAGGCCCACAAAGAAAGTAAAAGATTTACTTTTCTGACTGCCTCTGAGTGCCTCTATAGAGGAAGCCAGAATTATAGAATTTTAGCCAGTTATAGAGGCAGTCAGAATTCTGACTGCCTCTATAAGGGCATCAAAAATGACCAATTTTCTTGTTCTTTCTACCCTCACAAGAAGCTCCGTTCATGGAATCTAATCCAAATTTGACGCTGTGCTTCCTATTTGCCTGCTTTCTAGCAGTATGGCTGTGAACATGTATTTTGTGCACCTAATCTAGCACAGAAATTCGTCATGTGTAATTCAATTATCTTACTTCATTGTAATTTGATAAAAGATGTAATACCTCGTCCAGTTTTTATAGAGTTGCGGGCCTGCACTAGGCACTGCATAGCACGCATGAAAGTATTTTTTTTTCAATTTCTTCAAAGCTTGCTTTCAGAAAAAGCGTCTGGCATATTTCGACAACCAAGCCCATCATCTGATGGCTATCGAGGGCACGCTATTAGCGATTATTGACCACGGAATTTACAAACGTAACCCGTGCTCAAATACTCAGGTAAACACAATCAAGCAAGTAGGAGCGCTCGAACGACAACAACGCTCGCGGACGCAGTCCACGATGCAGCAGCCATGGCTTATGCTAGAGCTTCCGCACATAGCTCCCACAGTCACGTATACTCTCTCGATTCTGTTATAACGCCGAGCGTTATCGCAGATGAAAGCAAAGCACGAAAATAGCGAACAGAAACGAGGGAATACAACGCACGGCGATGGCCACGACAAGATGCCTTTTCAAGTCTACTAGATCTTTCCCTCTTGCTGGTGACACGTGTCGTAAATATTTTATAAGACCGACGCGCACGTGTTGGGAGCATCGCGGCATATCAACACCTCAAACTATACCGTCTTTAAGCAAAAAAAAGGCAACATATCCACGAAGTGAATGATGGAGAGTGGGGCGAAGAATTCGTCCGTCCAATCGTTCTTGCTTCCGTCCGTGCATGCGTCCGTCAGTGTGACCGTCCATGCGCCCATCAGCCCGTCCGTGCATGCGTCTGTTCGTGCGTCCGTCCCTGCATTTGTCCATGCAGCCGCCCCTGCTTCCGTTCATGCGTGCATCCTTGCATCTGTCCGTGTGTCCGTTCGTTCATCTATTCAACACTCCAAGTACCACCATCTCACATCTTTTCATCATATATTCCCCATATAGAAGCACGGCCATCCAGCGGACATTCCAAGCACTAAACGAGAGGTGGCACACGCACACTTTCTTACGTCTTGCGCTTCGGGTCTACTTCCCACCTTTAACCACCTCGAGTTCATGGTATATACTAGTTCACTGTATTCATGACAAGGCGGCCGATCGCTCGCTAAACCTTTCGAAAACCAAGGAGGTTACGCCCAGCGAGTATGACGTAGCAAACTTTTTCACTCAGATAGTGCTCAATGTACATGCCAATGGCTGCTAATGGGAAATGAGAGGCGGAGAATTCGGCTTTTACTTTCTTAAGGCTTGCGCTTCGTATCTACTTCCCATTTTTAACCACCTCGAGTTCATTCATGGCATATACAAGTTCATTGTATTCATGGCACTGCGGCTCAACGCTCGCTAAACCTTTCTAAAGCTAAGGAGGTTACACACAGCGAGTATAACGTAGCAACCCTTTCTTGTCAGATAGTGCTCAATGTACATGCCAATGGCTGCTAATGGTGGTCGCAGCCTGCTCGTTAACTAAAAGCCGAATGCTCCTGGCTCTCATTCCCCATTAGCAGCCATTGACATGTACGTTGAGCACTATTTTTTATTGTTCAACAACGCACAGAAGAAGTCTTTCACCGGCACCGCCTTGGAGGACAAATTGTTATACTTGTTATAATATACGGTGGACGAATGGGTGCCGCTAAAAGGAGCTTCGGTCCTAAAATCCATTTCGTACAGTGCGCCTCTGTACATAAATTTTTCTTTTTCTTTCTTTGTTTTAAGCTTACACCTACAGAAGCACATTGCACATTTGAGTAATAATAGAAATGTTATTACGATGTAGCCTAAACCGCATCTTGAAAAATATCAATCACTTTGAGCAGTGTAGAGATGCGATCAGCAATCACTTAACAAGGGCGCGATTATCGCGCCCTTGTTAAGAGATCACATCACTCACTGTATGAGTAACGCAGGCACTTACACAACATCACGCATAACAGTGTGAACTCGTTAAGTCACACGTTTAATCGGGCATCTGCAACAGGCCCGCGAACGCATGCTGTTGTAGATGGCTGGCAGCCTACTTCGGCAGAGCTGCTGCAGACAGCCAGCTAGCGCTGTTTGATTACTACCTACGAAAACAGTACACTCACCGTTAACAGGCCCACGTTGTCCGTGTCCGCCTCTCCATGAATATTCCTTATTCTGAGTGTCACTTCGAACACAGTTTCATGCGTGACCACCATTGAAGATGCACCTGTTTGCTAGAACTCACACAGCGACCAAGACCCTAGACCAAACCAACGCATTTGAAAGATAGATGAGATAGAGACAGCAACGTTGAGAGAGAGGAGGAGGCACTGGCGGCGGCGCCGCAGCTGTCAACGCAGGTGTTCTGTGACGCAACTATTCGCTTATCTACACCGCCATTGCGGGAGAAAGGCTGGCTCGGGTCAGCGGGGTGAGCGGGAAAACCGCCAACAGAGTGCCGAAAGGTAAACGCTATGGCGCATACGGCGGGCGGCGGTTCGCCACGGAAGGCAATCGAATTGCGCTTCAAGAATGACTCCTTGTGAATGGCAACTCTCCTTTCACCCAGCCACACGGCGGCGCAGGTTATTTACCAGCCTCGGTTCTTTCAGTATTATCACGTAATGCGACTGCAGTTGGCGAAAAATAGTGAAGCGAAACTTGCGGAAAACAAAGTCTACCCTGAAATGGCCAGAAACAATATTTATTTCATCCTCGGTGGCATTAGCGGGAGAGCATCGCTACACCTTTTTTCAGAGGAAACTATTTTTGCATTGTCCGTGTCTGGCGATTCCGCGTATGGCGCCAAAAACACTGACTGCGCAGTCAAAGCTGGAACAAGTTAATCCACAGTCGCAGATGTTTAGAAGGCTTGTCACGCATCACGAAACGTGCCGAGGTTGTTACTTTTTGCTGACCACATGATCAGCACCTAATTCCTTATGGTTGCCCAATGAGCTAGCTAAGCACCTATTGCCAAGGCAGGGCACGTTCTTGTGAAATGTTGTTAATATAAACGATGGTTGTGCATAAGTGCAGTGACAGCTTTTCTTGTGAATTGGTCATAACCCACGTTTTTGAGCATACAAGCGCCTCAGCGTACCTAATCAGCTACCACAGCAAGTTCGTAAATAACTATGATGTACGAGAATGTGCAGCTGTTTCCCATGTACTGAATAGTCCGTCTACAGTGCGTTGACCACCACCATTCCTTAAGCCACCTCCCATATAGACTCCCAGTCTGAACAGGGGCAGGACCTTAAACACTAAGAAGCAGTGCCCCCCCCCCCGCACGCACACACACACACACACACACACACGCACACACACACACGAAATACAAGGGCGCACGGGCTGATACACACGCATATTTATTCACAGGCGCACACACATACACGTATACACACATACGGCCACACACCCACGCGACCGTAATCGCACGCAGGCATGGGCGTACACATGTGCACAGGCACGCTTAACACAAGCACAGACTCGCACATACACGAGCACGCACACATGCACGGGTGTACACACAATCGCGCTTATACACGAACACATGAGCAGACTCACGCACACACATTCATACTCGCACGAACATTATGTTCCTGTATATAATCCATAGCAAACATGTAGCTTATAACCAACGCTAGGGAAAGCTTCCGTAACATGGATTGCAGTTAATTGCCATTATAGATGAAACGCGATTTCCTTCTGCTGGTATTCTGCTGTATTCGGAGAGCACCTTCACATATTATAAGTGAAGTAGGCCGTCAGTTAACGCAAGGTCCACATATTCGCGCAGTAGGTACGCTGCTCAGCCACCAATCCGAAGGTCACGGGTTTGATGCCGGCCTTGGCAGTTGAATAAGGACGGAGGCGAAAAGGTGGGCGTCTAAGTTATCTTTAGCCAGAGCTTAAAAATATACTGACATGCGCAGTGATGACACGACAAAATGCTTGTTGCTGAACGTTGCCGAGAGTGTGTCAGACTACTTGTTTTTAACGAGCCTGTGTATTGTGTGATATCAGCGCTCATTAAAGAACACCAAATGGTCAAAATCACTGGAGGTTTCCACTATGACGACCCTCATAATCATATCGAGGTTTTTGAGACGTAAAATTTCAAATATTATAATTATGTGTTGTTCTTTTGCTGCATATTCCATCTAATGAATCGTCACCTACACCCTTCTCAGACACAAAAGCACCCATAGAGCCTATTTTAGGGTGCTATCGAGGCAAGCACTGAAACGAAGGAGTGCTTTTTTTCGATCGATTATTTATGGGTGTTAAAGGGTGTTGCAAAGGGTGCTTTCTTGTAAAAGCATCGTTTTGCACCCTTTTAGGTGTAAACTTTTTTACTGTGTAGAGAAGCGTAACGAAACGCTTCTAAACAGCACGCCTGCGTCCACTTCCTACCACAAGAGAGCTGAAAAGTTCCCTTTTAGTCTGCGTGATTCAATTGCGAGCGCTCTATGTGTTTTGGCTGCGTGAATGTGTGCGTGCACGAATTTGTAATTTTCCCGAGCTCAATTATTTTTATCGCAAGGCTGTTTTAACGTGCACGTTTTACTCTCCCAGTGGAGTACCCTCACTCGATCACACACGGAGTACTGTACCCTATGATAGGGCGTAAAATGACTATCTCTCTAAAAGGCTCTAGAGAGAGCGTTTTCACGCTAAAAAAAGAAGTGCCCAGTGGGACATGCTAAGCCTCTTGCTCGCAAGGGAGTTAATGTACCCTCTTTGTGCACATTGTGTAATTCTGAACCCCTACAAACTGTACCTTCATTGCTGATGGTCATAATCTGCCTCAAATATATATATATATATATATATATATATATATATATATATATAATAATTTATATATATTTATATTGTAGCGAAGCCTCCGAACGCTGAAATGGGTCGAACTCTTGAGTACCTTCTAGTGGGGCTACCCAACAAAGACGCCGCTCGCGCTGAGAGCCCGTGCTTGGCTGTGACTGTCGCCATTGTACATTCTCGCTCGTTGCCGGCTAGTAAACGCCTTAACAATATATATATATATATTCCAATGGGCCAAACGTACTTGGGAAGAAAATAAACATAACTTGATTGATATGTGGATTTCACGTCCCAAAACCACCCTATGATTATGAAAGACGCCGTAGTGGAGGGCTCCGGAAATTTCGATCTCCTGGAGTTTTTTAACGTGCACCCAAATCTGAACACACGGGCCTACAACATTTCCGCCGTCATCGGAAATGCAGCCGCGCCAGTCGGGATTCGATCTCGCGACCTGCGGATCAGTAGCCGAGTGCCTTAGCCACCAGACCACCGTGGCGGGGCAAAAAGAAACACAACTTAGTGGATGTCTTAGTTTTATTACCAAAGGTTTCGACCGGTGAACTGGCTTTCGTCAGGCTTCGCGAGTTGTTCGAAATTCTGTCGAAGCCCTCGAAAATTGAAGTTATGTCAGTAGTATGGCATCGTCAACGATGCCGTACTACGTGCTCGCAACGTGAACCAGTATGATATTGTTACGTGGAAAATAACAGTTGTCAGTCCGCAGCCACAACGCAGCTCACCGACAACGTCCACTATATATTTTGTCTTTTGGGGCCATTTCATTGGGACATAGTGACAGGAACATCTGCGGGGCTCTCTGCGAATTCATATATAACACAAGAAGATTACCTTGCTGAGTCAGCCATCAGCTCTCGAATTTTACTAGTCACACTACCACTTATTATTTAGCTGATACACTGCAATGATTCAACTTTCAGGAGAATTTCATATAACGATTCCACCACAGATATTCAACAAATTCTATTATTTCTCCCCCCCCTTTTTTACATTGCGCCAAATTAATTTCACAGTCAAAACACAGTAATCATATTCCCTTAATCTAGAAAATCTATAGGTATTTACTTGCATTAACCACCGGCTTCTTGGCCAATCCCCCTTAGTGGGTGAGAGCCACAAAAGAAAGGAACAAGCAAGCAAGCAAACGTCCACTTCTTCACTCTCAGTCTGAGGCACCTTTCTTGGGTATGCCCCACTATGCCCTCTTTCAGTCAGACGAAATCACGTAACACGACCCCCGGCGGCAAAAGCGCCGACCCGGCGAGTTTACGGGGCCGCAGCAGGAGCAGTGTGGTAACGCTTTGCCTTGATACGGGGACGATATCCCTTGACAGCAGAGTGGAAAGGTTGATAGATTATCAGGGACAATTTCATATGTAGTGTCGGTCACTCATCTGAGCACGCGGTATGGGCCCGTGAAACGAGAGAGACGTTTTTCTGAAAGGCCTGCATGTCGCGTAGGGGACCAAAGAAGAACGAGGGAACCTGTTGGAAAGTGTTCGTCGTGATGCCGCTCGTCGTAACGATGCTTCTGGGAGTCTTGGTACGCCATTAATCTGCTGCGGGTAAGCTGACGAGCGTGGTCAGCTCGGGTAATAGCGTTGCGTGCATATTCAGATGTAGACTGCGCAGCGGCTGGCAGGAAGGTATCCAACGGCAATGTTGGTTCGCGTCCAAACAGAAGGTAAAATGGCGACTACCCGGCAGTGTCATGCCGGGAGGAATTGTATGCGAACGTCACGTAGTGTAGTGCAAGTTCCCAATCACTATGGTCGGCTGAGACGTATTTCGATAGCATGTCTGTCAGGGTGCGGTTTAAACGTTCTGTAAGCCCGTTTTTCTGGGGGTGGTACGATGTCGTGAGCTTATGTTGGGTAGAGCAGGAACGCAGGATATCGTCAACCACTTTCGAAAGGAGCGTACGGCCTCGGTCTGTCAGCAGTTGACGAGGGGCTCCATGGACTAAAATGAGATCGCTTATTAGAAAATCAGCGACGCCTGTAGCGCAGCTTGTTGGCATGGCTCGCGTAACTGCATAACGAGTCGCGTAATCTGTAGCCACCGCGACCCACTTGTTTCCGGAGGCGGATGTTTGGAAGGGACCGAGAAGGTCCAAACCAACACGGAAGAATGGCTCCGATGGGATGTCGATGGGCTGAAGATATCTAGAAGGTAGTCCCGACGGCTTTTTGCGACGCTGGCAAATTTCACAAGCGTTGATATAGTGACGTACAGAGCGTGAAAGGCCAGGCCAGTAGAAGCGGCGGCGCACACGGTCATATGTGCGAGAGACACCAAGGTGACCCGCGGTTGGCGCGTCATGGAGCTCGCGTAGGACTGTGGAACGCAGATGCTTTGGTATGACCAGAAGTAGGTCGTGACCATTGGGCGATAAATTACGCCGATATAAGGTGTGGTCCTTTAAGGTAAACATCCGAACAGAAGCGTCTTGCGGAGAAGATTCGAGCTGTAGTATTAGGCGGCTGATATCCGGATCGCGACGCTGCTCGTCCCCGAGATGAAGCAGTTGGAAGATGGAAAGGACGCAGCCCACAGAATCAGTGCTCGTAGGATCGCAGTCGGCCACAGGTTAGCATGACAGACAATCCACATCTATGTGCAGTTTTCCGGATTTGTACACTACGGTGTAAGAATACTCCTGGAGGCGGAGTGCCCAGCGGGCGAGACGACCTGTGGGATCTTTGAGGGAGGCGAGCCAGCAGAGAGCGTGGTGGTCGGTAAGAACTATAAATGGTCGGCCGTATAAGGGCGAAATTTCGCGACTGCCCACACCAGCGCTAGGCATTCGCGCTCTGTGATGGAATAATTACGCTCCGAGGTGGACAGTAGCCAGCTGGCATAAGCTATCACGCGATGCTGCCCACGTTGTCGCTGAGCCAACACAGCGCCTATTCTGTAACCGCTGGCATCGGTGCGCACTTCGGTCGGTGCTGTAGGGTCGAAGTGAGCCAACACAGGAGAAGAAGTGAGCAAAGTGGTCAGGTCGGAAAATGCGGCTGCTTGCGAGGGACCCCAGGTAAACGTCTCATCTGGTTTGAGTAAATCTGTTGGGGGCCGAGCGATTTCCGCGAAGTTCTTGATGAACCGCCGAAAATAGGAGCAGAGCCCCACAAAGCTGCGGACATCTTCGGCGGTTTTCGGCACAGCAAAGTCCTTCACAGCTCGAACTTTTTCTGGGTCAGGCTGTACGCCGTAAGCGTCAACAATATGTTCAAGTATTGTAGTGCGACGGCGACCAAACCGGCCCTTGGATCAATTCAGCTGAAGGCCGGCGAGACGGAATACATCAAGAATTTTCGACAGTCTCTCAAGGTACACTTCAAAAGTGGGAGCAAACACAATCACGTCATGCAGATAACAAAGACACGTAGACCACTTGAATCTATGGAGCAGGGAGTCCATCATTCGTTCAGAGGTGGCGGGGGCATACATAAGCCGAAAGGCATGACTTTGAATCGGAAGAGGCCATCGGGTGTTACAAAAGCCGTCTTCTCTCGGTCCATGGGGTCCACGGCAATCTGCCAATAACCAGAACGAAGATCAATGGAAGAAAAGTAGGCGGCACCATGGAGGATCAAGGGCGTCATCAATGCGGGGCAGAGGGTATGCGTCTTTCTTGGTGATGTTGTTAAGGTGGCGATAGTCCGCACAAATTCGCCACGATCCGTCGTTCTTTTTAACTAATACCAACGGGGATGCCCAGGGACTGGAGGATGGTTCAACAATGTTCTTCGCTAGCATCTTGTTTACCTCCTTCTGAATTGTGCTCCGCTCAAAAGCAGACACTCTGTAGGGACGGCGGTGAACAGGGTTGGCATCACCTGTGTGTATGCGATGCTGGACAAAGGATATCTGCCCAAGAGGTCGGTCACCAAAATCGAAAATATCCTGGTAGGCTTCGAGAAGATGTTGTAGGGCTTCAACTTGCGGAGGCGGAAGATCAGTGGCGATCATGTCTACAATTTGACGGCTGCCCGAATGTGTTGCGAGTGATGTGCACTGCAGTGAAACAAGTGTGTCTAAGGCAAGCACTTCAATTTGTGAATCGAGCAACGGACACAGGTGGGCCACAGAAATGCCTTGTGGAAGCACATGAGTCATGTAGCTGTAATTGACCAGAGGTAGAGAAGTTTTGTTATCTGTGATGCTGAGCACCGTATAGGGCACTGCAACATTGTGCGCAAGGAGTACGTCGGTGAGAGGCGTAGCGTAATAGTCACCGTCGGGCACAGCTGGTGAGCACAGAAAATTGACGTACGTCACAGTTTTGGAGGGCAGGCGAACAAAATCGCTGCATTGTAATCGGCATGTAGGTTGGTACGGGGCGGCACTGATTTGTGGCAGTTCAAGGCGGAGCACACCAGCGGAGCAATCAATCAGAGCATAATTGGCGGCGAGAAAATCTAGGCGTAGTCTGAGGACGTGGGGACATGTTGCAAGCATGGTAAAAAGGACGACCACTTGATGACCGGCTACGGTAAGTTGAGCTATGCACATACCGACGACAGGGACTTTTGCACCATCTGCAACTTGGACGACACTTGTCAAGGGGGGCGTGAGGACCTTCTTCATGCGACGACGAAAACGCGAACTCATAATACAGACGTGAGCGCCCGTATCTATCAAAGCTTCAACAGGTGTGCCATCAACATATACTTCTAGGGTGTTCCGGTTCAAACGTAAGGGCAACAGAGGATTTTTGGGTAAGGTTGACAGGGCAGCTTTACCTCCAGAAGCTGCGCAGCCTAGTTTTCTGGGGACATGCGGCGGTTGAACGATGGCGAAGGAGAGCGGCGACGCGTGTTTGAACGAGAAGGGCGGCTTTGAGGTGGTGGCGACGACGGGGCAGAGTGGCCGTAGTCCTCAGGGGCAGTAAATGCTGTAGACTCAGTGCGGGTCGGATAACGGTGGTTTGGTGGACGGAATGAGTTACTGTAAGCGGGGTACGAGCCAGAAAACATAGATGGCCATTGGCTGCGGCAGTAACGAGCGATGTGTCCTGAGTGACCACAGCGGAAGCAGATTGGCTTATCATCAGCTGTTCGCCATTCAGACGGGTTCCTGGTTCGAATAGAGTACGGACGGCCACGTCTCATGTCGACAGAAGCTATCGAGGGACCAGTATTATCCAGTGTGGATGCAGTGGATAGGATACCAAGGTTAGCGAATTCCTGGCGGACAACAGCCTGGATCAAGGCGACAGCGGGCGTTGAGGCGTCGGGCAACGTCGGTTTGTTGGCAGGCGGGTAAGCGGCCTCGAGTTCACGTCGGACGATGCGCGTCCCGTCTTCGGTTGTAGACAGATGACAAGGAGTGGCTTCGCAAGGCGACGTTGCCGCGGTGTTGGGTAGGCGCTGAAACTGCTGCAAAATGCGTCGACTCTTCGCCTGCTCGAGATACAAGCAGGCTGAACAAATACAAGCAGGCTGAACGCATCGCCGGCGATTCCTTTTAAAACGTGCGAAATCTTGTTGGCCTCAGTCATGTTGGGATCGGCCCTTTGACACAACGCTAAGACGTTTTGAATATAAGTCAAGTAGAGCTCAGTGGACGTCTGTGTACGTACAGCCCATTGCTTTCAGGCATCAAGATGTTGACCAAACGGGTTGCCAAAAAGGTCGCGGAGCTGTTGTTTAAACATTTCACAGCTTGTGATTTTGTGCTCGTGGGTCTCAAACCAGGTGCGAGGGGTCTTGTCAAGATAGAAAATGACATTCGCAAGCATAACGGTTGGGTCCCAGCCATATTGCTTGCTGATGCGCTCGTACATGCTAAGCCACTTGTCCACATTCGCGTTGTCATCTCCAGTAAAGGTACCGGGATCACGGGGTTGCGCTAGGGCGACGTACCGGGTTGCTGTCGTTGCTGAGGTAGGTGGCGAAGCCGTATCCTCATCCGGAGCCATAGTAGCAGACTTAAGGAGGCGTTCACTGCGTAGCTCCGTTTTCAGAAGAGCACCCAGCACCTCTACAAAAATGTTACGTGGAAAATAACAGTTGTCAGTCAGCAGCCACAACGCAGCTCACCGACAACGTCCACTTCTTTACTCTCAGTCTGAGGCACCTTTCTTGGGTATGCCCCACTATGCCCTCTTTCAGTCAGACGAAATCACGTAACAATATATTTAAGGGGCCAAACAGAGTATCTAAAACGACTTCTCAAACGAATGTTATGCAAAGTTATTCCTCATCAGTGCCATGAATCAACAACATACTTTCCCGCCATTTCAACATGATCAGGCAAAGCAAACTACTAACTTCAATTTTCGTGGAGCCGCCTCACGTGGTGTACCGCAGGGATAAAAACCTGAAGGACATTCTTGTCAGAGTAAAAACAAACCCCTCCGAAATTCAATCAGGGTGTCATCCCTGCGGTAAATTTCGGTGCAAAGTATGCCCACAGATAATCACAAAACGTGAATCAGAAGCGAACTTCTCGGATTTCAAATTCTGCATAACTGAAAGCCTCAATTGTGACTCCAGTAATGTAATATACATGCTACATTCCAACATCTGTGGACAAGAATATATCGGACACATAGACACGCAATTTTAGCTGCGGTTCGATAATCACCGATTCCACGTCACTTCACTGCCGAAGCTATCTTTATCTAGACATATGCACCTGCCAAACCACAGTTTTGAAAATATCAGCGTAACTCTTTTACAGTCCGGTTTCTCAAACAGGCGCGAGCGTGAACATCGTGAGGCATATATTATTTTAAAATTTAGGACATTAGTAGATGGCATCAACGATGACCCCGGGAGACTCTCCTGCCTCCAAAAAATAAGCCACGAGGAAATTGGTGTAAAAGATTCATAGCTAGAGACCATGCTTGTTTTTTTGACTGACTCGTAGGTGTACACTGTCCTTTTTTGTTGTTTTTGCCTTTTTTTCTTATAATATTTTTCCTCACATGTACATACAAAGTGTTTATGCTCGCCTACTACTTGACGGTCATCGAGGCGAAACTGGCGAAGATGAAATGTAAAGAGCCGACCGACCCATTAAGGGTAAACTCTTTTCTTACGCACGTGGTCACGGACCCCTTCCGCCCCCGCGGCGACAATCTTGGATGGCCTGACACACGTCGAGAACTATCCAGCACAGGATGAGAACCAGATGTGGACTTACACCGAAATTTGCATGTGCACAGTCTAGATTTGTGCTCAGCCTTTACAATTCACAGTGTTTTGTTTTTTGTTATTCATATATACATATATATATATGAAAAAGAAGTGTACACTGAAGGGCACGCTTTTCCATGCCCCACCGCGGTGGTCTAGTGGCTAAGGCAGTCGGCTGCTGACCCGCAGGTCGCGGGCTTGAATCCCGGCTGCAGCGACTGCATTTCCGGTGGAGGCGGAAATGTTGTAGATCCGTGTGCTCAGATATGGGTGCACGTTAAAGAATCCCAAGTGGTTGAAATTTCCGGAGCCCTTCACTGTGGCATCTCTCGTAATATTATGGTGGTTTTGGCACGTTAATCCCAACACATGAATGAAATCCAATCAATCGTTGTTTTTCCATGTTTGGACACAATACTAATGAGATATAACAGACAATAACAATAAGGAATGTATAGGAGAAGTTATTAGAACCAATGTAACGTAAGTAAGAAGGAAGAAAAGTGGGTAAAAAAGTTACTGGCCGTGAGCAGGAATCCAACCTACAGCTTTCGAGTAATGTGTTTGATGCTCTGCCACTCAGCTATCATGGTGGCTATCCCCCAGCCGCTTTATTAGGCTTATATGTGAATTTAAACATGAGAGTGTTAGTCAGCGCCATCTTTGGCCATGGCGGGGAGTATGGCACACTCTCTTTATGAGCCTGTATGGCATCATGTAGCACTTGAACTTATTACGAGCTGGCAGCTGACCAATAGTCCCTCGTATACAACCTAACGGCACCAAGTATGCCAGTATGAGACCCTCGTTATTGAGTAAGGGAAAGAAGTGTATACCAAAGTGCTCGTTTTTTGTGTTTTGATACAATAATAAAGAGATCTAACATACAATAGGTGATGGCCGCGAATCGAACCAAGTACCTCATAGATTGTAGCTTAGCGCTGTAACCGCTCGTCCACTGCAACAGTCTAACAGACAATAATGGCAAGGAATGTATAGGGGAAGGTTTTAGAACCAACGTAATGTAAATAAGAAGAGAGAAACGTGAGTGAACAGATCACTTTCCATGAGCAGGAATCGAACCTACGACCTCCGAATAACGTGTTCGATGCCCTACCACTGAGGTGTCATGGTGGCTATCCCCCCAGCCCAATAAGTGGCTGCGTGTAATAAAAACGCGTGTAATACAGAAGCAGATCTTAAAGTGAGAACTGTCAGGTTGACCTCCTGTTAGAACAAGTACAAATGACGTAAACAAAGTTTGACAACAAGAGACTGTAAGAAGCTATTTCATTATAACAAACTAACACCTATTGAAATATTTATCAAGCAATATACATATATAGTGAGTATACACACATTGATATAAATATATGTAAACCAATGCCTATATAAGTGCACAAACACAATCAGGTGATGCGTGTGGTTAGTATAAAGTGTTTGACTGGATCACGGAAATATTGTAGTGAAGGGCTTAATTCAATTGTTAATGAAAGTGAATTCCAGGTTGAAATTTCAGTAAACAATGCTGCCATTTTACCGTAGTTTGTGTTTACTTTTGGTAGCAGGATGTTGCTATTCTCAAAGGGCCGTGTGTTATTATTATTGTGAATATGTCTTGAGGAAAGTATGTCACTTGAAATGTCACCTTTTCTGCTTCTAAATAATAAAACATAGAGTTTGAGTTTAAAAGTGGACGTGATAGGTAGAATTTGGGAGTGCTAAAGAGAAGTGCTGCTGATGCAGTGTGAGAATTATGAGTGACTATAAGGATTGCTCTTTTCTGAACGTGTTTTATGGAAGCCAGATGAGTGGTGCACGTGTTGGCCGAGAATGAAATGCAATAATTACGGTGACTGTGAATAAATGCATAGTAAAGTGATTTTATAATTCGTTGCTGAAAGAAATGTCTTGAGCGAATTAGTATGCAGATGCCATAAGCAGTCTTCTTGATGACATGGTATTTATGAAAGTTAAACTTAAAGTGAGGATCTAATGTTACACCTAGAAAAGTAACAAAATTTGATGGTGTAATGACGCAGTTATCTATGTGTATTCCGAATTTATGGTCCCGTTTTTTTGGTGTCAGTGAAATAATATGAAATTTTTTTAAGTGGGGTTGACTTTCAATAGGTTGTTATTGCACCATAAAACAAGATTCCTTACATCAATCTTCATTATCATTACAATTAGTCTGTGCTTAATTTGGATTGAATATTGGTGAGATCTTTGTCACCGGAAAATATCGTATCATCAGCATAAAGAATGCAGTCAGAAAAAGTACGCGATGATGTTAATTCATTATTGTAACTGAGAAATAAAAGATGTCCCAAAATTTAGCACCCTTGAACTTTTTAGTTAGTTGTCATTTGAAAAGATAAAACACCGCAGCAGTTCACAACTTGGGTCCTGTTAGCAAGGTTGCTTTGTAGAAGGGCTAAAATAGGCTCACAAATTTCGAAGGATTCAAGTTTAGCAATCAAGATGGAGTGGTGAATGTTATCAAGCTCTTTAGTTAAGTCAACAAATGCCGCCCTTGCTCATAGACTTTTATCGATAAACTATTTTAAGCTATCAGTCAGTTTTATTAGTGCTGATTCGGTCGACAGCTTAGCAAAAAAACCAAACTGTTTAGGTGACAAAAAATTAAATTTTGTTAGGTAGTTTCTAAGGCGATTAACAATGAGTTTCTCGACAACCATACCAAAGAATGGTAGGATTATTTTTGGGCGATAATTAAAGAAAACTTTTTGGTCTCCCTATATAAATATAGTTGTTACATTTCCTTGTTGGAGAATAGTAGGAAAAACGCCAAAACATAATGCGGTGTTGAAAAGATTTGAAAGCACGGATGAGAAATCGGGGGCAACAAGTTTGATTTTGGAAGCGCAAATTGAATATAGGCCACATCCTGTTGTCTTCACACTTTTTATAATGCATAGAACTTCATCATGTGATGTGGTTTTCAAGAAAAGTGAGTTAGACAAGCGAGGCAAAGAAGGCAAGATAGTGACTGTCGACACCGAGTTGTTGCAAAATGATGTGTTAAATGAATTGGCAATAGCAATGACGGTGGTTATAGCACTGGTGCTGTTCGAAATACTGTTGAAAAAAACCTTTTTATTAATATAGGAAATAAACAAAGAAATGAAGTGCCAGTTTTTTCTACACTCTTTCCAATTCTCAAGCACTCTATTTTGATAGTAGGTCCGTTTAGCATTTTTATTTATAAGAGTAAAGGTTTGTGAGTACACTTTAAAGTGAACCCGAAGAGAAAAGTTGAATGACCTGCGCTTTACTTTTTTGTAAAGGTTATCTTTTTTTATGCTGCGCAGCAGTCCTCTCGTCATCCGTGGGTTTCTAGCGGCTTAGTACCAACGTGATAGGATGGATGCAGACGTACACGAATTTATTAAACCTGGCATTGAACGCCTTGCTGACGCAAGGGTCTTGTGATAAATCCCTCCCGCTGGAACACAATACCGTATCAACGAACTTTGCAGAATCTAAAGCAGACATATTGATCATTCTAGTTTTTGCTATAATTTTGTGTATTTAATGCAAGACAAACTGTATAATGGTCTGTCAGATTGAAATTGAACATACCGGCCTTTTGAATAGATATTACGTTGTGAGTATTCAGACTACAAGTGCGTTGCGCCTGGGAAAAATGCATCGTGTTCAAGAACTCAGGAGAGATTCTAAACCATGCCCCATGCAACAGTTGGAGTAATGAACACAAGAGGTATGGTTATTATTTTTAATGTCTAACTCTATGACTAAAAAGATCACATTGTACTTTCAGATATAAACGATCTTAGAATGTCGTCAACTTCAACACAGAAGTCACCGTGAGACAATGGTGGGGACCGATAAATGAACCCAAATATAGTTATTTTGTTAAATGAAAGAAAGCCACGGTCAACGTTTACCCAGACTGATTCTGATTTCGCCACAGAATATATGATATGAGTACGTTTGTGAGATTTCAGTACGTCTGTGAGATATCAGTACGTCTGTAAGATATCTACACTTTGTGGAATTTCGGGGAGAATCTAGGCCGCGAGCATTTTAAGTACGGGATTAAGGCTGCACTGGTAGTCATACCTGCACCCCCCCGAACAGACCTCGCCGGAGTCGATCGCTACGAAAAGTTTTCTCTAGGCAGAGGTTCGTTTTAATTGCAAAAATCATACACAGTTTCAATGTCTGACAGGCAACCTTCAAGCATATAACATTCTGACTCTTCGAACGAAGTGTGCCAAATTATACCTAAATCAGACACTAACATTTCGATTGAACCTTCGCACTTTCTGCTAACATCTAAACACACATACACACACGCGCGAAAAACCCTCCTCCCCTCACGCACGCGCACGCACGTATGCAGACACGCACGCGCCCGCGCGCAACAGAATATTTGGCTTATTCAGTGAAGTTCACTTGTATGTGAGTGTACAATACATAAATACATATTTTCTTATGGCCGAACTGCAGAAGGCACTCTGAAGTGTTTCCTAGTGAGAAGGTGCCGCACAGGTGAACGTGCAGACAAATCTTAACCTTAGAAAGGCCTACTACTGATGATGTAAAAAGGCGATGGTCATAAACATAAACCAGAATAATGAGAAATGTAGCGTGGGAAGTTTTATTGGTCACAATTTTTCTTTTTCAGCAGCGTGGCAAACAGTGCAAAAATAAGGAACACAAAGCTGAAAAACATGCAATGATTGAAAATATTTGTCTTGATTTGCTTCATCTGGTCGTCCCTTCACATTGGCCTGACTGGAGCTAGGCCACTCCGTGCGATTTGTGCTACTAGCGATATAACGCACAACAAGAATGCACAGAAAGAAGAAAGATGGGTGGACGTGGACATGTTATTAGACAATATTGGGAAAGTATAAATAGTAATCATCATTTTTAGAAGAAAAGAAATATACTCTGTGCAAGCGATGATTCACGCAAAGAACTGACACATGACACAGCGCAATACTGTTGGTTATCTTTTTAAATTGCCACGAAGATTACTAGGTGCCTTACATGTCATATTATATGCCACAAACGTTACCCAAAATTTACGAGAAACATTACATGCAAACTTGGCTTGTTGCATTACCGTTCAGACCTTTTGTATCCACGAACCACGTCTGCAAGTGAAAGGTGCCACCGAAAAGCAAGAAGTAGGCAATGGAAGAAAATGGAAAAGAAAATGGCACGGTGTAAAAGTGATTCTCAGCAATTTATCTCAATCAGTTGAACTTGCGCTCTTACAGATGCACGAAGAGCAGCGCATAATAATTTTACTCAAATCATCTTGTTTACTACCCGCCATGATGGTCCAGTAGTTACGGAGCTCAATTGCTGACGATAGTTATAGCGCGAGAACAAAACGACGACACAGAGACAAGAAGGACCCGAAAGACACGAGTGTGTTTCGTGTCCTTCTTGTCTCTGGGTCGTCATTTTATTCTCGCGCTATAACGATCGTCATGTCATACCAACTAGCCCAAGCTGCCACACATCCATTGCGGACCCGCAGGTTGCGGAATTGAATCCCTGTCATTGTTTTGATGTAGACAAAAATGCGCGAGGCCCATGCACTTTGATTTAGGTGCACGTTAAAGATCCAAAGTGGTAAAATCTCCAGAATGCCCTACTGCGGCGTCTCGTATAATCACATTGTGGTTCTCATAATTGTCTCTCACGATCCCCTTGTCGCCCATAGAAGATCAAAGTGTCTATGATGAATATAAGTATTTTTTGTTTATTTCGTTTTTTGCTTGCGGTGATGATTCACCTTTTCAGTGATTTACTTTTAGTTCTACTAGAAAATTCGTTGCCCAGAGAGCAGCGGTCTTGTGGTAGTCATGCTTGTTTCGGCTTCTGAAATGGTCGAGCGCCTTCTTTCGAGGTGCGAACGGAGAGGAGTACATGCTTGCCCCAATACCTTGATGAGTTTGCTTGCCTCAACTTTACTTTCGAAAAAGAACTCATGTTGTCACGTTATGATGTCGCCCGGCTAAGTTTGCTTGATTCAAGTGGATTGAACGCATGAAAGGAACACGAGGTGTGGCACAAAAACACCTTTCATTACACACTCAAACACATAGAGTACACACAGAAGACTAACAATCTCTTGAACCCATTAGGTCTCCCAAAACAATACAGTTAACACGTCCCTCTGAGGCCACATCCTAGGCGCGTTCCTATATTCACATTCAGTGATTAACGTCTCTCGGACGAACGGGATGTAGGGTCTCGGGAGCTTACGACGAATATCAGTCGCACCGACACCAGAGCGTATCTCACCCTCTGAGTCCGTGCTAGTTGTTCCTGCTGAACTGGAAAGGCCCGCCCCAAACGCTCTGAAGTGTGAGGACGACGTTCTCATGCAGTGGTCGAACTAATACCGGCACGTACTCCGAACACGTCGCAGGCTCCTCTGGTCTGTGAGCCGTTGACGTGGCAGACGGGTGTCCACAAGCCCGTGGGTTCGCTGAACGTCGGTGGCGGGATGCTGACCGGTCCCAGCCGTTCTCTGCACCGCTCGACAGCGACAGCTGGACGACTGGAGCCACGAAGATGATAGCTCGCCGAGGTACAAACTCAGGCGGCTTCCGAAGCGTTGTGGTCTTGCGGCAGGACCCGGGCTGCCTCGAACATCTGCCGTCTTCTCCGTCGTCCACGCCAAGCCTCTCCCGGGCGCGCGCTCGTCGAATCTCTTGTGCATGGTTGCACTCTTCTTTTTTTGTCCATTTTGTTTTCTAATTTGCGTGCCGTGCATCTTTTCTCTTTTCTCCTTTTTCTTGTCATCCGTGACAATGGCCTCCCGCTTTTCAAGTTTTTGGTCTCCAAAAACTTCATTCTCGAAGGCCACCACACGATACATCCTTTCACTGCGTTTCACGGCACCGACACTTCACTGCATCACCGCCCTTCCTTGCACTACACAACACTTTTGCCTGTACACCACACTTCACTGCATGTCATCGATACTTCAGTGAACGCCTCGAACAATTCACTGTGTTTCTTCCACTGATAATGACGTCACAGGAAAAAGCTGATGCCTGTGCCCCTTTTAGTTGGGTCAATGTTAGCCATCCCCCCGAAAAAAATTTCTGGCTACGCCCCTGCCCCTCGGCCTCGCTACACGTAGGCTCGTCTGCGTGACACGATCAAAGAGGAGCTCTCATTCATGACTTGCGCTCTCCCATCTAACACTCGGGCACCGCCAACGCCGCCCATGATGAGGGCGCAATTATAGCTGCCATGCCACCTGCCTTGGTTCAGCACGTGCACCCTGTTGCTGCGCAGTTCAACGTAGCAGCATGTTCACCACATCCACCTGTCTCAGCACCTATGCCAGCTACAGCATTCTACGCCCCTGGTGTTCGCCGCACCCAATATGCTACTATCGTGGCATTCGTGGCCATATTTCACAATTTTGCCGCAAAGGCCAGCAGGAAGAAGTCCGCGGCTGCTACGTTTACGAAAGAGATTCGGTGGCCTCTCCGAACCAGTTACAGCGCCGTCCTACGACACGTTCCTTCACTCCGTCATCTCCACCCGCCGCATCTCGCTCCTGCCATGTGGGACACCACCGGGCCCCTTCCCCCCTTGTGACGCTCAAATTTTCCTCTGAGACCGGCTGCCACTACTTCTGACTACCACTTGGAAATTTAGCTGGTGCAGTTTTCAAAGTGAAAGCTACATCACTCGAACAAACACCAAGACGTCCACAGATATCGGGTAGTTTTTATATTAGTGTATGCTGAAGAGGTGCCAGTTCATGCATTGGGGGACACGTGAGCTGCTATTTCTGTCATTCATGCGGAGTTGTGTTTTAGTCTATGTAACGTTAACACACGTTATACTGGCAGTGTGGCAGCTTGGGCTAGTTGGTATGGCATGACGATAGTTATAGCGCGAGAACAACACGACGACACAGAGACCTTGTCTCTGTGTCGTCGAGTTCTTCTCGCGCTAAAAGTATCGCCTCATACTGGCACTTTCTTACGTAGCGCAAATGGCTTGCAAATACGGCCATCAGCCCAGTGCACCCTTGGAGCTTTCATTGATAGGATCAGGCATCGTATTCAGTATGCCATGCTGTGTTCTCGAGCTAATATGATTGTCTTAGAATGCACTTATTTTCTCATGCTGCTGCTTCTATCTCTTGTCGACAAGGGCTCATACATATGCGAGCGACTGATGATATATCCCCGAAATTATCGCGTAACCGGCTACCAACAGTCAACAAGTTCGTTTTGCCACCTGGCCACGAGCATGTTACTATCATTAGGTCTGACTTCATTGACCGCGGTGACGTCCTGGTCACTTCATCAGCGCGTTGTAAGTCAAGAGAGATTGCACTTGCATTGAGTCTTGTCCGCTTCACTATCGGTACCGCCTTTCTCGCTGTACTGAATATCACCAACGAGCCGATTCTGCTTACCAAGGGCAATGTTGTAGTTTTCAGCGTGAACACACAACCTATGTCTGTAGTGGCTTCGAATACCAGTCTGGTGGAATCGCGCTCAATACCAACAACAGCTCCAGCTACAACGGCTCTCGTCAATACCATCAGCACGAATCTGACTCCGCCGCAAGCGGACGAACTACTGGAGTCGTTGTCGAAGCATAAATCTACTTTCGACGTACATTCCACTTCCCTAAGCCAGACTTGTGCAGCAGCTCATCACATACACAATGACGGAACTTCTCTTGTCTGTCGTCGACCATATCATGTCTCTTTCAGTGAACGCGAAATCATTGAAAAGTACGTCTCTGATATGCTCAAGTAAAATGTCATCTGCCCCTCCGGACGCCCTTGGTCGTCACCTGTCATTCTCGTTCGCAAAAAAGATGGCTCGCAGACCTGAAGACGCAACGAAGGGCAATCCAGCGGCTTGAGTAGGCTTTGGCGAAGCAACGGAGAAAAAGAGCCAACGACCCTACCAACGGGCGCAGAGGCGCCAGAGTAACTGTCGCCTAGTTAGAGCACAACATCCTCGAGGTCTAGGCTCTGAGATTTTCAGGCTTAATTGCCGTAATCTGAAGATAGGGAACGTCTGCGCCATGTGAGGCCGGATACTTCCTACATGCCGGATCTATAAATAATTGTTATTTATCTCTCTATCTCGGTGCGATTCTGCGTTGGCTACCACGCATTGAACAAAACAACCAAAAAAGACGTGTATCCGTTGCTTCGCGCACATGATGCCTAGAATTCGTTACAGGAAGCGGAATATTTTTTCAAGTGTTGACCAGTGCTTCAGTTATTGACAAATTCTAGTGCACAAGGATGACAAGCAAAATCTGCTTTTGCCACACTCGATGGACTTTACAAATCCAACGTTAGGCCTTTCAGCCTTTTCAGTTCCCCATGAACATTAGGACAAATTATAGACTCTGTATAGAGGGGTCCTGAGTGAAAAACAAGCTCATGTTACTATGACGAAATCGTCATTTTTTTCAACATTTGAACAACGCTTGCAGCGCCTAGATGAAGTTCTGATGTGTCTCGTGGCTGCTGGTCTTCAGCTCACCACAAGAAGTGCCACTTTGCAAGCAAGCGTATTGAAGTACCCGGACGTTTCGTAAGCACAGATGGCATCCAGCCTGATCCCGAGAAGGTTTTTGCCATTCTTCACTTCCCGGTGCCTCATCGCTCCAAAGATCTCCAAAGCTTTCTTGGCCTAGCGTCGCTTTACACGAGACTTCGCCATCATTGGTGCACCACTTCACCAACTCCTTTCTTCGAAGACGTCATTCGTGTGATCGAACGAACGCCAAATGCCTTTTGACACCTTGAAACAAGCCCTCGCGTCTGACCAAGTGGTTTGTCATTTCGATAGCACCGCACCTACTGTCATCCATACTGATGCCAGCGGACACTGACTCGGCGCTGTACTTTTGCAACGAACAGAGTGTTATGGCGAACGCATGATCGCATGCGCATGTCGCACCCACACAGCAGTTGAGAAAAAACTACATCATAATTGAGCAGGCGTGTCTCGCTTTTGTCTGAGCCTTCCAAAATTTTCTACCTTATCTCGGTCTTCGCCGCTTTGCCGTCACCACTGACCACCACGTTTTGTGCTGGTTTTCGTCGTTGAAGAATTGTCTCAACGTCTCGGTCGCTGAATACTTCGTCTTCCAGAATACGACTTTGATATTACTGACAAATTCGACAAGGATCAAAATGATGTCAATCCCCTTAGTCACTGTCCTAAACCAATCTCGCCAGGCAATCCTGACATATAGCCATCCGTGGACGACCCCGTCAATGCGTCTTCAACAGCTCATTTACTCGCCGCTTTCGATTTTTCTTCTGTCTTCCGCAACGAGACGTTTGCGTTTCACGAAACGCAGCGAAGTTTACTGCCGCTCTATACTGCAGCACCTTCAAGGCTCGTCTTGTCCTCCCTGTGCTCGCCCTTATCGACAGCTGCGAAACTTCAAGACTGAAAACTTAATCTTTGACCGCTTTGTCTTCCACCCTGAAGTGCAGTGCAGGGCTTCCGTTGTTCCGTGTTCACGAAGGGCTCGGAGTTAAAAAAATGTTTCACGATTATCACAAGGCTCGGCATCTTGATTTTCACGAAATTTATGAACGCAGCCACAGTCGTTTTGCCTGACCTGGATTTTCCACCTGCGCAGCGCGATATATTGCGCCATGCTCGCTCTGCCAATGCTGCAAGTAACCCACTTCATCTCTGGCCGGACTTCTACTACCTCTCCCATGTCCCAAGACTCCCTTCGACGTCATTGGGATTAACCCCTACGGACCCCTACCAATATCACGTAGCGGCAAATTCTGCATTGTCGCAGCAGTTGACCACTTCAAGAGGTATGCTGAAACAGCCTACTCCTTTCAGGATCGACGGAGGACATTGCAGCCTTTTTTTTGAGGCAATCTCCTTCAGACATTGCGCGCCAAGCATTCTATATAACGACCGCGGCAAGGCGTTTCTCTCAAAACTACTCGAACACGTCATCCAAGTATGAAACGCCATTCACTAAACGACTTCCAGCTACCACCCTCAGACTAACGGCCTCACAGAGCGCCTCCATCGAACTCTATCTCATATGATTTCCATGTATAGCAACCCCGATGATGCCAAGTCGAATATGAATCTGCCATTTGTGACCTTTGTGTGCACTACCGCTACGCAGCGCACCAAGGGCTATTTCCTTTTTTTTTCGTTTATGGCCGCCAGCTGATATTTCCGCTCGAGGTCTCCCTTTTTGACGTTCCTGTGAGCTGGTCGGATTCATAGACTGAGCACTTAATCACTTACCTGGCCGCTTGTCAGCGACGCACCGACATCAATACAAAGACAAGAAAACAAAGAACTGAATACTCGCTACGATGACGTCTACTGCGTCGTTCGCTTCAATACTGGACACGAAGCACTGTTGTGGACCTGATCGCGATAAGTTTTTCTGTGTGATAAGTTTCGCTCGCGCTTCATAGGCCCCTATCCTGTAGTCGAGCCAATCTCTCGCGTGAACATCAATTAACTCCCTTTGTATTAGCTTCCGACGGCCGCTTTTGTGGCACGGAGGCTGTTTACGTGTCGCGCTTCAAACCTTTCGTGCGACGTGCGCCACCGTCATAAACAGCGGCCAGGTTGGTCGCATTCGCGCGAGGAGAAAATTAGTGTAAGTGCAGTATTGCTACGTTCTTTTCCTAAACTAATAAAGACGATAGTATTTCTTGGGGCCCTTCGGGGCGACAATTCTGGCCTGTCTGTCTGTCTGTCTGTCTGTCTGTCTGACTGTCTGTCTGTCTGTCCGTCTGTCTGTACATTTGTCTGTTTGTCTGTCTGTCTGCCTGTCTCTCTGTCTGTACACTTGTCTGCTCGTCCGCCCTGACGCTACCCGAGGCAGCCCCAAAAGATACTCCAGACGGCCAACCCTATCCGCAGCGCCGTCAAATATTGCTCAAGTTGCGGTGTTTGTACTTTTGTGACTGTCAATTAAAAAGCAAATATTGCACATATCTGAGGCACCATAACAACTCGTCAATGTTCTTTATGTGCGTCTTAATACTATAGGCATACATAATTATCTTAAAGACCGTAGCATTTATCACGCTGCACTGACAAAACAACGCGATGCTCAAAAAGGCAAGTGTTTTCAATGCCTTGCTAAGGCGACATGGCGGTGGCACCACCCCATCCCTTTGAAATCTACACCTTATCGCCTCCGAAACAGGTGCGCTCGCCTCCCTTCGTTTTCGAAGATACCATCCAGACAGTGCTCGTGTCTAACGTGCCTCGATGTGCTCGTTCGCCTTCGCTGCAGGGATCAAGACTCTCTAACATAGCGCTTCAAAAATACAATTTACCAATTTTTTCGCGCAAAACATCTCATAAATGATTTGTTCACTCTCTTCCCACGCAAGATTCGTTGGTTGAGTACATTTTCGGTAAAATGTGCAGATAAGGGGCCAACTTTTTGTTATCGCCCCGTTACACTATGTTCAGCACAAACTGCACCTACAGTGTTCGAGAATTTCGAGGCTGTAGTAGATCGTCAGGTCAAGATTTTGCCCGCTTCGTTAACCTTTCAGATTATTCTGGAACCTACGTCGCCGCTAGCAATAACTCTAGAATCGTCGGTGGCAAGAGTATCATTCCGACACGCTTCGCTGCTAGTCAGTTGATCGGCGGCAGACGCTCTTTTCTGCTCTATCAGTACCAGTGTACGTCTTGCTGTAATCTGACTTTCTTTTGGCGTGGCCACAAGGTCAGCCCAAATAAACAGTTTCATCTTCGACCTCAAGTCTGCTTCTTTAATCAACGTCACGACCCCGTGACATCTGGTAATGCTCCCTCTTTTATATACCGGACGCTCCTGTCAGGCCGAGAACTGAGCCCAAGCCGGAAAGGAAACATCGATGCCAATTCCGAGCAATGAACAAGCTGCCAGCAACTAGGTATACCGCCAGAGTACGGGCTTCTACCTGTAAATATTCGGAAAATCGCAACCCTGACCTAAGACAACGCTGCAATGTTTGCTCCTGTGTTCCTACAGCGATTTTCTTGCGGCAACCCAAGGAGCCACCATTGTTCCGTGGTGGTTCCTCGAAGACCCTTCAACCAACCTTCCTCCAAGACTCGAGACTCAATATCCTGGCTTTAGATATAGAACCGGGTTGCTGCTTTAAACCACTGGAGCATCGAGGACAAGGTGCGACATTCATAGCTAGACCAAGAATACTCGGGGAAAACTTGATTCGAAAAGCAAGAGTCTTCACTCCAAACATGGGAAGATTTCTGCAGCACATTGCTGCACACCTTCATGAGTGTCTTCCGAAAGGAGAGAGCTGCTTCTTGGCTGGAAACCAACGTAAATCTCCCAAATAAAAAAGTTACCACCTTAACGGAAGAGATAATTCAACCATATTGTCTTGCCGACGCAAGAAGTTTGGATGTTTATGCGAAGTGTAAAGAAGAACTTTTCGCAGGACTTCTCCGCAACTCACCACTTCATTTCCTCCTCCTCGACTAGCTTCTACACTAGTCAAGGAGGGAACATGGTTGAGGTACGGGATGGGTCCCTTTGATGACTCGAGTGCACGGTGGCAGCGCGATGGAATAGCCGTAGTCGGGTGAAGAGACGTTTTGTTGCAGCCTCAGGCTACTGCCCGAGTCCAAGCCCGAACATCCGCTCTCCTATTTAACATTCAAACATTCTTCTTTCAACCCTCGTTTGAACAAAGGGTCTTCACACAAGCCAATCACACGTGTGGGCTCGTATTGCCAAAACCAACCACAGAAAAACTGTCATATGAGACACTGCATTGGTAAAAACCACGTTACCAAATACAAAACGCAAAGGAATAGGTTCTCCGCGTGTGACACTCTCTCCCAAGCCAGGCCGTGCTGCCTCTGTCGGCCGACTTTTGTCGGCGGCCATTCTCACGCTCGAGCCCCGTCAGCTCTCTCATTAAATGTTGCTGCGTAGAAGCCTCCTAAAGAACACTGAGCACACCGTTAGACCCTGTGCACTTACCAGGTGTGCATGCGACAGCAAGGCACCCCGACATCCTAACAGCACTCGGTAAAGTCGTACAGCGGGGGAGGTTATGCTTGTCCTCCTGCCGCCACTATGTCTCGATCAGCCAAATGACCGCAACCCTGCGTCATTCTCAATGGCACTCGTGCATACAAACAATAACTTAAACTCAGACGGTGGCGCCTGACCTACTTTTTGCCAGGCGCTCTTCCGAATAAGCCATCCCCTTCTAGTCCCGAACGGGGGCGACCTTGACTGCTCCGCTTGTGAAGCGTGCGAACAGAGAAGTCTCCTTTCTTTTCTGTGCTCGGGATCTTCCGCGTTTGCCTTCGCGGAACCGATCGGCTCTCTAGTTGATAGGTCGGGAACTGCCTATGCGCTCTACAGTAGCCGCATTAATTGCACTATACCCAACACGCTGGTAATTGGTGCCTCATACTAACTCCACCCATGACCATTGCCGAGTTCTTCCCCGAAGATACTGCTATAAAAAGGCGTGTGAGAAGCGTGCGAGGCAGTACGACCACCGCTCACTGACAACGGACAACGCCAACGTTCAGGCGCACCATGCCAATGACTTGTGCGAGACCATCCACGTGGTCATGCGTGAGGAGCTCCGTAAGATGTTTCCGGAATCGCAGCCTCGAGTGGACTCGATCGCTAACATTCTTTGTGAAGAAGTCCAGTAAGTGTTGGCAATTCCCGAACCAGCGCCATTTCATCTAGAGGCTATGAACTACGCTGCTGTAGTGCGTAGTAGCACTCCCTCCTACTTCGAGCCACATCAAGACACTGCACCACAGCAGTTCCACCACCAGACATAACCACCAACACTGCCAATGCTACACCACCCACCATCAGGCCGGCGAACTGTACCGAGTAAGCCGGACGTGTGGTGCGCCCCCGATCACCGCCCACTTTGTTAAAACTGCGGGGAAGTTGGGCACACTTACCGCCACTGCCAGTACCAACAGTTGAGACTGCGTGGCTTCGCTGTCAATGCTCCTTGTCCACAGCAAGAGGAACGACCACGTGACATCGCCGACTACCTGGAAGGAGCGCAATGGACACCACGAATTGCTTCCCGTTCACTATCGCCCAGCCGCCGCTTGTCACCACACTACCGGTAGTTCTCTAGCCCAACCCGCGGCTGGTTTCCTGGCCCTTATCTGGGAAACTAAAGGCAGCAACCAATGGAGGTGCGGTTGCTGTGCGACGAACTATTGAAGATCCTACGAATATGTCGATCACACGAAGGAACGCTCCGAACACGACACAAACCACGCGAAGCCCTGACGACGAAACCTTACTTACCGAAGATAGCATGAAGACGCAACGTGGAATCAGCGGAACAAGCCGATGCAGCCTTGACCGTACGCCACGGCCTAATTGCAACGCGAGACGACGAATTGCCGACATCGAAGTTTTTTCGACAGCCACAGTGTGACCTCTCACGTCGACACCGGAGCCGACTATTCTGTTATCAGTGTAGCGTTCACCACAAAGTTGAAGAAAGTCAAGTATGCCTGGGAAGGTACCGAAATACGGACCGCTGGAGGCCACCTCTCCTGTACAGCAAGAGTTGGCTGGAGGCCAACTCTTGCTGTACAGGGATTCTGTACAGCAAGAGTTTGCATCAACAACCTCATCACCCCGCAAGCTTCGTTGTACTACAGTGGTTCTCGAGAGATGTGATTTTTAGTAAGGTCTTTCTAAGCGTTCGTACTGGAATCATCGATCTCCGATCCAAGTCAAAACACCATCAACAGAACAAGCCTTGCCACCCCACACGCCTCCTGAAAAGCAAGCCTTGAATATACTGGAGAGCAAATCACCATTCCCCGTCACTCCAGCATTAGCATAAACGTCGTCGGCTCTCTGATATCAACATACCTGCAAGGCGTAGTTCAAAACGACCAGCAGTTGTTATTCGACCGCGACATTTCCATCGCAAGAGGAATTGCCACGCTGAGAGGGGGGGAACAACAGTGATGCTCATGAGCTTCAGCAAGGAATGCGAGCACGACAGTTGCAATAAATGCACGATGATTGCCTATTTCGAAGAAATTGAGGAAGCCAGTACCGCTAGCACACTCGCCGAGTCTACTGATTCTGCTTAGACGAATCGAAGTATCCAAAAGAACCTATTTATTTATTAATTTTTTTATTTACAGAATACTGCAGTTTTATATAGGGGCCCAGCAGGAGGGGCAAGATCACAGCATCGCACACAGGTGTAAAACAGCAAGAACAATAAAAAGATACATCATACACAAAAGATACAAAAAGATATGTCATAGGCCATGGTTAAATACGCTCCTACCTCTACAGAGCCGGTTAACGATTGAGGTAGGCAGTTCCAGTCGTTTATCGTTCGAGGAAAGAACGAGTATTCGAAAATGTTTGTTCTGGCGAAATACGTTGTTAATAAATGAGTTTGTCGATGCCGGGTTTGTCTTGTCGTAAGCGGTTTCAGATAAAAATCACGGTTTACTGACAACTTGTTATTCAAAAGAAAGAGAAATTTGAGCCTGTGAGTTTTACGGCGTTTTTCAAGTGTGGGTATGCTGTTTTCTTTCATAAGGTTTGTGGGAAATCAGTTCTTTGGTACTTGGAGTAAATAAAGCGAACCGCTTTACGTTGGATTAGTTCGAGAGCCTCGATGTTTCTTTTTGTGTATGGGTCCCAGACGATTGAGGCATATTCGAATGAGGGGCGTATAACAGTCAAATAAGCTAGTTTTTTTTACAGTAGAAGGAGCATGCTTTAGTTTTTGTCTCAAAAGACCAAGTTTACGAAAATACGACGCGCAAATATACGAGATGTGCTTTTTCCAGCTGAGGTCGTAGGTTAGAGTGACACCGAGGTACTTATACTCAACAACCTGAGCTGGTGTCTGGGTACCGGATTTATATGTAAATGGCGAAATATTTTTTTGTTCGTTACTGTCATAAAGATGCTTTTGTCTGTGCTTAACCTCATTTTTCATTGCTCGCCCCATGGAAAGATATTTTGGATTGGTTTGATTGATATACGGGGTTTAACGTCCCAAAACCACTATATAATTTTGAGAGACGCCGTAGTGGAGGGCTCCGTAAACTTAGACCACCTGGGGTTCTTTAACGTGCACTCAAATCTGAGCACACAGGCCAACAACATTTCCGCCTCCATCGTAAATACAGGCAAAGATATTTTGTAGGTTAGTGTTTAGCAAGACCTGGTCGTCATAGGAAGTTATTTCAATAAACAGCACACAATGATCAGCAAACAGTCTGATCTGAACCATTGAGGAAACAGTATCGACAATGTCATTAATATAAATTAAAAGTAATAAAGGCCCAAGTACACTCTCTTGGGGAACCCCAGAAGTTACAGGGAGCGGGTCAGAGCAATTACCGGCAATGCTTACAGACTGAACGCGGTCAGACAAATAGAAAGAAACCCAGGAAATTATAAATTCGGGAAGGCCAATCGATTCCAGTTTTTGAATAAGCTTATCATGAGGAACAAGATCGAATGCCTTCGAGAAATCCTAAAAGATGACATCAACTTGACCTGCTTTATCTAAAATTTGTGAAGAACTGTGCACAACAGAGGTTAACTGCATTTTTGTGGAAAACCCTTTCTGAAACCATGCTGAACATTCTAAAGTATGTTATTTTCTTTAAGAAACGTTATATAAAGTAAGCTGTGATATGTTTAGGCACTTTGCAAGACGCAGACGTTATAGAAATTGGACGATAGTTTGGCACCATATCTTTCTCGCCACGTTTGTGCACTGGAGCGATGCGTTCCACTTTCCAGTCACGAGGTCAGCGACCGGAATGGATGGAAGCGCGGAAAACTAATATAAGAAATTCTGATAGCATCTCGGCATATCGTCGTAAAAAAGTGTTGGGAATTTGATCAAGACCGGTTGAAGTTTTAGTTTTCAAATTCAGGAGCAGCGAAATATTACCGGGTAAAGATAAAATATTTGGAAGGTCGTCATTACTTTGACAAAATTGGTGCACTGGCTCGTTAGAGGCTGAAAAAAAAAAACGTTACGGAAGTACAAACTGAAATGATTGGCAATAGTTTTCTTGTCGACAACAGTTTCTCCTTCATGTGTTAATTGCTCAACACAATTGGTCTTTTTGCTCAAAAAGTTTCAAACTTTTTTAGGGCAGACGTAACAAAGTTAGGTAGAGTATCCTGCAAGTATCTAAACTTAGCTATCCTCACAGCCTCGTTCAGTGTGTCCTGGGCAGAAAGAGTGATATTGCGTAGAGCACCCTTGCGTTTAAGCTGATTTAGTTTCCTTTTCATGTGCAAGACATTTCGCGTGATGCAAAGATTTGATTTGTGCATTTTTTGTAATTTAGTAGGAATAAAATTACCTAGACAATGTAGGCATATTTGTTTGAAATTGTTCCACAATTCTTCAAGGTCAGTTTCTTGAAAGCTGCTGAGGAAAAGATCGAGATGGTCCAGAACACTCTCGTCATTTGCACGTGAAAAGTCTTCCCCAGTAATTGATTTGGCATGGCGCGTAGTGCAAACAGCCTGCATGGGACAAGAAAAGTAAACCATGTCGTGATACGAAAGGCCAGGGTCGATCGAAACAGAAAAAAGTTCAATAGATCTCGTTATTAAAACCAGCTCAAGCATGGATGCACTTGCGCCATGCATCCGTGTCGGTAGGGTAACAATTTGTTGAATGTATTGGCTTATCATAATATCAAAGAGGTACGACCCATGCTCATAGTTTTTTGTGTTCAGAAAAGAAGAGCTCCAATCTATTCCTGGTAAGTTGAATTCGCCTGTTAGTATTGCCTTATCATGCCTCTTTGTGTTCATGTATTCGCAAAGTGACCGAAAGAAATCAGGCGGTGAATCGGGTGCGCGATAAACTGCAAGAACGGCGAACGATTGTCACCAAAAAAAAATTTTTTATAATGAAACTTTCGTGGTGTTGAATTTGGTGTAATAAAAAAGATTTTAAGTCGTGTCTGACAAGGATAGCAACACGGCCTCCTCTAGAAGCTCTATCTCGTCGGAATGTCTTATATGACGGCAGAAATACGTCCTCATTGCAAATTTCAGGCCGCAACCAAGTCTCGGTTAGAACAAACACATATGAATTGTAGCCTTAAATTAACGATTCTCATTTCTGCACCTTGTTGACAATACTACGAGCGTTCAAGTTCAAAATTTGTAGTTCATTATAAACAGGAGTCACGACTCAGAGACCGGGTGGGCGGCTTTTTTGGCTGGTGATTTTAACCCTAGCGTTCTTTGCAGCGTCCCATTTGTACATATCTCGGTCTACATGAAATTTGTCGTAATTGAGGGTTACTTTCTTGCCCTGATCTTTTCCAGACTTTGCGCTCTTCCACAAAAGCTTTGTTTTTCTGAGAGTCTTTTGCGCCTAGAGGTTTTGTATTGATACATCAGAACCTCTAGGTCTCTGTGCGTTTTTTAAAGATTTTTTGTTTCTCGTTGTAGTCCTGAAATTGAGTGATTTGTGGGGTTTAACGGCCCAAAATCACCATATGATTATGAGAGACGCCGTAGTGGAAGGCGCCGGAAATTTCGACCATTTGGGGTTCTTTAACGTGCACCCAAATCTGAGCACACGGGCCTACAAAACTTCCGCCTCCATCGGAAATGCAGCCGCTGCAGCCGGGATTCGAACCCGCGACCTGCGTGTCAGCAGCTGAGTAGTCCTGAAAAAACACAATAACTGGACGTTCGCTGCCCGGCTTTCCAATTCTAAGAATTCAACCAACAAAACGACGGCATCAGTTCGATGTTTTCGAAGCATACGCAAAAATGACCTATGCTCCGGCAATACGAGGACTGCTTCTAGTCGTCGTCAAAAACTCGGCCGACACCAGCAGTCAAACTTCACACCATAACAGAGCAGAGTACCAGACCACTCCATCAGAGTCTATACAGAGTTATGACGCAAAAGCAGAAGGCAAAAAGAAATCACGATATTAGTCGACATGAAGACAGCATCTGCTCGAAGCGCGCTTGGAGTATTGAACGCCATAAGCCCAGTGCTTGAATCCCTCAACTATGACGTTGGCTACACACACCTCATCATTTCGTAAAGAAGTCAAGGCTGCATCCGTCTTCCAATAGAACGCCAGAGGACTAAAATAACGCCTTTCAGATTTTCGTCAGCTTGTGTACACCAACGTGGTTCCACTCATCGTCATTTGTGAACCCAATATGTCGAAGCTAATAAGACTTTCACAGTACGAGGCTCTCATGTCATCAACAAACGGTGCGTGCAGCTAAAACATTGTCTTTGTATGTCGTGAACTAACGTATATTGTGCCACTAATTGCGCCTCATGATGACAATCAGTATGTTTGCATCACTGTGAAAAAGAACAAAGTCATGTTTACTCTAATAGGCGTTTATATATTGCCTTCAAACAATCTTAATTTCAGGATATTAGCGGATATTTTGAGTGTGTCCTGCACCATGGGTTATCTTAGGTGATTTCGATGCGCACCATCACGCTTGGGGAAGTACGCAGTTAAATGCAAGAGGACGCAGGTTAGCGAACGTCGCCTACAACTATGGCCTTACTTTCCTGAACGACGGTAGCCCCACTTTTCTTCAAGGGGTGACATACGGCAGCTGTCTCGACGTTCCTTTTGTCTCCAACTCCCTCACGAGATACGTCAAGTGGTTTCCAGATGTTGAGACACGAGGACATGATCACATTTCAATCTACCTTAACATCAAAGGCTTGTCTAGTTGTGGTCCACGGACGACCATTCGAGCAGTCCAATGGACCACCTTGAAATCTGACATGGAAGATGCTTACAGCGATGGCCTACAATCTGGGTCAGAGCAAACAATTAGGAGCACAATGCAAAACGCTAGTTACATGGTCACAATATTTTCCGCACAAAACGACTTTGACATAGAGTTTGAGCGACTCCGAGCACTTGGACGCGGGGCGGAGCTTCGGTATCGGTGCACAAAATCAATTCACGATCTTAGGGCAGCCAGGTGGATGCAAAAGAAGATTCGGCGCCGCATGAATAGATTAGCGTCGGGCAGAAGGACAACATTTTGCCATTCACTAGACCCTTGCAAGCCACTCTCACACATTAAAAAACGGTGCAAGGTCAGCGTCACCCTATGAAACAGCGTTTTCCATCCTCCAATGAGAGGTGATGTCCCCCGTTCCCGTGACTACCACTAGGAGCTCCCTTTTAGAATGAAGGAGCTCGAGGTGGCATTAGCTCTCTGCAGGCATTCAACTTCTACGGTTCCAGATGGTATTCCGTACCGAGCCTTGTGCAACCTAGGGGAAGGTTGAAGGAGAGAACTGTTGAGCCTTTACAACATCTTGTGGCAAGATGGCAATGTTCCTGATGGCTGAAATATACGCCACTTGGTACCTATCTGGAAGCAAGGCAAATCCCCACTCGAACTCGCGTCATGCCGCCCAGTGGCACTGGCCAGCTGCGTAGCAAAGATAATGGAAAGGATGATGCGAGGCCACCTGGAGTGGTATCTTGAAAGCAAGATTTATTCGATTTTCATGGCTGGTTTCCGACGCCACCACTCAGCCATTGCCAATGTCGTTGATCTATTTTTGTACGTTCAGCACGAAAAATCCCGTACGTGACTATCTAAAGCTCTTTTTCTAGATGTGAAAGGTGCGTTTGATAATGTACTACATGAAGCCATTGTGGGTGCTCTTATGGTTGTTGGTCTTGGTGCTCGAGTCTTTCGGTGCCTTCCGAGTTACCTAGCTGCAAGATCATTCTTTGTGTTAACAGAAGAGTGCCCAACTACGCGACGCTATACTTCCAGGGGTGTTCCTCAAGGCGCAGTTCTTAGCACGGCGGTATTCAATCTTGCACTAATAGGCCTTGCTGAATACTTGCCAAGTACCATTAAGATCTCAATACACGCAGACGACATCGGTGCCTGGACTTCGGCAGTCACACCTCCTTAGATACGCTCCCGGTTTCAAAAGGCAGCAACTATGATTGTCAACTACTTGTTAAAACAAGGTCTCAACATAAAACCAGAAAAATGCGCGCTGGAGGCCTTCACTCGCAAAGCAATGATGCCTTATGTCATCTTAGCCCCGCCGTGGTGGTCTAGTGGCTAAGGTACTCGGCTGCTGACCCGCAGGGCGCGGGTTCGAATCCCGGCTGCGGCTGCTGCAATTCCGATGCAGGCGGAAATGTTGTAGGCCCGTGTGCTCAGATTTGGGTGCACGTTAAAGATCCCCAGGTGGTCTAAATTTCCGGAGCCCTCCACTACGGCGTCTCTCATAATCATATGGTGGTTTTGGGACGTTAAACCCCGCATATCAATCAATCAATTATGTCATCTCAATCTGCGGGCGACACATTTCTTACACCATAATCCACCGGTTTCTGGTCATCACTATTGAGAGGGACCTCTGTTGGAGTCAGCATGTGGCCTATATGAAAGAGCGCCTGACCATTATTTCCCAATTGTTCATGTTCCTGGCAGCAAAGACGAACGGGATGTCAGTAGACACCAATGATAGAACTCTACAGAGCCATGTTTTTCGGTTTCCTGAGATAGAGCATGCCCGTGCCGAGCAATACCTGCCAGAGCAATGTTCGTGTTCTACAGGCAGTACAAGCCCTAGCACTGAGACGGTGGCTTGGTCTGCCTAGATGTATGTCAACAGATGCAACAATTGCGACTGCTGGTGACTATTCCATACAAACTAACGTTACTGTAGAAGTACTGAGAACGCACATCTGACTCTGCACGTGCTCCCTGTCATCACCTTGCACTGTTGCCTTCATAGAGGCACCAAGCATCGTTCGCTTAAATGATTGTGAAGTACAACAAGAAACTTCCCTCGGGCTTCATCCCTGCATCTAAACCATCGATACCCCCTTGGTGTCTTATTCTACTCACAGTGCACCTTGGTTTACAGGGATACGGAGAAAATTTGAGCTTTCATCGCCCGTGCTGAAACAACTGTATCTTCTTGTTTTGCTAAAGCAATATTCAGACAGTGTACATATATATACCAATGGCTCCGCAAACCACCAGTGTTCGTCAGGTGCAGTATTTGTCCCAGCAAGAGGTCTCAGCTGGGACAATTACGGCTTTAGAACTGAGCACTCGAAGGCACCTATGGCAGCACAACTAGCTGCTTTGCGTGCTGCACTTCGTGTGGTCAATCGGGAGCCACCGCAACAATGGTCAATTTTAAGCTATTTGAGAGCTGCCCTACAATATGTGCTCTCAGCACTGCGTCGTGGGCCGTACGAACAGCTTGTTTTCGAAATTCGGCGCCTTCTCCTGACTTCACACAAAAAAGGGCATCACGTGACATTTCAGTGGCTGCCAAGTCACTGCGGCGTCATAGGGAACAAACATGCCGATACTGCCGCGCAGGCAACTTTCGAAGGAACACAAGAAAAAGCCATACCACTTTCGCCAACCAATGCTGCCAGTAATCTTCGACGACTTGTGCGGGAAATCACGTTTTCACAAGGTGCCCACCAAGCACTGAGACGAATCGTCGACACCACCTGTCCTCTTTGATGGCTCTCCACATGCCCAATGGGCTCAACCGAAGGAAAGTCACCCTTTTTCATCGCCCATTGCAAGGAGTGGCTTTTGCAAAATCTTATTCATTTTTCATAGGAATGGCCAATGACGTTCTCTGCAAATCCTGTCGTTGCGAAGAGACGCTACACCACATCCTGTGTGACTGTCCGTTGTATGACATCCAGAGGCGATCACTGCCGTTCGTTCTTGCGTGCACGAACAACAGCCACATGTCTGTGGACACTATTCTTTCAAGTGCCTGAGAAAAAACAGTGCAATAGAAGGCGACGAAAGCTCTGTTGAAATTCCTACGCGACACGTAATTGAACAAGCGGCTGTAACAGCAATGTCACACACCACGAAAGACCAAACTAGACTACGACTTAGTGTGCGCGCCTGTGCTGCCGAATGTGCTGTGTTTATCTCTCTTCCATCTCTCCTCTCTATCTTTCATCTCTCCCAACTCCTCTCATGCTCAGGGTAGCAGACCGCCTGCCTATAGGCTGGTTAACATGCCTGCTCTTCTTTTCCTCCCATTTTCCTTCGTTTTACAACTGGAACCTACGAGATTGCTGCGACCACAAACTATTCAGCTGCTGTACGAAGAACAGAAGTAGTTCACATTTCGCGTCTCAAGCCCTACAACGCTGACTCACTCATTAAACAGGACCAATGCCGTGCCTCACCAGCCGGGGTTATGAGACGTGTAAGGAGCTGTTGCTCCAGCACATCTGAAATGACATCCAAAAGGAGGAAAACGACAACGTGGTTGTTGTGGGTTGGACTCTCAGCTTCCCCGTTAGCCTGCATGTGTGTGGGTGTGTGTGTGTGTGTGTGTGTGTGTGTGCGTGTGCGTGTGCGCGCGCGTGTGCGTGTGTGTGTGCGTGTGTGTGTGTGTGTGTGTGTGTGTGTGTGTGTGTGTGTGCGCGACAGGACGGCACTGCAACATTGATAGAAGAAAAGCCCACTAAGGGAACACCTATATTTGCTCTCACCATAATTTTACGGATCAAGACAATAACTCGTCGGTGTACTCAGTTGATACGTTAGCGTATTGTGTCAAAAATTACCTACTGAACGAGCAACCTTATGGTGGGCTGAACTTGTGTATCAGGCCTCCATCGAATAAAAATAGCTGTGTTTGCTCGTACTATCGCTGGAAAGAATGCTTTGGGTGTGCGTGGTGTTGAAAAGGGCGAGACACGCAGGTATATAAAATCAAACAAAAAAGTGCTTTTGGTTCATATGACGACAAAAACGAATCGGTGGTTAGAAAGACAACTACGACTTACCGATGAGCATACCATTGTGACGTCGAGGACGGCATTATAGAAGCTGACATCTGTCTGCTTCGAAACGACGAAATCGGCAATAATAGTATACCAGTATTCACTGCCCATTTTCCTTAGACGGCAGATACCAGCCTGATTTGCGTCTGTTTTGAAGTGTTTTCCGATGCACAGGACTTCCCCGTAAAAAATTGACAAGAGTATTGCTAGCTGATACGCCATTTTTTTCAAGTCCCCAAGGCTCTGCAAAATAAAAAAAGAGCAGTGCTGTGCTGAAGTTAAACATACTGTACATGTGCCAATTCCAAGGAAGCTTTGTTTATATGCACGTTTTAAAAAAACACAACCAAAATATTGATTAAGCCTTGTGATAGCCTAGGCAAGAATCGTAAATTTAAGGGCTAGTTTTCTTTGTTAGACACAATGGTAGCGAGAACTAACAGAAAATGACACCGAATAATATATACAAGGTGTTGTGGGTCATTGTAATGTACATGTGAAGATTTAAAAGTGGCCGAAAAAAGATGAGTTGGCGCCAGCAGGGCCGCAACATGGCCTACAGTACTATGTTACTAAACGGTGCCTTGAAGTAACACAGAAACACGAGGAAGCACATCAAACACAAGCGCCTACTCTCAGCAGAGCATCTATTCACATGCGCAGAACATACACACAAACACACGCATAGCCTCTTAAAATAATAACAATGAAGCAAAAAAAATCTCCAAAAAATATCGACCGAAAACCCAAAGGTACCTCTACCCATTCATACAGGATATCTGTGTGGTGAATAAAAGTTCTGTCAAGTGTGTGCGCCTTCGTTACGTGTTGTTCCTCGAGTTTACGTCTTGCTTCGTGACGCAGTTTCGTAATTATGAATACTGAGCGACTAGCCCAGTTGTTTGCTCTTCCAAGCCTAGGGTAACCCTTACACTGGTGAAAGGGAGAGCTGGGCTCGTTGGTTTGGGTTGATTTTAAATTAGCGCAAAAGACAGTAAAGGAGGCTTAACACGAGTTCTGACTTACTACTGAGTGCTACAGAATATCTCATAAAACTGAGAAATAACACGCAATGATGGAAAGGAATGTTTAAGGGATATTGTTGAAGTAATTGCAATTTAAATTTCAAGAAAGAAAACCGTGTGGAAAGACCAGATCGCAGGTTCGGTCTCTGCTTGCGGCATACTGTCTTTCCATCCACTTTTTGTTCTACAAATTTACGTAAGGATTATTTGTGATAACTGCCCAAATACTTCCCTTGGCACCACTTTCTAATAGTTTCCTTTAGGATTATTTAAAATAAGACAAAGAAAACGAACGTATAAATTTACACTTGTAACTGAAGGATTGCTGGTAACACTAAAGTCAGCTACAAAAGCTATACAAAATATGGGCATCATGAGAAACGCAGGGTTTGGTACATACAAACAGACGTGAACGAATATCCATTGCCGAAAATGCTCCTTCAACATGCAGACGTGACTAAAGACACTTCGACGCACCCCAGACACACGGCCTCCCACCCCAGATGCGGGAACTGCATCGCGCACCAAGGCACGAGCAACAGGACGGCACCTCTCGTGTAGAGGACATCATGTTCAAGTGGTGTGTGGCTGTATCGCGATGACCCTCCTCTCGCGGGGCTAGAATATTCGTTTGCCGGTTATTTAGGTAAAGTATTTTTTCTCTCTCTTTATCATCTCGCCTTCGCTTTCCTCTTTGTTAGAATGTTAGTGATGCGCCAGTTGCGCTTAGCCGGGCTTTTACTGATGTGCAGTCTTGGTCAGGCTACAAAAATAGAGTCGGACTTATTCGAATTTCTCCATCTTAATTTTAGCAGTGCACAGAGGGACGAGGTCTGTGAAAAGAAGGTTCACAACACGTGGGGTGACTTGGAACAAAAATTGATTTAAACAATAGAACATCTATGTATAAAGGCTGTTTTAAATACACCTCCTCTATTTTATCAATGCCAGCCAGATGCGCCTGATTCAGTTGTTCACCCCTTTCTCCTCTAGATCTTTCCTGCTTTTGCCCATCGCCAAGCCTTTGCGTGTGTTTTGCGGTCATGGTTAAGAGTGCCCCTCATACAGCGCCTCACAGCCGCTGTTGGCAGCATTTTAACGTGATAGCATTAGAAAGCTCATGTCGCAGAAATTCCGCCGTGGGCGTCAGCATCGTTGGTTGTAAGCGAAAAATCGAGAAAGAAGCAAATAAAACAAATAATAAAGTTTTTGGCCCCATTAGTGATCGAACCTGGGCCGCTCGCGTGGCAAGTAGGTGTCTTACCACAAATCCACGATGTTACTAGCAGCTGCTTCGAGAGAAAAAAAAATGGATGCATAACCATGGAGTGAGTGATAGAGAGTGAGGCGAAGCATCCGTCCGTTCATTCGTTCTTGCTTCCGTCCGTACATGCGTGCATCTTTGTGGCGCCCGTGCGTCCATCCACCCGTCCATGCGTGCGCCTGTTCGTGCGTCCGCACGCCCATCTGTGCATCCATCTCTGCGTTCATCCATGCATCCGCTCCTGCGTCCGTCTATGCGTCCCTCCGTCCGTGCAGCCATCCGTGCGTCCGTCTATGCACCTGCCTGTGTGTCCCTTCGTCCACCTATTCAACACTCCAAGTACCACCATCTCGCATCTTTTCATCATATATTCCTCTTATAGAAGCACCGCCATCCAGCGGACATTTCAACGGACTGAACGAAAGCAGGCACACGCACACTTTCTTATGGCTTGCGTTTCGTGCCTACTTTCCACCTTTAACCACCTCGATTTCAGGGTATATACTAGTTCACTGTATTCATGGCACTGCGGCCCAACGCTCGCTAAACCTTTCTAAAACCAAGGAGGTTACACCCAGCGAGTATAATGTAGTAACCCTTTCTTGTCAGATAGTGCTCAACGTACATGCCAATGGCTGCTTAGGGGGAATGAGAGAGCGGAGAATCCGACTTTAGTTAACACGCATGCTGCGAATGTTTTATTTGTAAACAAAGCAGAGAAGAAATCTCCCACCGGCACCACCTCAGAGGTCAAAATGTAAAACTCGTTACACACTACGACGACTACTACGACTACGAGGGAAGAACGGGTGCCGCTATAGGGAGCTTCGCCCCTAAAACACTACATAAATGAAACGAGTCTCCTTAATGCATTTTGTTCGACAAGTATTATGACGAAAACGAACCCATTCGGTGATTTGTAGGCGGATTTGGGAGGCCATCAAACTACGTGTCAGAATTCTGGGATAGTGCAGCCATCGCCGCAAACAACACACAGGAACTTTCAAACAGCTCTAAAAATGAACAACCGTGTCCAGCTAGCGGAAAACAATTCAAGCCTTTTCAGAGGCATTGAAGAAGCAAACAGCAAACGCTGGATACTGTGCTGCTATCTGTGAGGAATTGTGGGGCTCTTTATGGCCTCCAATATGGCAAGTGCGCAGCGTCTTTTTTAAAGGCCATACGACTCTTGCTTCAGAAAAAACACCTGTATGTACCATTCACGCGCGCGCGCGCTTGTGTGTGTGTGTGTGTGTGTGTGTGTTTTAACTGTGAGACATTGGAAAAAACGTGTTAACCTGCAGGAAAGTGGCCACACTGCACAGTCTTGCTCATGAATGAGTGCCTGTGGGACATTCATGTCAAGTAGTGTCCCACTACTAACGAGCCATGAAGTTTTAATAAATTGTTATAAAAGTGCTCTTAAACAGATCGAAAACCTGTAAACCTGTGTCATTACAATAGATACGTCGCGCTTGCGTGCGCGCGCGTTTGTGTGTGTGCGTGTGTGTAACAAAACATAAAAGACGAAGCTTAAGAGTCTCCCATTTTTTTCGATAAGTTGCACCAATATGCGTGGGGTGGTGCTTTGAAACCCTCTTGATTATTATGCTGGGCTGTCCGGCTGGGCGTTGACTAGACGGAACGTTTGCTGCTGGCACGTATTCGTTTCATCTTGCAGCGACATGGCACATGGAAACTTTCAACATTGCACTGTCTTCGGCAAAGCAACGTGTGCTGCCGAAGACAGCGTTGCTGGCCAGCTAAGGCCAGAGAAAGAGTACTCAGCGCACACGTAATGCTCCTTTTATTTTGCCCGGTCCGAGCACGCGCTTCTTCTCTGACACCGACTGCTCGTCTCAGCGATGCCGATGCGCGTTCAATGTGGCGCAAACGTACGCCTCTCGCGTTGCTGCAGGACACAAACCGCGTTAGCAGGGCTCACCGATGACTGTCTCTTGCAGGGATATGTCATTTCTCTGCCATTGATAACACCGTACACATTATTACTGTGATAGCGTGGACGTATCTACAAATATTGACACACTTCATAAGGTTAGAAGCTATCTACGTAAACTTGGATGGCGTCTGCATTACATCGTTTTTTCTTGTCGTTACCGCACGATAAATTTGAGATAAGGAGCTTCTCTGATATTTGGACCACGCCAACTACACGCACTAAATCATGTTTGTCAGCAAGGCCCCTGATAGGATTTTTGTAACAATGTATGGCGCATGGCACATTTAGGTTTCACTTCCCAAAACTATCATATGGTTATGAGAGATGGGGTAGGTGAGGTATTTGAAAACTTCAACTACCTGGGATGCTTTAACAGGCACCTTATTTGGGCCAATGGGCCTCAAGTATTTTCACTTTCATAAAAAATGCCACTACGGCAGCCGTGCTTTCTACTTTGAGCTATATGTTAAGTAACACCATGTTAGTTCAGGCACTGAGTTTGCAGCCATAGTTTGATGGACAAAATTCGCTAAAAGCTTGTGTGCTCCAATTCAGAAGCACGTCAACCCCACGTCGTCGAACTACCGGGCCCTCATCTACAGCATCTTTCACAATCACATCGTGTTTTTCGGACGCGAAAGCGCCACCAAATAATATAAAAAGTATAACCGCTTTTTGTGCAGGCAGAGAAGGCAAAGTACTAGAAAAATCTCGAAAAACACAAAGAAGACAAGCTCACCTACGCTACCAATTAAGTAATTTAGAGCGAATCATTGCCAAATGCTACCATTCGGCTTTTAAGTTGATAAATGTTTGTGAACCACTTCAAGATCTACCATCGGCGGAGCATTTTGACACAGTAAGAAATTCTCTCAGCTTTTGCGGAGTCGTGCAAAGCTGGAGTAGAGCAGGAGTAGTTCGCACTGGCTTGTCCAGGTTTGACTAGACGCACGTTCGCTCACACGCCCATGCAATAAGTGTTCACGCGATCACATCACGATTCACGAGTATCGGCTAGGTATTGATCGGGTTTCATTAAGAATCCCTTCACAATCGCAGCACTGAGTACCTTACTTCTCTCAATAAACAATTGGCCTAATTTGCATATTTGAGGCCTATTTTGATTAGGTTGCGTCCTGTTGTATTCTAAGCCTAATTAGCCAATTCACTAAATTAGCACCATTGTTAGGCTCAGTCCTGACTTTTATTAGACTAAACCTCGCATATCTTACCTTACGCGGCATGGCTAGGCATGCAAGATTCTCAGTTTGGCTTAACTCGGATATATTACAGGGTAGTTACATTATCTTAGTTATAGATAACTAATTAGGTTTTACAACAAAATGACTTTTGTAAGGCTTGCCCATGGTTACATTGCTTTAGATACGCAGAGCTAATTTTAATTTTGCTTGACAACATTGCCGCGCCAGCGAAATCATGATTTCTTCTCTACGTGGCCAGCCAGACAAGCAGCCAAATCACAAGAAGAAAAGAAAAAGCATACTTTTGGCTGCCTTTTCAAAATGTCCGGGACAGTCAGGCAGCATTATTTATCTGATGCGTGGAACGATTATTACCATTGAATAGAGGAACGACTCACCTCTTCAATGTTACAACTCACCAGTCTTACCTCTGTCGCCGTTAAGACAAAAGACGGCAGGCCAAGCCAAGTTTAGAACTTTTTTTTGTTTCCACGAGGCGATTGTTCGCTACGTGCGAGATTCAAGAAGATAAACGTCAAGCGGCACGTGGTAGAACAATGGCGAACAAAATGCTGATGTCTATGAAAGCTGATTAGTAATAACGTTAATTTTTTTGAATACAGAGCATCTATCTTTGTATAACAATCTTAAAGCTTGTGGTAATATACCCAAGTCTGCACTTTCATTCAATGCAAAAATATTTTACGATGTTGTTTTCACTGATGCAAGCGTACTCCTTTCGAGCGATGATTCCCGGTCTCTGAAGAAGGATGTGTATCAACATGCCAAATGATATTTCGTGTACGGCTGAACTACCTGTTAGCGTATCATAGTAGTCGAACGCCTATAGGAAGCTCCTCGTCACAGATGGTTGCAAAGCTGTCACTGCCTGTCAGCCGCAAATTTTCGTTGACTCGTCGATGGTGATGCAAATGGGGGAGTTTTCTAATAAATGAGTCAGTCGACGGAATGCGTTTTGCATTATTTTCATTTAGTGATTTCCTTATTGAGGAGAGGATACGGAGCGTAGACAGGCAAGTGCTAAAGAAATCAGACGTGTCTTAGCCTTGACGAAGACAAGACTTGACACAACCCATTTTCACAGATTATTCATCTCAAGCTTCCATCGTCGCGTTCCTATTGTTTGTTTTGTATTTCTGATATAGTTGTTCAGTTCTTGAACTCGTTCGTGTCACCAGACACTTGATTCAAAAGATTTCAAGAGATTCATCAGCCAAATGCTATAAAATCACAGCAAAGCGAAGGTGAAGTTTATATTAGCCGAACGGGTTGAACGTTGGCGTAGCCATGTTACGGCACCATAGCAGGCTCATGGCCCAGCTTCCCCTTTTTCCCGAAATATTTTTCCGCTATGGCATACACAACGAAAAAGACCCACAAATAAACGCCTCCCCCTCGTCTTCTTTAAAAAAAGTCTGCCTACGTCCTTGCGGCCGACGTGTAATTGACCGCTTAGATCATGCTCATTCGTTAAAAGTGGAACAAGGTCATAATGGCCGTAAAAAATTAGGGGGCCCTAAAGCTTCGCCTTTTGGAGTTCAACGCAATCGCGATCTCGTGTCTCTTGGGCATATTGAAAACACATACAGCACGAAACTTTTTCGAATTAGCTATGCACCCTTGACATTGCCTTAAGGAAACATGTGAAGTAGTGTGTGCACATTTTGTAGTGGGTTAGCGGATTTAAACCACGAAGTCACTGACATAACCACATGTTCTGACGCCCAATTGCCATGGGTACATGTACTGTATACCACGCATTGTTACTGCAATATTTCATGTTGCAATGTGGAGCATGTAACAAAGACGTGTATGTTAGTAAAGAATGTCACTTTCACTGGATTTCAGAGCAAAGAAAGTTATTTTCAGTGCAACGCAAGCAGACGCTTGGCCATGTGGCATAACACCCGCTTGCCACGCAAACAATGTGGGTTCGATTCACACTCTAACTCCAGGTTTTATTTATTTGCATCATTCTCAATTTTTCGGTTCCACATAAGGTGAGGATTTTTCTCCCACAATCGACGACGCCGAAGCCGAGATCAACACAGCAGTTCCCGCACACTGATTTCTTTAACCTAGTCGCGTTAAAAAGGGGTTTATGGATAAAACACAATTGTGAAACATTTTACAGGCAAGAGTTTGTCAATTTTTTTCTGATTGATCCAAAAGCATGGAGCCCTAGTTATAACATCCCATACCTCGCGGACCATTGCTGTTGTTGTCCTCAGTATTCTAGCCCAAATGCGCACCGCAAAAAAAGACACCTTCTTAAAGATCTATGCCACGCTTTTCCATTAAGTGATTGGATATGGTGTCGCGAAAGTGTTAACATATCCAATGATACGATGACAGAAGCGGGAAGTAAAGCGAGCGCCGTTAAATATGGACAAAAGTCATCGCCCCAACAATCACTCTGAATAAAGTTACAGTAATACTTTTATTTGTCTGTATCCAGGCCCATGAAGAAATGAAAAAAGATTACCTGTAGGTATAGAAGCAGCGTTTCTGCAAAGTATAGCTGATTACAGGCAATTCGCTAGATTATTGAAGGTGAAGCGGGGGCATTTCATAGGTTCAAAGCTATGCGAGCTGCCTCAGCGGACAGTCTCACTTTCCTTCCACTTTTTCTTTACACATCGAAAATACCAGGAACGGCGCTTGCATATGCGAACAAAGGACTGTGAGCAGATGATAACTTTATTGGCAAAAACGAAATACCTACGGCAATTTCGAGTGTTACGAAACAGTGTCAGTAATGGTGTACATGTAAACGTAGATTTGCCGCTTTGCGGCGTCAGAAATGGCGCACTGATGTGATGTACTCCTCAGTAGCCAGTATTTGCGTAGGCAGAAGAGGGGGTGTTTGAACGTTGGTCGAAATTTTCAGGCTTTGTATCGATATACACGCACATAAAGAAAGGAACGCACGAGCATACATAAGTTATGTATCAATGCCCTCCCTCTTTTCCTCGCCGACGGGCAGAGGTCCACTGCGACGGTGGCACGGACAATGTGCACGGAACAGACGGTGAAACGGTAGAGGCAAGCAGACGAAACGCGACAAAGCGCGACTGCATGTACTTGCCATAGCAACGACAGAGATATGTTCCGTTGGCTGTTTTGCTGCCAGCTTGAATTCTCGGCGCTCGCCACATTTTTTATCAAACAAGCAAAAAATGTTTGGCCTGATAATATGCTTGCCATTCTGGAGTGGAAGTGGCGGGAGCGCGTTGATAATACAATCGAGGAGCGTGCAAGATTTCAGGACTATTTTTGTGAAGCGAAACAAACACCCCTTAAACACGTTTTTTTTGTTAGTATACCCTTCTTTCTACTCAGCATAATATTATCCGAGGCTTTACGTTCCAAAACCACCAGATGATTTTAAAAGATGCCATAGTGAAGAACGCAAGAAGTTTTGACCATCTGGAGTTCATTGAGTGGTTGATTTGGGCAGTTTGAACGTTCGAAAACCATCATATGATGATAAGAGACGCCGTAGTGGAGGGCTCCAGAAATTTTGACCACCTGGGGTTCTTCATCTGGACTTCATTAGCGTGCACTGACATTAAACAGATCACTACCATTTAGCCTCCATCAAAATGCCACTACCCTGGCCTTGATACAACCCGCGACCTTTGGGCAAGCAGGCGGGCTCTATTAACTCCGCTCAACTGTAGCGATATATTGATCAGCATATTTTCATCGGTAATATTGACCGAGGACACACTAGTTTCGTTGCCCCACCGTGGTGGTCTAGGGCTGTTGACCCACAAGTCGCGCGATCGAATCCCGGCAGCAGCTGCTACATTTTTGAAGAAGGCGGAAATTTTATAGGCCCATGAGGTCAGATTTCGGTGCGCTATAAAAACCCCAGGTGGTCGAAATTTCCGGAGCCATCGACTACGGCATCTCTCATATTCATATGGTAGTTTTGGGACGTTAAATCCCACATATCATATCACTAGTTTCGTTGTCGCAATGCCGTTTTATACGTCGTTCAAAGAGTAATCCCTAAGGCTAAGTTCAGATTTAAACTCAAGCACGTCGCCTTTACTGGTCACTTACCCGGGACAGGTACCTATGTCAGCCCTAATATATACAACTGAGTAAATTAAAAAAGACAAGGAAGAAAATTCAACGTTATTAAGCATCTTTCGCATTTAAGTTCTGCCTATATATTCAGTATAGACTTCCCTCTGCACAGTGTTTGTGAGCCAAATTTCATGATGCTTCATACAACAAACGAACAGATCAGGCGCGCATTGTTTGTTTGCCTCAACTTGGCAACCAATGTTTCGATGTTGACTGATCGCCGCAAAATAAAAAATATGTTGGTACTGCGTCTAATTTTTCTTGGGGTCTCATATTACAATCCTACGTGGCGGCCGCTTTTTCGTCAATGTTTTTTTTTTAAATTCGTGCCGTTCAGCGTGCACTTAACGTCAATATAAGTTACCGATAGCCTGTTCAAGTGACATTTCTTTTTGAACAGTATTTGATAATTCCTTGAACCTATATTTCAGGACGCTAAAAATGCAACGCGTCTGGCGGCAGTGATGTGATAATGTTTAGATTTCGCAAACTCTAAACAGAGGCTAGCAAAAATTAAGGAGACGACGGCATTGCTCCCATCGCCTAGTGACGTCTTGCACGCCATGGTGAAATGGCAGTCACCGGCAGGGGGCGGAGTTAACAGCCGAAGATTTCTGCGGCTTATTTTGGGCTGAAATAATCTTTCACATTTCAGTTTTTACCTGTGTACAAGCATATTGAACCCTCTATCTTCATTTTTCGCCGAAAACCTCAAATTGTAGGGTGACCATGTCATGACACCTTTAATGGTAATGCAAGCAATAGCTCACCGAAGGGCCCACTTGGAGTGGCCACTATCACACATGTCTGCTCACTGCTGAAAAAAACAACAATCACAAGGAATTAAATCTACTTTTGTACTTACCTAAGCGATGTATCCCTTCCTTTCACAAGATTCTGCCTGGTTTACCTGTGCACAATCACTAAGCACAAAGTTACTCTTTCTATTTCGCCCAGAAAATGTGTGACGAAATTTCAGACATGCATACAGCCTACATAAGGTCAAATAATAAACGAAACAATTTCTGTCATGCTTCACGAACGCAAAAAAAAACGCAGTGGAATATGTATTCACTGTGATTTGAAACACTACTCCGGTAACGTTAGTGCACCTCATTAAACACCAGACGGTCAAAATTTCTTGCGTTTTTCTCTGCGGCGTCTCTTACAATAATTTCTTGGTTATGGGACATAGAACCTCAGATAATGTAAATAATTTTACTCCGCTTACGCACTACGCAACTGCAATCACGCCAACTATTTCAATTGATTGATATGTGGGGTTTAACGTCCCAAAACCCCTATATATCAACTATTTCAAATGTAAAAAAAAATATTGTAGTCAGCTTCACTATTGAAGAAATGTTTTCGTGTTGAAAGGCAACCTGTTGCAGAGATGGGGCCACACTGCTATACAGCTATAAAAAATGGGTACTAAAGTTCCAGCCTTTTTACACTGAAAGCGAAATCTCTTTACAGCTCGACACATGATCGTCATCACATAAAAAAAGAATAAATAGAGGACTGCACGTATGTGTATATCATAAAATTTATTTGTAAAGATACTTAAAAGTTCCAAAAAGCAAAAGGCAGGGCCATAATCACGGCGTCTAAGCTTACAAAAGTGAATAATGCTGAAGGCACTAAAGACGGGGCCTGTCTGGTCTGTTTAGCTCATAGTACGTGTCCAAAGTTAGCTTAGAATTTTTTACGCGTGAATATTATTTACCCAAACAGCACTTGTTCAGCCTCAACTTAAACTGAAGTGTTTTTCAGAGTCAGCATTCAGAATTACGTTGACAATGTATTCAATGTATGCCAAAAAACCATAATCAATGGACTCAAGGGATTTTTTTCAATCTATGCATGTACAAATTATACAAGTTGCGTTGTGAATTTCTTCTCAATATTTTATTCAGCATTCTTGCATGCAGAATTATTGAGAGATCAACGCTGGAACACAATTCATTATTGCCTTTGGCTATGTGTTTTATATTGAATGGGAATATCACTGGTAGCCCGAAAGTGAACATTATTGGTGTACTCAAGGCGTATTTTTTAGTAAAAGTACATGGAACATATTTCAAAATGAGGCACCGTTTCCGTCAACTGTCTTTCTTAGAAATCAGCGACAGTGTATAACGCAAACTACTACCACAAAATATAAGTATTTTTTTCTGTGGCAAGAACGTATAGTAAAACTTATATGAGCACTACTTGAAGTGTTTCTCTAGAAGAAAATTCTTTCTGAAAAGCACGAATACATAATTTTCGTGTGAAAAGTAGCAATTTTCGCTCAATTTTTATACGCTTTGGTTGTCTGTGCGAAGATAACGCCTTTAAATGGTTTTTCGTTGTTTAGTTGCTGTGCAGCAAAAATCATTTTTAGAGATTGTCTCAATTTTTCGTTTTGACGAAAATCAGGCCTGATTCTAATCTCAATAAAAACATCAATTTTTATTCATATAACATTAATATGCTTTCAGACTGAAGCAAAAGTTTGAAGAGACTTGATACAGTGCTTTAATTTAGGGGCGACGTTCGTTTAACGGCTAGAATTTTTCAATATGCACTGAGGCACAGCGTAACGACATGCCAGGATTGAAAAGATTTGTGTTGACCTCCATACGGTACTTTGTTCCTCATAACCGTCAAACTGATTTTCATCTAATACACTAACATGTAATAATTTGTGCATAAGTTAATTCTAAAGGAAATGAACGTATGGTATACCCCAGAACAGTGATGTGGCAGTTTGGTACGCCGTAACAACGTACTATAGCTTATATTCTCATGCGCATTTATGATATTCACTTTGGTTTCATTCAGTTTCCGCCCACAAAGTCTGTAAGGAATGCTCATCGTGAACTGCATTTAAGTTTTTGAGAAGAATTGCGATCAATATAGATCATTCTGTTCCGGTGGCGTGCAATACACGAGCACTAAAGCTTATTCTAGAGCTTGCGTAACGACTAGTTATAAGGCTGGAATATTGAATGGCAGACGTTAACTTCCGACGTGCTTCATGGCTTGTAAGTTGATCGACGGCGGACGCTCAGTTCGGCGCAATCAGTGTCAGTGTGTTGCTGCAATCTTAAATTACATTAACTGCCCACAATTTCAACCAAATAAGCAGTTTTATCTTCTGTTTCATCTCCTGCAACAGTTTCTATTTTGTTGCAGTTTCATCTGAACATCGAGTTGGTTCCCTTTGTCTGCGTTAAAACCCCATGACGTCTGGTAGAGGTGCTGCTTCCTTCATGTTCCGGACGCCCCCGTCGAGCCGTGAACTCAGCACAAGTGGCAAAGAAGACACCGACAGCAAACCCGAACAGCGAACAAACTGCACGAAGAGGGTACTGCGGCCAGAGTGCGGGCCACTTCCCCACAAATCCAACCAGCTCAGGATCTCGAGATGGAAAGCACCAGCACTGATCAACTCCGTGCAGCCGTTCTCCAGCAGTCCAAGGAGCCGAAAACCGTCGGCAGATTGTTAATGAAGGACCCGGCAAGCTGGCTCGAAGCATGCTTTTGAGTCGTTGCTTTCAATGCCTAGACCACTGAAGATAAGCTTCGACATGTGCAATTTGCCTGGCAAGACGCTGCTCGTACCTGGTTGGAGAACCAAGAGCGGACCCTAACAACGTGGAACATACTTTACACCAAGTATCTCGTCACGCTAACGAGCGTCGACCGCAAGGAGAAGGCTGAGGTTCTCTCAGAACTTGCATCCAGCTCCCAAACAAAAACATCGAACTATTCACGGAACAAATGACAGAACTGTTTAGCCATGCAAATACAGTCTTGCCCGAGGACAAGAAAGTCTGCTCCCTCTTGCATGAAGTAAACAAGAGATCTTCACTGGGCTAATGTGGAACCCACGCTCGATCGTCCGAGAAATTTCGTCGGTAGTGGCGACGATTGAGAACACGCTGCAAATGCGCACCTGACAGAATAATATACGCCTGACTCAAAACTGAGCAGCTGTTCAAGCCCTTGGCTCCGAAGATCTGCATGCCACTAACCGAGCTATTGTACCGCTGCAGGAAGCTGTATTTTCCACAGTTGCAGGTAATAAAGAGTGGTGAAGTAGTACGCGAGTGACGCACCAGTCATTGAGTGCTCCTCAACCAGTACAGCCGCAGCCACCGGCTACCAGCTACGCTGTAGTTGCCTGCCATGACGCCCTAGAGTAACATATGATGTGAAGAGAGGACACTTTTACAGGCCCCTGTGGCTGATTTAGGTTCGCAGAACTCCAAACGATTGTTAAAAACGTTCGCAGCCTTGGTGATTGAAGACCAAGAAAAAAGATATCTTGAAGGCAATCTTGTAGTGACTAGGAATATTATAAAGCCTCCGAGACCACTTCTGCGTCCGCGCTCGTCTTTAAGGGCATATTTAATTTTTTAGCGCGTTATTTGCATGCATGAATGAGCTTTGTGTAAGCTGTACTGTTGAGACACATGCATTTTAATTAAAACTTGAGAATTACTGGAGGACTGAAATATTTTGTTTTAAGTGATATTCTTGGTGAGCACATGCCCACTTCGTTAATGTTTGACAAACGCAGGCAGAAAGATAATTCATTGCACTGCGGGACGCTAAAATACACCTTCCATATAATGACTGTACATTACACTCATGAAATAAACATATATGCAACAACATAAGCAGACCCGCAGAAGTGCAAAACGGCGAACAACGCATACAACTACACATACAGCGCACAACGCAACACAGCAGTAGTGGCCGCAGCACTTGACTCCGGCATAAACCGAAAAAATAAAACAAAAAATTGCCCGCAGCTTCCCTCGGGGGAACACTGAGGAGGATGCGGAGCATATAATTGGTTAGCGGGGTGTTAAAGTGCGACTTACTTGGGTCGATGGCTAAATTGGTTAACGTGGTTGAGAAATGGGGTGTTCAATTGCGACTTACTTGGGTCGATGGCTAAATTGGTTAACGTGGTCGTAGGAGGGGGTGTTAAATGAGTGAACACGTACACACGTATGCGAAAGGGCGGCGCTGGTCGAAGGGACGTCGATCATTGTGTTTGTGGATTCGTTGGAATTCACTTCACCGCGACCTTGGACGTCGACGCGCCGTACAAACCAACCGACGAGCGGCAACTGAGCGAGCGAGCGCCAACCTTGAGTATATATACAGCGCGACGGCGCATGCACTGTCAGCTGTTGAATGTTCTCGAAGCGCGACGGCGCATGCGCGTCCACTGGAGAATCGGGAGAATCGTAGAAGGTTCTCGAAGGGGAGAAGCGCGCGCGGCACAGATGGTGGGTGACGGTGCATGCGCGCGTCAGCTGTCGAATGTTCGAGAAGGGGGAGAAGCGCAACGGCGCATGCGCGCGCGTCAGCTGCCGATGTTCTAGAAGCGCACCGGCGCATGCGCGCGCGTCAGCTGCCGATGTTCTCGAAGCGTGACGGCGCATGCGCGCTACATTATACAGCTAGCGAATGTTCGTGAAGAGGAGAAGCGCACTCGGTGTGTAGAGGAGGAAGGGTGCACAGATGGTGGAGGAGTGAAGCGCGCGCGGTGTGTAGAGGAGGAAAGGATGCACAGATGGTGGAAGAAGGAGGAGGAAGCTTGCGGACGGCGCCGCACTACAAGCCTCGAGTATTAGATGCTCCGCATCTAAAATGTTGGCAACGTTTTTCTTGTCACCTTTGAACGAATGTTAACTCACACACGTTACATCGCTCTTTTGCGAAAAACAGTCACAAGCAGTTGCCGCAGCGAATACAAAGCAATTTAAGATGTCATGCAAGCAGTTGAAAAGGCAGAAGTGCTTACTCAAAGATTACGTTCTAGCATTCACTAACAAATAATTTTCTAGTTTCACCACCTCTCTCTCTTATTGCACTCGTTGGAGATTTAGGCAAATTGTGAACGGCAGAGGTAAAGGTACTGAGCGTAGCTGCACTTTTCCTAAAATCTCAGTAATGCAGTGAATTCAAATACATGTATAGCGACACAAAGAAAATATAACAACGCGAGAATTGACTAAATTTTTTGAGCCAGGAAACAATTTTCTCACAAACGTGCTGCGAAGCATTCCAAACAGTTTTCTTTATTGTGAAGCAATCCACGAAAAAAAGACGCGAATGGAAAAACACAATCTCTGCACCGAACCGCACAATGCCAGAAATGTTTGGCTAAGGCTTCGATGTGAAATGAAATACGCTCTTAACATAAGTATTGACTGCGTTTGTACCTGGCTGCACCCAAGAAGAGAGGCAGACCAAACAAGTGAAGGCCGCGAAGCACGCCGGGCACGTTATCACATATCTTTATGGAGTCTCCCTGCTGCGGCCCGTACTTCTTCATTGTCCTAAAAGGTCATGAACATGGAGTGGGACAACGTTGCCGTCACATCAATGTCATGTGCACTTCTCTCGCATGCGATTCATGCCTCATCTCAGCCCGAGAGTATCTCATCGCATAATTGCAGATGATACAGACGAATTCAGGCCACTGTCACAGTCGCAAAAACACGTAGACGTAAAATCCACTAGAAATGCTGCAGTAGTAAATAGCTCGTACGCGTGCTTCGTTGAAGCAGTAAGTGATGTGTTGCCATCTTGCGACAGGGATGAAGCTGCGTAGCTCCACCGCTTTTCGCCCGATGACCGCTCTCGTAACTTTTATGTTGCTCTAGGGTGACGCTCCCTCACCGCACCAACGAAGAGACATTGCACCACCGCAGTGTCACGCCAGGCGCTACCGTCACCATCACCGACGCCATACCATACTCCTGTGATTATAAAGTAAGTGCGAGAGTGCGGTGCTATTTTTCTTTGTTGTGGTGTCGCCAGTACGGTATACGTGGTGGCGTGGAAACTATAGCAGCACCGTGCAACGAACACGTGCGGTTCACGTTAGACAAAGACGTTAGCGGGCAATCGCACAGGTCAATGGATGACTGGGAAAAGGGCCATGGCCAGTAGGAAGGCGGCACGGCAGTTGTAAAAGAGAAGACAAGAACCGATAAAAAGGTTGCACGGCGGAGGGAGAAGGAGACGAGGAACTAGAATTTCAGGAGTCTGACTTGAAAAGTGCAGAGAAAGAAACGCTGGCGTCAGGACCTGTGCCGTCGAGCTTTGGGTTCGAACACAAAGGGCTCAACAGCATCTGTTTCCAGACGTCCTTGGAACTGGGCGATAGTGGGGCCGACGCATAGCCACCGCTCACGCGGCTGATCCGGGACACCAAACCTTCAAGGCAACATCCTGCAAGCTTCTGTCCCACAGCGTCGCTCAACAGATGTCATTCTTGGTACGGGCTTCACATGCTTCAACGGTACAGTCATTGACCTGAGAAGAAGGTCGATAACATTGGCTGGTGAAGAAGCACTACCATGGCACACGCCGCCGCGAAACCACGCCTTGAATGTGCTGGGAGAACAAGTCACCATTCCGTCTTCCTCCAGCGTCAGTATTTGAGTCCGCACTCCGAAATCAGCAAACATGGAAGCCCGTTGTTGAAGGAAATCTGCATCACTTGGTCACCCGCGGCATTTGCGTCAAAAGAAGAATCATCAAGCTGCGAGGAGGCAAACCAACAGGTATACTCACAAATTTGAGCTACGGTAACAAACGCGGGAAGAAAGGCACGAGAGTCGCATAATTAGAAGAAATTGTATATGCCACCAGTGCCCGCGCCCTAACGAATTCCACACAACCTAACCTTCCCTCAACTTTCCACGTAAATGCAAGCCTTCCGAAGCGTAACCAAGGGCAGCTCAAGACCCTGCTCCTGCATACAATAACTGCTCTTTGTCATCAAAAATTCAGCGAACTGCAGTTGCGATACACCCCCTCATAACATAGGAAAATGAGAGATCACTTCGTTGGACTCCGTACAGGTCGTAGAGCTGAGAACCCGAGGTTTCAAAGAGACAAGTCGGCAAATGCTACGCAATGATATCAATCAACAATTCAAGATTCCGAGTGCTTCCCCCGTGATGTTAGTGAAGAAGAAGGATAGAACCTCACGTATCAGCGTCGGTTATCACCACCTGAAGAAAATCACAAAATGGGGCGTATATCCTCTCCCACGGAGAGACGACGCATTGAATCCGCTCCCCGACGCGAAGTAGTTTTTGTCGATGGACCTCAAGGCTGGCTACTGGCAAATCAAAGTTGACCAGAGAAATCCAGAGCAGACTGCATTTACAACACCAGACGGCCTGTTAGAGCTCAAGATTTTACCCTTCGGTCTTTCCTCAGCGCCTGCAACAATTTAACGTGGTATAGATACAGTACTTGCAGGATTGAGGTGTCAGACTCGTGTACTTAGACGACGTCTTCATGTTTTCCTAGAACTTCGAGGAGCACTTCCGGTGACTTGAAGCTTTAGTACAAGATATCAAGACCTTCATACTAATCCTGTTCCCAGAAAAGTGCCGATTCCCGTAAGAAAAACTCTTCTTCCTGGGAAACGTGATTAGCAAGTCTGAAGTCCGCCGTGACTCAGGAAAATAGCCGCCATCACCGACTTTTCATCACCCACTCACGAAAAGGCAGTGTGCCAATTTTTCGCCCAGTGCACCTATCCGAGGCGGTTCCTTGCCAACTTCGCCTGGTTTGCCTAATCATTCACTAGTCTTACGAGGATCGACGTGGATTTCAAGTAGAAAACGCCACAGGAAAAATGATTGCGGGAATGAAAATGACGCCTGAAAACACCTCCAATACCTACGCATTTCGACAAATTCACCTAAACAGAAACACACGCCGACGCAAGCAGAGTAGGACTCGCCGCTGTTCTTGTGCAGAGTGTATATATATATATATATATATATATATATATATATATATATATATATATATATATATATATATATATATATATATATATATATATTGGCGGACTCGAAGGGGTTATTAGTGGAGCTAGCCGATGGTTGTTTAAGACAGAGGCCAATTATTCAATTATTCAACAGAAGAAAAAAAGTGCCTTGCCATCGTCTGGGCTACGTCAAAGTTTCGTCTCTACTTCTACGGCAGGCCTTTCAAGGTTCTGAGCGACCACCATGCCTCGTCTTGATAACTACCTTGAAAGACCATTCAGGTGGCCTTGTGCGATGAAGCCTGAGACTTCACAAATACGACATCACCGTTGTTTACAAGTGCGGTAGAGAGCACTCCGACGCTGATTGCCTTTATCGTGCCCCCGTCGACCACCCGCCACCCGACGACGTGGTTGATGACTGCTTCTTGGGAACGAAAGCTTCCAACGAGTTCGCTGGAATACAGCAAGCCGACCTGCAACTTAGGGGCCAAATAAATATCTCGAGAGAAGGACCACCGGTATTCCGAAGGCATTCAAAAAGGCACTTGCGTCTTTCTTGCCGCAAAATGACCTTCTTTAAAAGAAGAACTTCTTGTGGTGCCTCCTACTCTGCGACCATTGCGGCTCCAGGCCCTGCACGACGATGCGATGGCAGGACACCTCAGCGTTCCCTGCACGCTCGCGAGGATACAAGACATGTACTACTGACCACACTTTACCGCCGACGTCGCTCGTTACGTAACCACATGCCGGATTTGACGGCATCACGGTTGCGGGCGCAACCTGGAGTCGTCCAGGTCACGCTTATCAAGCGTTAAATTATTTTCACACCACTGATGTCTTGGAGACTCATCAGGGAGAACATCTAATCTTCGAAGATCATCATTTGAGTTTACACTAAGATTCAATTTCGACTACGTGGTACTCCAAATAAATATCAGCTTTGTGGTTGAATCGAAAGCAAATAAACAGCTCTTTCACATGAATTGGGTGACAGGATTCGAGCTACACTAAGAAGCAGAATGACTGCAATTTGGACACCCATACTGAATATAGAGCTTTTGTTCCGCCGTTGTAGTTCGAACCAAGGTAGACCGTATAAGCGCATCACCAAAGTAAATACTTTACTCCAGTCCTATCTCTCCAGCTTATGCAAAAAGCGTTAATATTTGCACGACATGAGAAAGTATTGAGAATTCCAGTTTGCAAAGACACAAACATTTTAATTCTTGTGAAGCAGTGGGTCACGTGTTTCAAATGCTTGCTCCGAACCCCACTTTTCTTTGCCGAAGTATGTTTTTCAACGTCTGAAATAAGCTCCTCATGAAATATATCTTCACTGTATTTACTGCTGTGATTGTATACGAACTTTTTTCATTACGCCAACACTGTGATGCTTTCTTCTGCACAGTTTATATATAGATGTATGATATTCTTTTCAAATATTTCTTTTTTGTGTACTTGAAAAAACCGAGTGATAGAGACGTTAGCGAATGGTGCGTTATGAAGCAAAAAAAATCCAAATACGTGTTTCAACTGTATTCAATAAGAATGGCCCAAAAGTGTGCCAGTTGTTGCATTTCACTTCATTTCATCTATTGTACCCTACCGGGCCAACCAAGGCATTACAAAGGAATGTAGTGACAATAAAAAGTTCGCACAGCATAGGCAAAGCATAAATATGAATGTGACACAAAGAACAAAAAACATAAAAAATTCTTACTAAAGATATAGTGAAGGCAAGATAAATAACGATTACAAGCATACAAATTTGAAATTAAAACAGTGCAAGAAAAACAGACATGCAATAAATACGAGTGAATAAATGGCATTCTAGTTACCAATGTTGCTTATAGCAATACGAAACAAGAAGTTATCACCCATTAAAGCAATGTCCTGGGGAAGGTGGTTCTACTCTATTGACGTCAAAGGAATGAATGATTGACAAATTGTGTTTATGCCGCCAGAAAGATCATGAACCTTATGAAAATGGTCGATGCGATGCAATACATAGCATTGATTACGAATAAGCGTGTCATGCAATGTTGGGTGGTGAAATATATTATGAAGCAATGATAAACGAAGACTTTTGTGCTGGGTTGCAAGAGATGAAAGTATTAGGTAAGTTTTCAATGCTGTCACGCTGGCACTTCGATTAAAATTAGAAAGAATAAAACGCGCAGCGTTATTCCGAACTACTTCTAAAGCGTTAATTAGGGTAGTGTTATGAGGGTCCCAAACAGCTAAAGCTTATTCTAATTTCGGACGGAATAAAGTTTTGTAGAGCCATATTTTTAAACAATACGTGGTTTGAAAAATGTTCTGTCTGAGGTAGCCAAGGGTGCTGTTTGGTTGTTATTGACGTAATCAATGTGTTTTGCCCAAGAAAGATAGAATGCAATATGAATTCCTAAGTATTTTCATGAGGTTACTTGCTCTAAATGAAGGTTATTTAGCTAGTATACTTGTGAAAAGTTACGTGGTTTAGATACACGCACAACTTTACAGTTGTTAGCATTTGATTTCATGAGCAATGTATTGCACCAGTTAGGTATTTCATTTAAATCGAATTGTAGGTGACTACAATTGCTGTCTGAAGTAATGTCTGTAAAAATAGCGCAATCATCAGCGGAAAGGTGAATGTCGGAAGCTACTTGTGAGGGTAGATCATTAATATATAATGAAAACAACAAAGGACCGAGAAATCACCCTTGGGGCACTGCTGAGGCAACAGGGGACATTGTGGAATCGTAGCCCTTTGTGGTAACGTATTGTATGCGACTAGAAAAAAAATTTAGTTGACATTAGTAGATTATGGTTCATGTTCAGGTTTCGTTATTTGTAGATGAGAAGGTTATGACAGACTTTATCCAATGCATCTGAATAATCTCAAAAATGCAGTCAGCGCAAGACGAACGATCCAGAACTCGCTGCAAATGATCAGTGAGAAATACGAGTTGAGCTTCACATGAGTACGATTGCCTAAAACTATATTGCGAAAGGAAAAATGCCATATTCAATAAAATTGACAGTGCTTTTGAATACGATGTATTCTAGAAGTTTACAGCATGTGCGGGTAAGAGAAATGGGGCGATAGTTGGTTGCTAAGTTTTTTACCTGAATCATGTAGTGGAATTTCTTTACAACCTTGCACTGATAAGGTAAAGTATCTGTGTCGAGTGATTGTCGAATACTTTTTAGTATAATAAAACTACAAACAGAAATGCCTTATTTTAAAAACCTAGTGTTTTTTAAATCAAAGCCCGTGAAGAATCGCAGTCAAGTTCAACAACAGGTTTAGCAACACAATGTGTATCAGTTATTACTGGGAACACGGCATCGTAATCACAATTACGTAATACAGAAAGTTGTTTATAGGAAGTAAGCGAAAAGTTTTGAACAAATGTTTTGTTGGATGATTTGCAGCACCATTTTTAGCGATGTGCTGTCCATCACAGTCGTTTAATAAAATTAAGTTATCAGAAAAAGGCCTAATTAGCTTCCAAAATTATCTTCCAAAGTAAGGGAAGAGTGTTCAGCTATTTTTAAAGCTTGAATATATTCATTGGAAGCAGCTTTGTATGCAGACCAACGAGAAACACTTCGGAACAATCTAGCTGTATGGTATATGCGTTCTTTACGGTTAGAAAGTCGCTCAATATAGTGGGAGGCCGTGGCTTGTCCACGCGTGTGCGCGTGATCGGGCTAAAAGTCTCGTATTCAAGGGAAAAAACAAAAATTGTGAAAAGTTACCCGGCACGCGTGACTTACTTTCTTTTTCTGTGATATCCCTCCCTGCTTAGCTTCCAGCGCTTGCGTTCCACGATGCAAGAAATAATGGAACTTTACTGTACTACAAATTTTTGTAACTACACTCGTACAAGACAGATTCGAAAGAGTTTTCCGGTGCTTAATTCGTGAGGTGATGGGCTTCTTCCCATTGCCTATTCTATGGCTACTTGAAGACTCGCCCCCACTTTCGCGAAAGGAATCTTGAGGAAATTGGAATGCAATATTTTCGCCGAGACTACATGGCGTAGCACTTGGATACTGTGGATACTTGTGCGCAAGTATCCACAGTGCGAATGCAAAACTTAAGTATAGTACGCTAAAATGAATTTCACAATGTTTTTGTCGATAAAATTACGGAAGGCGTAATCTTTGTCCCTACTTTGAACCATATGATCTAAAGCATTGCCTCCGAGATGCGGTGCTCAGCAATCCATCTGTAGAGCAGACGACGAATGACAACTTGCCCTAAAGCGTGTTCTTCAGTTTAATGCGGCAGTCTTCGTTCCCCAAGTGATAAAAATTTGTTATGAATCGTTTATGAACTCATTCAACATTCAATTCTCTTACCCAACGTGTTGCAAGCACATGGCCGCCACAGCATCCCCACTTGTGTGTCAGTAATGGAGAGGCACCACATATTAAAAGTCTCAGTATAAGAGTGAATTTAGATACTGTAAAATACTGTGTTCAAAATAGTTACTCCTATTTGCTAAAACAGCCTTTCTTCACCAAATGCGGTCACGTTTACTCGCGTTGGAAGCTTATTGATGCTTTTCCGTTTCGATTTCTAGATTTTTCAACTTATCCGCGCATTCTCGAAAAGCTCTAATTTGTACCACGAAAATTGTCGCTAAAAACAAAATAATTCCGTATGTTTTTCTACATTACTGTATGATGGCCTTCTATTATCTTTTCACGAGATTTTAAGAAAACTTGAAGCCATGTTTTTTTTATTATTCAAATTTCAGTGGAGTACACTTTTGCCGATATGAGAAATTTGAGGCAATATATAAAAGTTTACAATTTCCCTACGGTAGCAATAATTTATGTAACTAATGAACACAGTATATCCTTGAAACGTGTGAAGTTTAAAAACGCTGCTTGCATTACTTTCGGAGAAAAAAAATGGGGAATACGTACCTTATTTCAAACTGTCGCAAAATTGGACATTTTTAAAAGCAATTTGCTTAAGGTCTACAAAACTTGAAACCGTATGAATTCATTCTTATTTAGACATGCATTTCAGGTAAAAATTATCTTCCTTGAAACAAAAATATTTGTCTTTTTATAGCATCTGCAATTTTCGAAATTGACAGGTGACGAAATTGGTGCCTCCGTGTTGGTGAAGTTTGATATTTTTTTCTCGTAAATTATGCCGTTAATCAAAAAACGAAGTTGACTTTCGGGCTACCTGGTGAGAGGTGCACGAAATATAAAATACTCAATGAAATCTAAAATATCAACATTTGGACCCGTGTCGATCTCTCGTGGAATCATTCATATGATTTCCAACGTGCTTGGTTAGAAAACGATTTAGCTGAGCAATAGAGCCGTTTCTTTTTGTTAGACAGGCGCTTTATGTAGGAGTTTACTGAGGGATGTGTGTGTTCAAAATTATAGTACGATTAGGAATTTATTTTTTTGTCAATTAACGTGCCTAATCTGCGAAAATACTCCTGATATTCCCAACTGAACGGGTATCAGTATAATAAAAACAGTCGAGAAATGAGCTTAATCCATCGTTAGTTGCCTCAAAAATAGTAGTCTCATAATCACGAATAATTTTCTTAGGTTTAGTTGTTGTAGGAGCACTAGCATTATTGGTAAAGCTTAATACATGATGATTGCTAATATTCAGTAGAAAAGGTATAGGGGAAGTTAGATCTAGACGATTACTCAAGACAAAGTCAAGCGTGTTCGCACTGGCAGAAGTGATTCTGGTCGGCTGAGTAACAAGTTGAGGAAAGGAAAACATAGGAAAAAATTCACAAACTTCTTTCGCCTGTGTAGAGAAGCTCGTTATACCGGGTGTGTATATGTTCCACAACATGTCGGGAAAGTTAATGCCACCGAATAAAAACAAAGGTGATGAGGCAAACCAAAATAAAATGACCTTAATAGATTCAAGTAAATTGTTGATGAAGGCGGCCGATGGCAAAGGTGAGCGATCGTATACACCAAGGATTATTTTTGTATGACTGAGTTTTAGGCAAGCCTCTGTGCATTCAAGATGAGTTTAAATGTCTATAGAAAAAGAGGGAATACCTTTCGAATTGCGAGGACGACACCCCGTACTCAGCGCTCACTGCGGTCACACCAGTAGACGCTGAAATTAAAGGCGCTCTACAATAAGCACAGTCACGCACCTGTACAGGAAGCCAAGATTCACGAGGGGTAACGATTTGCGCATCGCATGTGTCGATTGCTGATGACGATGAAAAGACATTGTTGACAACGCTTCTTGCAGTTGTAAAAAGAATGAGTAGGAAAAATTTGTCTGCATAAGGCGATCGGCCGTGTCCCTCATCGTATTCCTATTGTGCCGGACGTCGTGTATTCGCAAGATTTAGTGCAGTACCTGTTACATTCCGAATGAATTCTTGAAGAGAATTGTTGGTAGTGTAGTACATGTAGAATTTATTGTTCAAAAATAATTTATTGTAACGAAGCTTGAAGTTGGAAAAGCCAGACCGGGTGGTACCGTAGTCATAATGATTTTTGTGGGTGTAACGGGTAGGTAATGAAGAACTAAAAGATCTTTTGTAATTATTTTCGCAAAGCAATTACGCTTTCTCTTGTATTGAAGTCCATAATTGTTGCGGTGATTTGGCGGAACATAGAAAAATTTATCGGAAACTGACCCTATTGCCCGATCAGTTTGGATTCAATTTCTTGTCACAATTCTTTTGTGTCAAAAATATCACGGAAAATGAGATTATCACGGCATGACATATTTTCAAGGTCAGCAAGGTGTGAATCGAACGCGTCTAAACGACAAACAGTTTTTTGAACCTGAGCCTGCATGGATGCCATTTCTTTAGGTAATTGATCGACTTTGCTTGATTTTTTTTTCCTTTGAACACGCTTTATTGATCGATATGTGGCGTTGAACGTCCCGAAACTACCATAAGATTATAAGAAATGCTGCAGTAAAGGCCTCCAGAAACATCGACCACCCGGTGCTCTGCTTCAAACCTGACCACACAGGCCTCCAAAATTTTCACCTCCATCAAATATGTAGCCAACGCAGCTGAAATTTGATACCGCGATTGCGCGTGATACCCATAAAGGAGTAAGACCCCTTCTGTCTCAGCTTTTTAGAGGCAAAGCTTCGTATGATCGAGCTAAATATTTCTTACTGTTCATGTGCTTCCCCTCCCCAACTCTTTCACTCCTATATTCCCCCCTGTCTCGATTTCGCAGGCACGTCTCCTAGACAACACTCAGCCCCCCTCTCTCTCCTCTAGGCATACCTCCCAGTGGCATTTACACAGTCCTTGTGCGTGTGTGGGTCCTCCTCTCCTACGCTGCCCCCATCTCTCGCCTCCCGACGCGGACGCAGGCACCGTCTGCTGGCAACTTTCTTGATTCAAAGCTGACTGCTTACGCTGCACAACAGTTCACTGGCGACTCGTAAATATAGGCACTGGATCTTGAACTTTGAGTTAGTGCTGGTGGGATACTTCTATTGTGAATTATTAAACGATAAAAAATCACATTGTATGCTTTAACCTAAAGCCATACAGTTTCATACAGTAATACCTGGAGTAAATTTTGGCGCTAGTGTCTGCACGGGCACCTTCAGCGGCGCTTGAACTCCCATGGTAATTATGTGAAGTACAGACTTCGGATCAGTTGCGGATAGATTACGTTCTTGGTATTCGCGACGCTTCTTTTGAGAGTGCGAAATAAAGTGAAGTGGGCATAACTTCATTTCAATCTTGCTTCAATTGTTTGTATGCAAACTTTAATGCAAACATTTGTTTGAACAGATGTCAAAGAGAACCCTGGGCAAGTTTGATCATCAGGGCATGCATCGTTCTACCATTATGTTCCAGATTTGACATCAAAATTTTATGATATGTTTTTACAACAATAGAAAACAAAAGGCTTGTTTTTCCCTCAAAAGTACGCATTATCTATTTATGCAAATAACAGTAAAGTAATAATTGAGAGAAGAATAGAGAAAATGCTAATTGCTACGTGCGCGTTGAAGAAAGCCGCATCGCTGACAAGACCTATGAAGTTAGTGCCTGCGAAGCGGCACTACATTCTTCATGCAAAGGTGTCATTCGAGAAATTCCCGTGGAAGACGGTTCGGCGGACATTGAGGCGAAGATTGTCAACGACCGCAATCCTCTAGCTTTGGCTGCCAGGTGCATCGGAAGTACCACCGCAGTGATCGTGGCCTTCGATGGACATCGCGTGCCCAATTTTCTGCGATACGAATTGGTGTTCTTCCATGTACACAATACCGTAGACAGATGGATATTTGCTACGCCTGCGGTCGGCTCGGCCATCGAGTGGACGTGTGCTTGAACCCCGGAGACGTCATCTGCAGAGGCTGCAGCGTGCCGAACCCCGAAAAAGAACACCGCTGCACACCAACATGCAGGCTTTGCGGAGGAGCCCACCTCACTGCCAACAAGGAATGTAAAGAACGCTACTACATTCTATACATGGTGCGCGGAGGACGATCGGAGCGAGCACACTCGACGCGACACAACAATTACGAAGCAATGAACAAGTTCAACGCAACCGCTGACGACGACCAAGCCTCGAAGCTTTCTACAGACGGTCGATCCGATTGCAGCCGATCCTGGTCCCGATCCCGGAGTCATCCCAGGAACCGCACCATGCGTGTATTGAGGTGCCGGAGCCATCCTCGAACCCATTCCCGTAGTGCCCGAAGTGGGACCCCAACGAGATCTATATCGCAAGGTTACTCCAGGTCCCGTTCTGGTTCACGTCACGGTTCCCGTTCAGGTTCCCAGCCCGGGTCATGCTCCGGCGCCCACTCTGGTTCCGGGCCTCACGCCGGTTCCAGGCCTCACCCCAGTCTCACCAGGGTCTCGCGTCAACGATCGCCGAGCCCATCGGCACCACAATCATCAGGCAGCGCCAACAAGAATAAGCGGGGAACTCTCACTTAGGCGGAAGCCGTCCGGGGAAAAGGAAACACTACATCACAGGTAGGGCCGGATTCCCTCCCAGAGCATGATACACACACCACATCTGAGATAGCGATCTTAAAGCACGAAAATGCGATGATGAAAGAAACAATAATCAAACTCACAGTCGCAATTGCCGAACTGAAAACTGACAAAAACGCACGCGCTGCTACGCCCACCACCGACAACGACGACAATGCAGTCACCCCGTTGCAGCCGCAACCAGTAGGCGCCGGTAACGACGACGGCAAGAGCGCTTCCAAGAAACCCACGGCCGCCCACGACCAGCCAGCTTTAAAGGCAGAGTTAGAGGAAATTAAGAGCACGTTATTGGCGATTAAGGCAAGCTTTCGCTTTCTTGGCGAAAGCATGGCTCTCGTGCAGTCTACCCTAGCGGCACACGGTAATCGGTTGGGCCAAGTGGAGCAATATCTTGATCACGTCGTTGCCCCTGCCGTTGCCGCGAGTAAGCTGTTGTCGCAGCGTACAGCCGTGTTCAGTCCACCACATCACGCGGCTCTTATACACCCGCCGGGTACTCAGGCCCACTCCTAAATGCTTCAAGATGGCCAGGCCAATTGACGAGTTGCGAATCTGGCAATGGAAATGCAGGAGCTTCGGTCCCGCCGCGGTGGTCTAGTGGCTAAGGTACTCGGCTGCTGACCCGCAGGGCGTGGGTTCGAATCCCGGCTGCGGCGGCTGCATTTCCGATGGAGGCGGAAATGTTGTAGGCCCATGTGCTCAGATTTGGGCGCACGTTAAAGAACCCCAGGTGGTTTAAATTTCTGGAGCCCTCCACTACGGCGTCTATCATAATCATATAGTGGTTTTCGTACGTTAAACCCCACATAAAAAAAGGTGCTTCGCCACCAAGAAAACCTTCCTGCAGCAATGCCTCCGTAGCAATGAAGCCAAACCTCACATCATGCTATTACAAGAGACTGTAGTACCAACCACCACGTTTTCCGGATACCAGTGGTTGCCCGGTTCCTCGGGAGGACGCTGTACCACCACCCTGGTCGCTAAGAGATTACCTGCACAGCGCACAGTCTCAATGTGCCTGACATTGAACTTGTTATGATCGAAATTCTCCCTGGCAACATATCACAACAAAGCGTGTACATGCTCAATGTATACAGTAGTCCCAGCCACCATAGACAAAAGTTCACACACTTGTTTCAGAAAGCTGTCCTTCTCACGGGGCCTAACAGGTAAGTGATTGCGGGTGATTTTAACGCCGCGCATAGCGCCTGGGGCTACGCGTATGACACACCCAAAGGTAACAAGCTTTAGAAAAATGCGATTGACATGGGCCTTATTCTCATTACGGACAAGGCCTTCCTACTCGCACTGGTACGTCCACGCAAAGAGATACTACGTCGGATCTATGCTTCGTCGAGAATATCACCGACGCGCGCTAGTCCAACCTCGTGGTAGATCTCGGTAGCGACAACTTCATATTGGCCATACACCTCCCCTAAGTAAGCAAGAAGACCAAGTCGTACACGTGGGTCGACTGGGACCTCCTTCGTAAGATCCACGCAGAACGACCTGTTCCCGATACCCCACCGAGCCTCGGGACATGGACGGCTTAGCTGAAAGCTGATGCAAACAAGGCAACCAAAACTATCAGGGCAGACCTTCCGACCGAAAAGATGGACAGTCATCTCGCCCACCTACTTGCAACCAAACAGTTTCTATTGGCCCCGTGGAAGGGCCAGCGCCTTAATCGGAGGTTACGCAAACGCATATCTCAGCTGAACAAGGCCATAATGAATCACTGTCGCACCCTTTCAAAACATTAGTGGGGCGAAATTTGTAACTCGATTGATGGTCAGGTTCCTAATGGCAAAATGTGGAACTTACTCAAACACCTCCTCACTGAAAGCATCAGCCGCACAAATAAGCGTCATTTGATCGTGAAGATACTTCATAAAGCTGAACCGACAGTGTCACCGGAAGATGTTGTCAAGAACCTCGTGGAAAACTATCTCCCGCTTCCCACGGACCCTGTGACTCCTTACCCCGATTACTCTGGCGGCGACAACACCAACTTAGATTCCGACTTTTCTTTTGAAGATGTGCGCCTAGCTCTCCATGAGCTCAATGGCCGCTGAGCCCCTGGCCCTGACGGCATCACCAACAAGCTCCTACGCAACCTGTACGATCCCTCCGTCAATTACCTCACCGACACTATCAACGAAATATAGAAAAAGGGTAAGATGCCCAATGCCTAGAAACTAGGTCACACGGTTTTCATACCCCAACCGGGAAAGACACCGAGCCTAGATAACCTACGCCCCATATCTCTCTCTTCGTGCGTGGGCAAAGTGGCTGAGCACGTCGTCCTCAACAGGGTCGGTCGATACCTCGAAGATAACGACTGCATCCCGCAACACACGATTGGCTTCCGATCAGGGTTATGCACTCAAGACGCCATGTTACTTCTAAAGCATCAAATTCTAGATGGCGGAAACACTTGGGACACTCGTGCAATACTTGGTATCGATTTAGAAAAGGCCTTCGATACAATAACGCACTCGTCAATCTTTAGAGCGATCGCAGCCCTAGGACTAGGTCCGCTCTTTTCTCACTCGACGCAGAGCCATCCTCTGCGTAGGAGACCTAGTGTCGAAAGAAGTGGAGCTTGGACAGTGAGGCACTCTTCAGGGATTCGTCCTCTCGCCCACGCTCTTAACCTCGTGATAAACGGGCTTTCCGTACGACTTGCGAAAATCGACGGGCTAAATCACACAATCTATGCGGATGATGTAATCGTATGGTGCTCCACAGGTTCGGATAGCTTCATTGAGTCCGCCCTGCAAGAGGCTATCAAGACCGCCGAGTCCCACCTCGACCACACCGGGGTCAGGTGCTCACCCACGAAGTCGAAGTTGTTGATATATTTGCCCAAACGCCGGGGTGCCGAGCCAAAAGGGTGGAAACCTCCGGCGGAACGCGATATCTCCTCCACACCAGAGATGGACGTACTGTACCCAGGGTAGACACCATCAAGGTCCTCGGCATGATCATCGAGTCCCGCGGAACCAACACCCAAATAGTACACAAGCTCAGGACTAAGACTCAGAATTTCATACGCTTCGTACGTAGAGTAGCCAACAGGCACCATGGCCTCAAGGAAGACATCCTGCTGCGTCTCGTACACGCATTTGTTTTGTGCCATTTTACCAACGTTGCCGCTATATACAAATGGCTACGTGCTGAGCGCGATCAACTTTATGCGCTTATTCGCAAGGTAGTCAAACGAGCCCTTGGCCTCCCTATCACCACTCCAACGTACAAACTCCTCGAGCTTGGCGTACATAACACGCTAGAAGAGATCGCCGAAGCTCAGGAACGCATGCTATTGACCCGACTCACCGCCACCAAGGCGGGCCACCATATTCTACGCGAGCTCGGCTCCTTCTCCTCGAGGGCCAGGGACCCCCCAGAGTTGACTCTGATTCCCCGTGAAATCCGCGACCATATCACGATCGCCCCCATTCCACGAAATGTACACCCCGAATACAACAAAGGCAGGCGCCTTGCGCGAGTGACCGCCATTCTCAAGTGCATAGATATGGAAGGAGACGTCTCGTTCGTGGACGCCACTGCCAATCACAACAACCGAGCCTTCGCCGCAGTCGCATTATCATCGGCGCAGCAGACTCTTAACTCTGCCACCATCCTCGCCCTAAACCCCGAAGTAGTGGAGCAAGTAGCTATAGCTATACCTTTGCTCGACAGCAAACGAGAATTCATCTACAGTGACTCCAGGCCGGCCATCAAAGCCTTCGAACGCGGAGTCATCTCCGACCAGGCGTTTCGTATCCTGCGCAAAGCGGACCCGAGTGCCCCAAAGCACCACAATGTAATCTGGTTCTCCGCCCATCTCGGCCAGGTGCCGGGTGCCCTATCCAACCTCAACGAGATCGCCAATGATGCAGCACGCGTACTTACCGACCGCACCGCCACAGGGCCACCCCATCTTGCTGAGTTAGATAGCAATCGGGATGCTACCATTACGTACAGTGACATAACAAAGCACTTTTATCTGGAACGCCGCATTTTTCCAACCCCACATCCGAAACTTAACAGACCGCAGGCTAACCCTAACCCTACGCCTATTAACCATACGCCTATTACAGACACACACGTACCCAAACATTGCCATGCTTCACGTTTATTATCCTCATCCATACCCCACCGACACATGCCAATCATGTGGACACACAGCGAGACTCGCACATGTGGTCTGGGAGTGTACAACAACTCCTCCCGACTTTACCTCAAGCAAGTGGGAGAGGTCCTTCAGGAGCTCACTTATTGCCGACGAGCAATGGGCCGTCCAGCAGGCCCACGAAACACTTGCCAGGTACTCCCTGTCGGTCCCTACGTGGGAGACGCCCGCTAGGCGCTAAGCGCGTCCTGCAGTACTAAATTAATGTTTTTTCATTCCATTCCTTTAAATTAGAAACACTTCTAATTTTATCTTCCGCTACGCTAGGTGCATCTTTTCTATTGGTCTGCCCCCAACACACCTCTGGTTTTGTTGCGAAGTCGAGTCAGTGGAGCGTGACGGTGTGTCTACTAGGCTTCTTCATCGCTTTATAGCCGATTTAAAACAAGTGTAGGCAAGATGCTCTTGTGAAAAACATGAACGCGAGGCAACATCCTGCACTCGAATGAGACGTTGATCTAGGCGCAGCACTTATTTGGCGACGTTTTATTTAAACTGTCAAACACAACTCACAAAGCTCCAACGTCGTAGCGAAACAGGAGATCTAGTAGTCAGGAGATCTAGTAGTCACCAGCCTCTTCGAGCAGCAAAGGCACTGCTTCTGCCTGTTTTTGGACCCCAATCCTCGCGCTCGGCGGAGAACAAAACTGAAACTCTGAAAAAAAGGTCTGTACACAGTTCACTAGCTAACTCTATTAAATCCGAAGCCTGTACTACTCATAAGTTCCATGGAGGTACGCGATCACAGCGCCAGCTTCATCTGTAGGTGTTATTGTATGAAACTCTATGCGAAAAGCCGTCTGCTAGGCTCTGCGTCCAGCCGGAGTATTCTGTCTCTCACTACCCACTTGCAGCCATTAGCGTGTTCCAGTAGAAAACACCGGTTCATTATTGCGTGCTTTGCACTTCCATGGATTTCTCTCCTGCGCAACACCGCAATGAGTGCCATCGACAACGCCACCATCAGTGTAGGCGTTAGCGCCCATTCCTTCACGTCTACACATGGTACCCTTTAGCATGGAAGGTGTAATTTTTTTCGAACTTCTTTTATGTGCATGTTGGTTTGTATATTTTGTAGTCTTTCTGTCTGTTTCTTTCTTTCTTGCTTTTGTTCTCTTTCTGTTTATGTCAGTGTTTATGGGTGTCTATGTGTAGTTGGTCCTCCACTTTCTTTTTTGTACGTTTTCTCTATATCTATTCCTCTCCGTTTGTCTGCTTTTTATTCTCTCTCCTCATTTTGCGATATTCCTGACTTTCCTCTTAAGCATCATATCTCATTTCCTGATGCTCCACTCTGTTTTGCACCAAATTGTCGTACTATACTTCACCTTGTTAGTGTATGCTCTAGAACTGAGCCTGGTTTGTCGGGTGGTTGGGGCACTTGTAGTCGGATCGCGTACACGCTTATCGAATCATGCTTTCATAAAAAATATAGCTCGCAAAAAAATGTTGTCTTTCTTTTGCAGCGTAAACTAGGAAAGAAAGAGTGTGTGCCTACTTTGTGTCCTTCTTTCCAGCGCACTTTTACCGTTCTTCATCATGGCTCACCAACGAGCCCAGATGTCCACCTTAGTGAGCGTAAGCTACACTAGCTGACGTCGACGAGCTTCCCCCAGCTTATTGACAGCCGTGCTCAGATGCCCTGAGGAAGTGTGACGTCACACGAAGCAAGGAAAAAGGCGTAGAAGCTCCTGGAATGGGGTCACTAGTGGGCTGGTGCTTGACTTGCGTCAGCTCACTTTTTAGTTCGTGCGACCACGCGTCCGTCTGTGTCTGTTTGTCTATCGGTCCGCCCATCCCTCCGCCCTTCATTCCGTAGCTTGCGTTTGTAGATCATTGCTGAGGTGAGCCACTTCTACTTTTTAATTCCTCGGTACTTTCTTGCTCACCAATTGATTGCTTCCCTCACGGGAGAAATAGACGCACAACTTTTATATTGTGGATTATCAACCACAAACACATCAAGCGTCTTCAAGATCGCCTCCTCAGAAATGATCTGTCGCAGGCTGTCCGCAAGCAGCGCTCAGAACATCGCTTGCGCGTGCGCACACAGCAGGCGAGAGAAACCTTCACAAGCAACATTGAGGACTTCGTCGACCTTTGTAGACGTGCCGATGACACCACGTCCGAAGGTAACAAGATCGAGCAAATATTCTAGGGCATAGACTGGTTCACGCAATCCAAACGCTCTTGATTAGAAATCTAACCACCGTTTAGAAAGTAATTAGTTTTTCGGAGCGATGACGAGCTGTAGAAGCAGAGAACCCTGACTCGGAAGCCTCCGCAATCTGTTGAGCTGCTGTCCGCTCTTGACATCGTAAATAACCACTCCACGTTGCTTCAGAAGGTTCAAGAATTGGTGACGAAGTGTCCCGCCAAGTTTCTTAACTGCCCTATATCCATTCACGAGCCTACCTGCAGTCTGGCCGCTACGCTCCAAAGTGTCAATTCCAAGAAAGTCGCCACGCTGTTCCCCTTGCGTGACAGGAGCCGCCTTCAGCCACGCCTGTAAAATATGCGCCTGCCGTCCAGTCTACGGCCAGTCGTGTCACCTGTTCAAAATTTATGCAGTCTGTGGCCGCACCCCTCACGTATGGGCAGGGCGTGCGCAACTATTTCAGCCTCCGTAAACCACCCACTGAAACCGATAAAAGGCAGCGAGACGAGCGGACGCCTTCGCACTCGCTTCGGCTTTCGGCTTTGATTTCATCGACCAAGTGTGAATAATCTTTCTGGATTACCTACCTGTGATCTTCGACAAGTTCTTGGGCACAACCGCCCAACACGATTTGCCCAGTACACCCCTTTTTTATCCTCCTTTGTAACATCGTTCTAATCTCACCCGCTAGGCATCGCGTAAGTCTAGCACGACTACGCACCTCATCTGACGCTGATTTCTCGCTGCTCGGTGATCACCGTACAAAAAGCCAATCGCTGCTTACAAAAAACACCCCGCAAGCCCGCTACAAGCTACCGGCAAACAGCATCGCGTCCCTAGCGGCGCCTTGTATGCCGGAGCATTGAAAAAAGTGGCAGCCGCCAGCTGGCTCCCGTTTCTACCCGCTCAACAATGCCGGGTCGTCGTATGCTCAGACTGAGGATTCAACGTCCGTAAGTCCAGCAGGATGGAATTTTTAGGATCACTACTACTCGAAGCACGGCCCCTGCCAACCGCTGCCGATGAAGGAATTGTGTGTACTAACGACACGGAAAATAGGTTGGTTATTAGTACACCGAGTACCGTCAATGCCGAAGCGTACGCTAACGTGCATGAGATTGCCCTCATGGAGCAACAATACCCCGTTTTTGCCTACGTCGCCGCACTTTGCAACACCAGCAGAGGTGCCATGTGAGAGATGAAGGCCGACCTACCAGACTCGTAACTACAACGCCTCTTTTTGGCGCTGCACAACCTGGTGCTTTTCGGCGTGCGCCGCATCAAGAATACGACTACTGTGATGCTCCTATTCAACGGATTGAAAGTACCAAACTACGGGCTGTGGCGGTATGTTACTTCTGTGGTGCACGCTGTACAAAATACAAATAAACATAGGCGTATAAGCAGGGGGTGGGGGGCATGGGGGGCGCTAGCTCACCACCGAGAAGAAGTAGGGGAGCTGAGTTCCCTCTCACTTCCAAAAGTGGTGAATGTTGGCTGCACGATGGGGAAACAAACAATTAAGGCGACGTTTTCTTTGACCACAGTAATCATTCAGTTATATAGCCACGAGGGAATCAACATATTACGAGAAAATCTTACATATAATGAAATATTTCCAACGATTCTGCTGTAAAGTTTTTTTCAGTAGATTCTTTGCAGTGTGGACCACTGTAAAACGCTTTCGCGCCTTGTGCTGTAGCATCGCAAAGCTGGCCAGCCCTGAACAGGGCCCTATAAGATTACATCACTGGTTCATGCTTTTATTTTGCTGTGCATGGCTGACTGATGTAGCTACAGATGGAATGAGCAAAGTTTTTATGGACTAATGAAAGCACTTGATGCTTCCCGAAAATCATTTTCTTCCGCAGAAAAGAAAAAGCATCCACGCCGCTCTGTCAAAGCTGCTGTGGGCCTGTGAGTGTGACGAATTCTTTTCAGTGTTTGGTTTTGCCTAATGAAAGAAAAAAAAGGTTTGCGCTGAGATCTCCGATCACCCAAATTAGTGATCACTTTTGCTTATGGTACCTTGTAAAGGTGGCAATAGCATTCAAAGTGGCAACGAATAAAACAGTGGAATCGAGCTATGGAAAGCTCAGCCTATAACCTTTCCCTTAAACTTAATCCCACGAACCAGGCAGATAAGTTTATCGCACTGAGTATACTTAAAGAAGCACTTACGTGATGTTCTGCTTATTCAACTCTTTTTCTCGGCAAGGATCAACTGATTGTACTGATGCAGAGTTGTGAGGTGATGCAAAAAAATTGCCGCCATATCCACAAAGTGATGCTATGTAAAAGGTACCTGCTGGGAGATGATCGCGCAACCTACTAATATCCCGTGTACATCTCCCATCATCATATATCGACGTTACAACGTTAGTATATGTCCCAGCACTGTCTGTTTGCATGTTTCTGCGCATACCCCGTACTTCCTAATAGAAAACCGAGTATTTGTTCCAATTTTTTCATACAGTCATAATCACACCACACAAGTGCCTATCCTTATTGATAGCGAAACGAAATATGAAAGATTTTTGACGATAATAGTGAACCTCGTGTTGGGAGCCCCCACTGTACTTATTTATTTATTTAAAATGGGCTTTTGTTCGTGTACCCTATATTTTCTGTCGAAGGCAGGCTCTCAACTTTGAAAGAAATACGCACGTTCGTCTGTCGTTTATCCCCATATATATATATATATATATATATATATATATATATGAGGGAAGAAAGTGTACATCTAAGGACTCGTTTTTTGTGATTGGACACAAGAATAATGAGATCTAACGGACAGTAATGCCAAATAACCAACCGTGAGCAGCTGCTCACGGCTGGTTATTTTTTACCCACTTTTCTTTCTTCTTATTGACATTCCATACGTTTTAATAACTTTTCCCATACATTCTTTGGCACTACTGCTGTTAGATTTCATATATATATGTATAAATATATATGTATGTATATATATATATATATATATATATATATATATATATATATATATATATATATATATATATATATATATATATATACTGTTAAGGCGTTCATTGGCAGACACTCGTCGATGATGCACTACAGCGACCGTCAATGGCGAGAACCGACTCTCTGCACGAGCTGCTCTTCTTTTTCACGAATAGGGCGACCCACTAGAAAGTGCTAGAGAGAAACACCCACTGTTGGAAGGTTTCTCCACAACTACCCCGGGTACGAAGAGGGAGCCGCCTGGCGGCCTACCAGCTGGCTATTATGAGCGGGTGGTGGTAGGCCTTGAGGTGCTCCACGTTGACAATGTCGTGCCCTCGATGGCGCATGTCCAAAATGGCTCGATGGGTTTGATCAAGTAGTTTACAAAAGCGGTCTTTGCTCGAGCGTCCTCAGCCATAGGTACTTGCTAGTACCCTGAGCGCAAATCGAGGGATGAAAAGAATTCGGCTCCTTGCATGCTGTCAATCGCGTCATCCACGCGCGGAAGTGGTGTACGTCTTTACGAGTGATTTTGTGAAGGCATTGGTAGCTCACACTAAACCGCACAGAACCATCCTTCTTCGCTACGAGAACAACAGGAGAAGCCCAGGGGCTGTTAGAGGGTCGCATAACGTCACGGTGAAGCATGTCGTCGATTGCTCATTGATTACACGGCCTTCTGTGGGAGATGCGCGATATGGACGTTGCCGTAGTGGTGGTTGCGCGCCTATGTCGATGCGATGCGTAACAGTGGATGTACGGGCGAGAGAAGATTGAGCGACATCAAAAGAAGAGGGGAATTCTTCCAACGGGCCTAGAAGCTGGGAACGCTGGATGGGCGTAAAGTTGCCGGTTATAAAGGAACCGAATACATCAGCGGATGACGAAGCAGTTGTATAAGCAGCACTAAGCGTACCGGAACTTCAGCAGTGCGTGTCATCGGGTAGATCCATGACTTGTACGTCTTCGATGGGTTCCACGCTGCCGGGACATTCTCCTCGCACCAACGTAACACTGTACGGGGATGAGCTCAGGACAAAAAGAGTGGCGCTGCCGTGAGTGACTTGCACGGTCATGAACGAAACCAGCAAGCCTTTTCTGGTTAAAACACGATAAGATGGCGAGAAAAGTGCAGTGGTGTCGGAAAGACTTGCGCAGTAGACCGGCACCACAGCGGACGAGTTTGCAGGCACTAGCGTGTCGTCGATGAAGAGTAACTTGCTTGCAGCAGATGGACGGTCGGCCAGCGTCAAAGAAGAGAATTGTGTGAGCTCTACTTCTGCTGACGCGCAATGAATGACGGCGTCATGACGGGAGAGAAAATTCTATCTTGGGATGACGTCGTGAGAGCATGAAAGAATTATGATGAATTCGACGGCATACATCACGTCCTGAATCACGAGGCGGGCTGTGCACATCGCCATAAGGTGAATGCTTTGTGTGCTAGCTGTGCGGAGGGAAAGCCCAGAAAGTGGCGTGGTCACTTTGCGCACTAATCAGCTAAGTTTTGCGTCAAAGACGGATACGGTGGCTCTCGTTTCTACAAGGGCAGATGCACGAACACCATCCACAAGCACATCTATCACGTTCGATGGGCTTTCCTGAGGACTTTCGCAGCTCAACAGCGTCGCAGTCCTTGCCTCGTAGACTGCGACCACTAGTATTCCTGGTCACCCTCGAGGGGACGTGGTTGCATCGGCGATAGTGAGGCACGTCGCGGAGATGTTGAATGGCGGGTAGACGGAGCGGGGTGGGACGACGGTGACATAGGTGGCGGTTGGTCATAAGATCAGCTCGATTGTCTGGGAAAGTTGGAGGCGAAATGCGATTGCTGCCCCAGTTGCAATAGCATGCTACGTGTTTGGCGCAACCAAAAGCAAAGCACATGGGGTGATTGTCAGAAGTGTGCCATCGGTTCGCGGGTCCCATGCATGTCGCAGCACGCAATTGCCGAGCCGGCTGCTGATATGACAGCATAGTGGACGGCACTCACGGCACGTGGATTACGTTGGCATATGAAGCGGAGCAGTTTCTCCTAAGGCTTGGGCTATGGCAATTGTTTCGGAGTAACTAAGGTGGCCAGTCACAGGAATTGTTGGAGGCTGCCTGGCGACAACCTGGGCGTAGCTTAGTGGCACAGATACAAGAGGCTGCTTGTGAAATTCAGGAACGACCTCCGCGATTTCACGCTGATTGGCTCGGCGGAGGGGAGGCTGAAGTGTGCTTGATGGCTGTTGAGCTTGTTGCGGGGAAGCAAAATCCAGTAAAAGGACCTGGTGTGCAACTTTCTCACGCACCAATGACTTGATTTCGGCGAGCAAAGTTGTGTGGTCAGGAACTGTTGACAAGGCGGAGACATCAGCGTCACGTTAGGGCGGTCGACAGGTCATCACGCGCTGCCGCCGCAGCTCCTCGTAACTTAGGCACAGTGTGATGATGTCTGCTACAGCGTGAGGATTCTTGGCCAGGAGCATGGTGAAAGCATTATCGGCGATGCCTTTTAGAACATGCGTGATTCTGTCAGCCTCTTAAATGTTCGCGTCCACTTTCTTGCACAAGTCAAGAATATCGTCGATGTAAATGAAAAAGGACTCACCGGTCTGCTGTGCTCATTCACGTAACCGCTGTTCGGCTTGCAGCTTACGAACGGCATGACGACCGAACACGTTGATGACGGTGGGTTTAAAAGCGGACGAAGTCGGGAAATTGGATGCGTGGTTGTTGTACCACATGCCGGCAACACCCGCTAGGTAGAAAACCAGGTTGCCGAGTTTACCTGCCTCGTTCCAATGATTGGGGATGCTGACGCATTCATACATGGCGAGCCAGTTCGCGACGTCGGTGCCATCCGCGCTGGTGTAGAAAGGAGTATCGCGGATGTTGGTGACACCGGAACTTGGCGTCGGCGCAGGAGGAAGCGTTTGCCGAGTGACGTCTTGGTGCATGGTAGAAGGCACAGTACGGGATCGAAGCTCCAAGGGCATCGAATGCGAACCGAAGGTGTTTGAAGGGCACAGCACTCTCAGCACTCTCCATCAAATTGCTAAGACATTTATTGGCGGACACTCGTCGATGTTGTACGACAGCGCCTGTCTGTTTGTTTGTTTGTTCCTTTCTTTTGTGGCTCTCACTCACTAAGGGGGATTGGCGAAGAAGCCGGTAGTTAAGGCAAGTCAATATCTTCAGGTTTTCTAGACTATGGGAATATGATTACTGTGTTTTGACTGTGAAAATGATTTGGCGCAATGTAAAGAAAAAAAGAAAAAAGGGGGGAGGAGTGAAATAATAGAATTTGTTGAATATCTGAGGTGTAATCGTTATATGAAAGTTTTCTGAAAGTTGAATCATTGCAGTGTATAGCTAAATAATAAGTGGTAGTGTGGCTACTAAAATTCGAGGGCTGATCACTGACTCGGCATGGCAATCTTGTGTTATACATGAATTCGCAGAAAGCCCCGCAGATGTTCCTGTCGCTGTGTCCGAATGAAGCGGCCCCGAAAGACAAAAAAATTGGAGTATCAGTGATATTCGTAGTTTTTTAAATAAAATTTCGGAGCAATTTTTTCTTTGAATTTTGGAACGGTGACAAGTGATAAGAAAATGGTCGATATGTTCAGGTTTGTTACAGCTTGAGCACAGAGGAGATGGCACCAGACCAGACCTGTTTTATGTAGAAATTAAGAGGTGGTACACTGCAACGTAATTTTGTTTTCAAGACTTGCAATTTACGCGTGGGACACCAATTAGTATTCCATGTAAAGTGCAGGAGCGAGAAATTTGGATTCGGTATCGTGATTTTTGATGAGTCTTCAAGAAGGGAAAGTTTTCTAAACCTCGCTGCTGTTACATACGCTGTAGGTAGCATGATTGGCACAATCGGAAGATCAAGAGATGTTCGCGCAAGTGTGTCAACCGTGTCGTTTATAAACAAACTACGATGTCCTGGCACCCATATCATTCGCACTAGACGAATGTTTGCTGGGATTAATGATTTAAAAGTTTCTAGTACAGCTGAAGCCAACGACGATAATAAAAATGAACACACGGAGTACGAGTCAGTCACTATCACAGCTGTCGAATGAGTGGCAGGAAGTTTACGAATAGCTAGTATAACGGCCATTAATTCCGCTTCAAATATTGGTGTATAATCTGGGAGGCGTAATGAAAATTACCAAAATAATGGGAGAGAAAAAATACCCCCACCTGCCTTCTTGCCACTCATAGATGCATCCGTTGCAATTACCATATTGGTACTTAATTGAGACAGGTGTTGTTCTAATAAACCAGTCCAATATTTGGAGGGCAAGTGTTTAGCGTTCATGGGGAATATATCGTCAAAATTTTATTTGCACTTGGCCGATTGGTTTGACAGATGGTGTGGTCTCGAATATATTAGCATTTAAAGCACCTAGAAGTGTTTGAACAACTAGCACTTGCGGTTTATATACACGGGACCAACGCTCATTAAATAGACACCAGGCTCGGCAAAGAATACAAACTGTCGCCTTCGTAAAGTAGATTCAGAAAATTTTAAATAAGTTTTGACAGTTAAAATACGAAATCTGCATGCAAGGGTGGGTATCCAGGCTTCTTGATACAACACATTGTTAGCTGTTAATTTTGGCACACCTAAACAACTACGAAGAGCTTCCCACTCGAAGAGAATCAGGGTGTTTATTTTGTATGCTGGTCCACCAGAGAATAGTACACATCCGAATTCAAGAATCGGACGAACGTACGTGCAATAAATCAGGATCAGCGTATCTCTGCGAAGACCGGATTGGAGACAGCCAAGCCTACCTATCATTCCAACAGCGCGTGTAGCCTTAATTTTAATATGTTCAATTTGATCACGCCAGCTGAGTTTTTGATAGTACAATACACCTGAATGTTTAATACACCTAACCTAGGGAATTATTTCTTGGTGGTACTGAAGAGAAATAGTAACTGGTACGTTCAATGGAAAAACTATTAGAGCACGTTTAGTTACGTTCAGGTTCATATGCAATCGCCTGTCAATGGCGGGGATCAACTCTATGCGCGAGCGGCTCTTCTTTTTTACGAAAATGGCGACCCACTAGAAGGAGCTGGAGAGGACGACCCACTGTTCGAAGGCTATATATATATATATATATATATATATATATATATATATATATATATATATATATATGCCAGACTCCGACCGCAAACGTTTGTGTGCATTGTGGTGTTCGACTCACCGGTAGTGTACATGAGTGTGTTCAACCAAAATGTGCACTTTGTGGACAAGCCCACTTTGCGGGCACTCGCACTTGCCCCAACCACTATCAAGTGCGCCCCGCCACGGTGGTCTAGTGGCTAAGGTACTCGGCTGCTGACCCGCAGGTCACGGGTTCCAATCCCGGCTGAGGCGGCTGCATTTCCGATGGAGGCGGAAATGTTGTAGGCCCGTGTGCTCAGATTTGGGTGCACGTTAAAGAACCCCAGGTGGTCGAAATTTCCGAAGCCCTCCACTACGGCGTCTCTCATAATCATATGGTGGTTTTGGGACGTTGAACCCCACATATCAATCAATCACTATCAAGTGCCCTACGCCACCTGAAGCCGCCGACGCAACACCACTCAACTCACCCAAGGCAACCTATAGAACGACCTAGTGACCACGAAACAGCAGAAGACGACGCTGACGCCCCAGCAGCCGGCCCAGACCCAACCACCCACTTCGAAAAGCACCGGACCGCGCCAACGGACACTTGTGCCGGACGCGCCTTGCGTCAGACTATTGAGTGTTCGCGTTTCGCCAGCGTGGTGTTGCTGCGCCCAGCCTGCGAGTTCGTCGACGTTGCGTCGGTGTATACTGGGCATTTATTGACGGGCTCGACATGGCTTTGCTAGCTTCACACTTACCAAATTTGGCATTGCCGGGGGTTAATGGACGACGAAGGTAAATGAGATGTCCAAACCTGATAATCCTATGCGCTTCACGTTAGATATGACTACATACAGACAAACAGACAGACAGACCAAAGGTTTTGCGTCGAAGGTCCCCAAGTTAGCCACTGTCCAGTATCTACACCGTGCCTGACAATTCACCATTGCTTCAGCAAGCGCGAGCCTTCGTGCGTTAGGAAGTCACCCGCCAACTTTCACTAATGCCCTTGACTCATGAGACCACCACCCAAGTACATGCCCCGCTTCCCATGGCTATTTGAGACCAGATTGCCGAAGCTGTTCCCCTTGCACACCACTAGCCGCCTCTATCTAGTCGTGTTCACTGCCCGCGTGCCGCGCAGTCGGTAGGCGCACCTGTCGCCAATCCGCCAGCCGTGCTGCGGGCTGTGGCTGCGCCACTTACGTATGCATCGCAGCCTGTGGCTCCTACTGTCACCTGTTCGCAAGAAATTCAGCCTGTAGTCGCGCTGCTCAAACATACAGACGCTGTGCGCCGGGTATATTTTACTGACACAGAGAGCATGCAATAATAAGGTGTTGAAAGCTGTATCTTTAAGAACAATTAACGTGAGCCAAAGACTTGCATGTGTTTTATTTGGGAAGTTGAGAGCATCCATAGTACTTAACTTCAATGATGAAGACATAAAATGAAATGTGCGATGCAGCTCCACCATAGTAAAAACAGAGTAAAAGTTACCAGATAAAGCAAACATACTTTATCTGGTGTTGGTAATAGCATTATTAGTGTCGCCAATACTTGGGCTGAATTTATTTTGGTAATTTTCAGATTACAAGAAGAAAAGAATCATTTAGTTAAGAGGATGTTTTGCTGCTTCAGGATTGTCCCATATGGGATGATAATTTTGAAAAAATTTCGTTATTTTGCGTAAGTACCACTTAATTCAACTAGCGAATGCTATTTAATTCGTTATTCAAATATTCGCACGCACCTGGTCATTTGTCGCCACCAATGACCCACTACTTTTTGCGTGTCTGATTGTGATTACGCACCTGTAAACATCACGAGTTCCTTTTTTTGGTGCTGCATCCCATTCCTCACAGAACACTTCTTTGCACATGCCCCTGGGTACGTAAGTGAAAAAAAAGGAAACGTACCTGGCCACTAGTGATACCAATTGTGCCATAAAATGGGAGCAAAAACAAAAGTGTATTTCGTGCAAATTGCTCTGATTCTTCTCGTCCATTAGCTAGAAGGATCAGTTTATGGCATATGTTTTTTTTTACTCTTAGCCTACATCAATGAACTAAGCATAAACCTGTTAATAAGCACGTGTTTATTACTGCATTAGTGCAATATAATAAAACAAGTCATACAGCACGAAAAAACTCGGCTGAGATAGAAATTAAATCGACACAGCAAATTACAAAAATTTGCTTTTATAAGTCATGACTTGCCAGACAGAAAATGCTGTGAGTGCCAATACATTGACGAAATTCTTGCCTGAATCACGAGTTGCAACTTCGCTAAACTATAATTTTTAGTATAAATAAAATATATTTTCTGAGAAACTTTGGAGGCATTTGATTTCCTGCTCAAACTGAGTCAAATGCCTACATAGTCTGGATGCTTTGCCGCATAAAAATAAATAAATGCAAAATCTCACACGAACATCTCAATGTTTTCCTGAAACAAAAAAATGCGATATGCCAATTGTTTTTGCCGGAAAGTTCTAGATATGACATGATTAAGGTTGTCACAAGATGTGTTGAAAATGAAAAAAGAAATACTTGTTATTGCGAAATGCTTGGGGAATGTGAAGTACACATATATTGCTACTTTAGGTATGAGAATTGCTATATATATTTGTCACGGCCATAACACATGCAGCACAACACACCACATTCATACGTCTTTAGGCATTTGGTGATAAAGTATCTTTTTTACTCGTGATGAATTTAGCATATATATGGCGAGCAAGACAACACAGTAGATGCATATTCCCACGTGTGTCTTACTTAGATAATGTCGGGTTTCACTCACAAAGATCATGAGCCTCTGCCTGAAACTTCGTAGGTCACCAAGGTGGCTCCTTTTTCAGCGGGGGGATTGGGAGGCAGACGATGCGCCTACAGCGAGTATCCTCGTCAACGCCCGACTCTATCGGCTCGTGCTTCGGTTTGCTGCTGTGCCTGTCTCTGGATGGTCCTTCACGCTTCTTTGCCGCTGTCCTTAACGACTAATAATTTTCTTCACACATGATTATTTTGTATCTCGAGCAAAGCAACACAATTCAGCTCGTACCATACATTCATTTGATTGTATGGTACAAGCTGAATTACAACCAACACCAACAACAACCGGCGAAGTACAACCAACAACAACCGGCGAAGTTGCAAATGCTTTTTAGTCGGTGAAAAACAGGTCGTGCTTAGACGCAGTTAATATGCAGATCAAGTCCTTTAAACGCGCAATACATATAATTTCTGCACAAATGTAACCTATGTTTATTTTAACCTTGTTTCTTGTGACGTAAATCTCCCGCTAAAGTTTCAAGTCACAATGGTGGTTTTGTTCTGTCAAGGACGAGATAAAAATGCACTTGAGTATTTTCAGCGATATATATGCTTTCAGTAATCTCAAAGGGAGTAGAAAAGCTAAAGAAAAAAGCTGACAAGTTTTCTTTCTAGGTAAACATCAGATCATCACTGTTTAGAAGTTTGCTTTTATCAAAGGCCGTACGACTGAGCATGCTCTTTTAAAGAACAGAGAATTTTTATTAATTGCTTTTGAAACCACACTTCACACTTTAGGCATCTTCGCAAACTATTGAAAACCTTTGACACAATGAATCATACTACGATACTAAATAGACGTTCACCTTATGGCTTTCGAGGAGGTGTCCTTCTAGAAATCAATTAATTATACCTAATGTATCAGCAGCAGAATGTAGTCGTCAGCAATTCTACCTACAATATAGAAACGTTTTCAGTGAGCGTATATATATGTAGCATATTAGGGCCTTTGTATATATATATATATATATATATATATATATATATATATATATATATATATATATATATATATATATATATATATATTGTATCGGGAAGGAGACTGACTCAGAGGGGTAGTCATCAGTCAACAGCCGGTTAGGCGAGCAGCGCCAGCCACACATATTAGCTCGCGCCAGTCTATCTGCTTTGTCTTTTTTAAGTTCCATGCACAGGCACGTAGCATGACCCCCAGCGGCGGAGGCACCATCCTGTGGCTTTAAGGTCGTTATCTGACGCATTATTTTAGGGCTTGATCCGCGAGACGTGTACGATATTACTGGGCCACATAGTAGATGATGATGGACAGGTGGGACTGATCTCGTAGGTGACAGGTGTTACTTGACGCAATATACGGTAGGGTCCCGTGTAATGAGAGAAAAGTTTTTTCGGATAGGTTCAGCCGACGATGAGGGGACCATAGTAAAACGAGAGTACCGGGAGCTAAATGTACGCCTCTGTGTTCCGCATCGTACCGACGGCTTTGGTTGGTTTGCGACGCCATCAGTCGAGCGCGAGCGAGCTGACGGGCATGATCGGCTCGCTCAATCGCGTCGCGGGCATACTTGCTGGTGGACGAGATGTGAGCTGAGATGACTGTGTTCAGTGGTAAAGTCGGCTCTCTTCCGTACAATAAGTAGAACGGCGAAAAGACCGCTGTGTCATGACGGGATGAATTATACGCGAAATTTGCGTAGGGTAAGGCAAGGTCCTAGTCTCGGTGGTCGGGCGACATGTACATAGCGAGCATATTTGTTATTGTGCGGTTAAATTGTTCCATGAGGCCATTTGTTTGAGGGTGGTAAGTGGTTGTCAGTCTGTGTTGCGTGGAACGAGAACGCAGAATGTCGACGACGACTTGGGTTAAAATGTAGGGCCACGGTCTGTGAGAAGCTGTCTCGTACCACCGTGAATCAATATAACGTCATGTAACAAGAAGTCAGCGACGTCGGTTGCACAGCTGGTCGGTAGTGCTCGCGTAATAGCGTAGCGTGTAGCGTAGTCTTTAATAACGGCTTTTCATTTGTTTCACAATGTTGATGTGGGAAAAGGATCAAGCAGGTCTAACCCAACACGGTAAAATGGTTCCGCGCGTATGTCAATTGGTTAAAGATGGCCAGTGGGTAGCAGCGACGGTGTTTTACGACGTTGCGTTAGGTCCCACGTGGCAACGTATCGGCGTACTGAACTAGCAAGGCCTGGCCAGAAAAAAAGGCGCCGGACGCGCTCGTGCGTGCGGAATACGCCAAGGTGTCCAGCCGTGGGAGCGTCGTGAAGTTCGATGAGAACTACATCATCATCGTCATCATCATCAGCCAGACTACGTCCACTGCAGGACAAAGGCCTCTTCCATGTTCCGCCAGTTAGGCCGGTCCTGTGCTTGCTGCTACCAATTTATACCCGCAAACTTCCTAATCTCATCTGCCCACTTAACCTTCTATCTCCCCCTAACCCGCTTCCCTTCTCCGGGAATCCAGTTAGTTACCCTTAATGACCAGCGGTTATCCTGTCTACGCGCTACCAGCCCGGCCCATGTCCATTTCTTCTTCTTTATTTCAACTATGATATCCTTAACCCCCGTTTGTCCCCTAATCCACTCTGCTCTGTTCTTGTCTCTTAAGGTTACACCTACCATTTTTCTTTCCATTGCTCGCTGCGTCGTCCTCAGTTTAAGCTGAACCCTTTATGTAAGTCTCCAGGTTTCCGCTCCGTAGCTAAGTACCGGCAAGATAAGCTGTTACATACCTTCCTCTTGAGGGATAGTGGCAAAATACCTGTCATAATTTGAGAGTGCTTGCCGAATGTGCTCCAACCCATTCTTATTCCTCTGTTACTTCAGTCTCGCGTTTAGGTTCTGCGGTTATTACCTGCCCTAAGTAGACATAGTCTTTTATAACTTCAAGTGCACTATTACCTATCTCGAAGTGCTGCTCCTTTTCGAGGTTGTTGTACATTACTTTCGTTTTCTTGCGATTAATTTTAAGACCCACCTTTCAGCTCTCCTTGTCTAACTCCGTAATCATGAGTTGCAATTCGTTCCCTGAATGCAATGCAATGCAATGTCATCGGCGAAGCGTAGGTTACTAAGGTATTCTCCATTAACTCTTATCTCTTACTGTTCCCATTTAGGCTTCTGAAAACCTTCTGTAAGCACGCGGTAAATAGCATTGGGGAGATTGTGTCCCCCTGCCTTACACCCTTCTTGATTGGTATTCTGTTGCTTGCTTTATGAAGCATTAAGGAAGCAGTTGATCCCCTGTAAATTTCTCCCAGAATGTTTATATATACTTTATCTACGCCCTGATTCCGCAGTGTCTGCATGACGGCTGATATTTCTACTGAATCAAACGCGTTCTCGTAATCTATGAAGGCTATGTATAGTGATTGGTTATACTCTGAGCATTTCTCCATTACCTGATTGATAGTATGAACGTGGTCGATTGTTGAGTAGCCTGTTCGAAATCCTGCTTGTTCCTTTGGTTGATTGAATTCTAATGTTTTCTTTACTCTGTTAGCAATTACCTTTGTAAATAGCTTGTATACTACAGAGAGCAAGCTGATCGGCCTGTAATTCTTCAAGTACTTGTCATCACCTTTCTTATGCATTAAGATGATGTAGGCGTTCTTCCAGGACTCTGGTACCCTTCTCGTCAGGAGACACCTCGTAAACAGGGTGGCTAGTTTTTCTAACACAATCTGTCCTCCATCTTTAAGCAGATCTGATGTTACCTGATCCTCACCAGCAGCTTTGCCTCTTTGCATGCTCTCCAAAACTCTTCTGACTTCTATCATTACTGGTGGGGTGTCATCTGAGTTACTGCTAGTTCTTATAGTAATAAGATCGTTGTTGCCCCGGCTACTGTACAGATCTCTGTAAAACTCCTCCGCTATTTTAACTATCCTATCCATATAGGTAGTTATTTTGCCTTCTTTGTCCCTTAGTGCATGCATTCAATTTCTGTCTATCCGAAGTTTCCTCTTCACTTCTTTCACGGTTCCTCCGTTTTTGAGAGTGTGTTCGATTCTCTCCTTGTTATACCCTCTTACTTCGCATAACTTGCATCCATAGTCAACTTCAAAAGCTCTACCTGTTCTATTTTGTCCGTTGTACTTGAGACTTTCATGATTTGACGCTTTTTAATTAGATTCTTCGTTTCCTGGGAAATCTCCCGATAGCAAAGGACGTGCCCATTCTTTAGCACAGTATAGGCCTCATCTGTTCTCCCAACCTCACTGAGTCCTATTATATCCCATTTAATACCCTCTAGCTCCTCGAATAGTACAGCTAGACTTCCCTCACTAGATAAGGTTCTAGCGTTAAACGTTGCCAAGTTCAGGTCCCAATGGCGGCCTGTCCGGATCCAGAGATTCTTAGCACTCTCTGCTGCGTTGCATATCTGACCGCCGCCGTGGTGAGTTGCTTCGCAGCTGCTGGGGACTGAGGGCCGTGAGTTATTTGACGTATGCATGTGGGAGGTAGTGGTCAGATACTGCACCAGGGTCGCCAATCCGTCTCTGGCGAGAGAGTGCGTTCGCGGTGGTGGTTACCGGTGAGGCCGCACTCCAGGCCTCTTAATGCAGTTCCATCAACACGCGGATTTTTTTTATTCCGGTTGGGAACTTCGCGGCACCAGGATTTGAACCACGGACCTCTTGCATGCGAGGCGGATGCTCTAACCACTACACCATCGCCGCACTTCGGTGAGAAAACAGCGGCGCAAATGCTTAGGCACAGCAATGAGAAGGTCGGGCCCGTCTAATCGGAAATTGCGACGGTATAGCACACCCTTTTGAATGACAAAGTAGCGGACGGAAGCATCATTTGTGGAGGATTCCATACGGCTGATGATGTCAAGCAGCTCTGGATCACGCTTCTGTTCTTCCCCAATATTAAGGAAGTCGGACACTGACAAGATAGAGTTCTCCGTGGGCTCGTCAGTGTCCTCAGGATCGTCGACAGGGTACCGGAAGAGGCAATCGGCATCATGGTGTAGGTGGCCATGTTTGTAGACCACCGAATAAAAAAACTCTTGCAGGCGCAAAGCCCAGCGACCAAGGCGGCCTGATGTATCTTTCAGAGAGTCAGCCATCAGAGTGCGTGGTGGTCGGTAACTACCAAAAATGGGCGTCCGTATAGATAAGGTCGAAATTTCGCAACCGCCCATACAAGAGCCAAGCGCTCACGCTCTGTTATCGAATAGTTACGTTCAGGGGCTGATAGTAGGTGGCTGGCATATGCAATAACGCCATCATGGCCAGGTTGTTGCTGTGCCAGCACTGCACCAATGCCATGTTCACTTGCATCTATACGGATTTCCTTAGGGGCAGCACGTTTGAAGTGTGCCAGAATCGGAGGGGTAGTGAGAAGAGCGACGAGAGTCGAAAACGCCGAAGCATCTTCGGAGCCCCATGAAAACGGGACTTCTTTCTTGAGGAGCTGCGTAAGCGGCCTCGCTATATGCGCAAAATTTTTCACGAAGCTTCGGAAGTAGGAGCATAGTCCGATAATGCTGCGTACATCTTTGGCAGATCGTGGTACACGAAAGTTTTTGACAGCGCTGACTTTTGCCGGGTCTAGTTGTACACCGTTGGCGTCTACTAAATGGCCAAGCACTGTGATTTGATGGCGTCCAAAGTGACATTTGGAGGAGTTCAGCTGCAGGCCAGCACGACGGAAGATTTCCAGGATGGCAGATGCGCTCTATATGAGTTCCAAATGTTGGTGAAAAGACGATGACGTTGTCCAAGTAGCACAAACGGATGGACCATTTGAATCCTCTGAGCAGGGAGTCCATCACTCGTTCGAAGGTGGCTGGAGCGTTACAAAGGCCGAAAGGCATGACCTTAACTGATATAGGCCGTCGGGGGTGATGAATGCCGTCATTTCACGGTCCATTTCATCTACCTCAATCTGCCAGTAGCCGAACGAAGGTCTATGGAAGAAAAATAGTGGGACCCATAGAGGCAATCAAGCGCATCATCTATTCGTGGCAGAGGGTAGGCGTCTCTTTTGGTAATTTTGTTCAGGTGTCAATAATCCACACAGTAACGCCATGCACCGTCTTTCTTGCGAGCTAGCACTACAGGAGAAGTCCAAGGACTGCAGGATGGCTCAACGATGTCCTTGGCGAGCATTTTGTCGACCTCACTTTGGATGATGTGATGCTCGGCCGCCGAAACTCGATATGGACGCCTATGAGTAGGATGCTCATTACCAGTGTTTATGCGGTGGCTCATACCGGTAGCTTTTTCCAACCAACGGCCGCTGTTGTCAAAAACGTAATTGTTGGACAGCAGAACCCGGTGGAGCTCATCAGTCTGCTTCGGCGTTAAGTTGGAAGCGATCATCGAAGTAATAGCGCTGTCGGAGCAAGTGGCAAATTGATGTTGAGCGTGGGGGTCAGAAGGGGCAGCCATCGCGAAAACTTCTTCCGCATTGTCTTCTAATGTGCAGAGACGCCAAAGAAATCCCTTGAGGCAAAATATGAGGTGTAAAGCTAAAGTTGACCACTGGTAGGCACGTAGATTTTCCTGCGACGGACACAATGGTGTGCGGTAGTCTAATGCCACGGCTTATGAGGACATCGGTGATAGGGGTCAGAACTTAGTCACCGTCGGGAACTAGTGGTATTGAGACGAGCTCTATGTAGGTCAGTGTCTGTGGAGGGAGGCGCGCGTGTCCCGTTATGCAGAGGCGACTCGGCCATTGTGTAAGAGGTTCTGCTGCGGGTAAGTGTAGACGGAGTGTACTGGTCGAACAGTCTATGAGGGCAGAATGCGCGGACTGGAAGTCGAGGCCTAAGATTACGTCGTGGGAGCATTTATCAAGGACGGTGAAAAGAACAACTGTGTGTCGATACACAATGCTCACATGAGCGGAGCACATTCCAACGATAGATGCCATTCCACCATCCGCAACAAGGACGAACTGAGTGGTCGCAGGTGTGAGAACCTTCTAGAGCTTGCGGCGAAAATCACTCGTCATCACGGAAAGTTGGGTGCTGGTGTCGATAAGAGCAGTGACTTGTACGGCAACTACTTATACGTCTATGATATTCCGTTTTGTCGGTATCGTCAAAAGAGGATTTGCGGTCAGTCCGAGCAATGCAGCGCCACCTCCGGGGGCTGCAACGCTTAGTTTTCCGTCGGGAAACCTTGTGGAAAGGCGGTGTAGATGGTCGGCGGGGCTGTGGAGAACGAGACTGGCGACGTTGGAGGGATGGAGAGCGGGAGTAGCAGTGTTCAGAAACAGGTTTCTGGGCAAAATGGTCGCGGCTGGTCTTATGGCGATAGGCAGGACGTGCATAGAAGGGACGAGAGGACGGGTGTGCAGGAGGACCCCAGCGACTTCTGCAATGGGGAGAAATGTGCCTGATTCTGTGACACGAGAAGCATATCGGCTTGTCATCGTGTGTTCGCCATGCGGACGGACTACGGAACGTTGAGGGAGAGCCGGTCGAGAAGGGACGTGCAGGCGTGTATCGGGGCTGGTAGTCGGTGCGGGGAGACGGTGAGATAGAGTGAATTCCCAAGCTGGCGATTGCCTGCCGGACGACTGCTTGAATGAGAGACAACGTAATTGGCGATGAGGGGTCAGGGGACATTGGTCCAACCTTAGCTGGAGCAGCTGCTTCAAGCTCCCGCCTAACGATTCGCGTCAAAATGTCACAGGTGTCTGGTGGATGATATGTGTCGAGACACGAGGACGTCGCAGTGGTGTTCGGGAAGCGCTGGAACTGATGGGAGATGCGTCTGCTTTTAGCTTGTTGGAACCGGGGGCATTCTTGAATGATCGCATCGACAGATGACACATTGTTGAATACCAACACGTTGAACACATCGTCGGGGATACCTTTTAGGATATGCGCAACTTTTTCATGTTCGGACATATTTTCTTCAGCTTGGCGGCATAGTGAAAGGACAGCCTGAATATAACCGATGTAGGGTTCCGTGTAAGATTGTGTGCGAGTCGACAACTCATTTTTCGCAGCTTCACTACGACCAGAAATGTTGTCCAAAAGTTCACGGATCTTTGCCTTGAAGCTTCCCAGCTTGTTATGTCATGCTCGTGGTTATCAAACCAAACACGAGGGGTTCCGTCGAGATAAAAGATGACGTTTGCGAGCATGATAGAGAGATCCCACCTGTAAGTGGCGCTGACGCGTTCGTAGAGGTGTAGCCACTGGTCGACGTCGGAACCCTCGCTGCTCGAGAACACGCCGGGGTCTTTGAGCGCGGGAAGCGTCACGAAAGTTGTTGCGGGCGCTGCGTTGACAGGTTGGGCAGAAGGGCGTGTGACCGGAGAGGATGTAGCCGAGTCTTGAGTGGACATGTTGTGGGCCGCGAGGGAGCGTCCGCTTCGGAGTTCCGTGGCGAGGACCGGGATTGCACAACTCCACCAAGTATGTTACGGGAAGAAGACTGACTGAGAGGGGTAGTCACCGATGTATTTATAGCCGGTTAGGCGAGCAGTGCCAACCATACAGATTAGCTCGCGCCAGTCTAACTGCTTTGTCTTCTTCAGCTCCATGCACTGGCATGTAGCAATATATATATATATATATATATATATATATATATATATATATATTGCTACGTGCCAGTGCATGGAGCTGAACAAGACAAAGCATTTAGACTGGCGCGAGCTAATCTGTGTGGCTGGCACTGCTCGCCTAACCAGCTGTAAATACATCAGTGACTAGTAGCAATAGATATAAATATATATATTTATATATATAGAGAGAGAGAGAAAGAGAGAGAGATTCTACCCAACGACGATGGCGATGATGACGACGAAGTGTGTGATTGGCAGAACACTGTTTTAGTAGGTCTTTTGCGTGGCTGGTGATTTCCCCACGCCGGATGCGTAAATAATTGTTGTTTCTCTCTCTCTCCCTTTTTTGCCTAGTAGTAAGTGAAGTGAAGACATCACATCCTTATCCGTCGGTAATGAACGTGGACTTCCATGGACGTCAGCCAATTACGCGACGTCGGCGGTGACCGCTTTCATGAAGCATACGTGACCCTACAGTGACTCTTACAGCGAGGGCGTCCATGTCTACTCACTGATAAGCGAGGAGACTTCCGACAACGGCGATTTCGAGCTTGTACTGTGCCGCAAGGCGAAGAAGAGGAACATCAAAACATCTTTGTCAAAACATCGTCGGCAGAGTGCAAAGGAGACCCGCTACGAGCCCTATTCTTTTTTAGTGACGCTGGAAAGACTCTTGCCAAACAAAACCACAGACATCAAAGTTAACACGCGTAAGAACGTATTGGCGATCGACGTTTCACATGCTGCTGCGCCTAATACACTGCGGAACGTCAACGAGCTTGGTGGAATGAAAGTTCGCTCGTATATACCGGTGAGCTCTAACGTCACCACTAAAGTCATATACAATTCGAATACTGCCATTCCCAGCAGCAACTTCGATGTTCTGGTCAAACCCGCAAAAAAGCCAGCGTCATAAAAAAAGTTGTCCATTTGGGAAACTCAGGCTGCTTGAAGATCGTGTTCAAGGGCGACTCTCTTCCTTCGCCCATAAAGGAGGGTTATTTTCGGCATTCTGTGCGACCTTTCGTATCGTAGCCCTTTAGTGTCATAGATCAATGAGGCTGGGCCACGTGAAAAGCGTATCCGAAAATGAGACAGTGTGTACTAATTGCGTGGAAACGTTTTCTGCAAATGACTGCAAAGCAACTATTGTCAAGTGCTTGAATTGTCATGGGCCACATGCAGCTTCTTCAAAAGTGTGCTACAAAATCTAAAGAAAAGTAGCCGTATTTAAACAAATGATCACGAACGATTCTTCGTATCGAGAGGCTTACAAGACTGTGGCAGCCGCCAAGCCAAGTCAAGGGTGTTGAGCCAAGGCACCAGGCAGCGCCACCCTCCACTGCTCTCTGCAACACGAATAAATGAGTTGACGCTTGGGATTCACGCCACGCGGTTGTCTTATACCACGCGTACACGCGTCCCAACAGTGGTGACCCGGACGAGGCTTACTGCCTTTCTCTAGCGATTGACGCCATCTAGACCGCCCCTGAGGCACCGGCCATCTCCGCCGTCGACATCAGGCTCCCGTCGTTTCGGACCGCGGACCCGCAGCTATGGTTTCTGCAGGTGGAGTACCAATTCACTGTTCGTCGTATTGCCGCTGAGCAAACAACATACCACCACGTGGTGGCTAGTCACCCACCGGCAATAGCGAGCGAAATACGTGATCTACTGGTCAATTTACTTGCAGAGAATGCGTGCACTACTCAAACAGCTGCTCATCGGCCGCATCACGCCGTCGTAGCCTCAGCGATTGCAGCACCTACTGCACGACACCGAGCTTGGGGACCGGACGCCCAGCCAATTGTTGCGCCACATAAGGAAGCTGTTGCACACGGCCGGCGCAACCACACCGACGCCGACAACAGACTGCTTCGCGAGCTGTTCCTACAGCGACTTTCGGTCAATGTGCGCATGGTCCTCGCCTCAGCTGCCGACAAACGCCTGTCTCAATTCACCGAGCTCGCAGACTCAGTGCTGGCGGTCGCTCCGCCATTCGACGCGGTGCTACAGCCAGACATCGCCGGCCGCACGCCTACGACCGCGTGGCATGATATCCGAGAGCAAATATCCCGCCTCGCCGATACCGTCGCAGTGATGCAGGTCTGCAGCACTCCCGAGGAGCGCCAGTGTCCAGCAGCGCAACAGAGAACCTGATGGTATTACAGGAGGTATGACAACGCTGCTCACAAATGCATCCCTCCTAGCGACAATCCGGAAAACGGCAGCGGCCGGCACTGAGGATGACCAGTGTTCCAGAGACCCCCGAACGCAGTTCATCAGTGTTTCCCGTCACCGATCACGACAGTGGCCTTCGATTCCTCATGGACAACGGAGCTGAGGTAAGCGTGTTGCCGCTTGGGTCTACCTATTGTCATGTCCCCAGTGCAACATCCCTTCAGGCGGTCAACAACACAACCATCGCCACCTACGGACATCGCTCACTGCCCTCGGTTTATGGTTAAACGGAACGTTCCGGTAGATTTTCATCGTAGCAGCAGTGAAGTTCGCCATTTTGGGTGCGGACTTTCTTCGGCATTTCGGCCTTCGCGCACAACCGCCACTTTCACGTTCCCGTGTCGCAAACAACTGTGCAAGGAAATCCTTTGAAACACCCTCCGCTGAGCCCCACTCTGCTCGGGCCGTCTGATGCAGAACGTTTTACTCGCATTCTGCAAGAGTTACTTGAGTTGACGAGGCATCCGCCAGGCAGCGCCGTGGCGAAGCACGAGGTACGCCACTACATCGCCACCAGCGGCCCACACGTGCACGCGTGGCCTCGCCGTTTGCCTCCAGAGAAGTTGAAGGTCACACGACAAGAGTTTGAAAGTGCTGGAGCTGGAGATCATCAGACCCTCGTCGAGTGCCTGGGCATCTCCGCTCCATATGGTGCCAAAGCCAACGCCGGGAGACTGGCGACCATGCGGGGACTACAGGGCACTAAAGCAGGTAACGACTCCAGACATGTACTCGGTACCGCACATACACGATGTCACTACGAGGCTTCACGGTGCCACTATCTTCTCAAAAAACGGCCTGGTGCGGGCATACTATTAGATTCCCGTTGCTTCGGAGGACGTTCCGAAGACCGTCATCGCAACGGTCGGGCTTTTCAAATTCCTCCGAATGCCAATTAGACTCCGAAACACGGGTCAGACATTCCAGTGGTTCATGGAAGGTGCCATACGCGGTCTCAACTTCTGTCACGCTTATTTTCACGACTTTCTAGTCACCAGCAGCACTCCGGAAGCGCATGTTAACCATCTGCGCATCGTCTTTCAGTGCTTAGTGGAGCATGGCGTGGCCGTGAACATGGTCGAATGCGAGCTTGGCGTGCGAGAGCTCTCCTTTCTTGGACACCTCATCTCTGCCTGAGGGGTTCTTCCTTAACCCAACAAGGTTGAAGCCGTGCAAGGATTTCCGCAGCCCACCGCCAAGCACCAGCTTCGGGAATTTCTGAGTTTGGTAAACTTCTACTGCTGTTTCATTCCCCGCTGCGCCAGATCCTTCAACCTCTCCAAGACCTGCGGGCCACTACAGGAAATGGCTCAGGCACCCTCTCGTGGTCTCAAAAAGCAAAAGAAGCCTTCTGCGAGGTCAAGGACGCCTTGGCAAACGCCGCACTGCTTGAATACCCAAGGTCCGGTGTCCCGCAAAGTGTAATGATGGATGCCTCCGATACAGCCGTTGGGGCTGTATTACAGCAACTCGTCTGGGGAATCTGGCGCCCGATTTCCTTCTTTTCGAGGAAGCTAACGCCTACTGAGCACCGCTACAGCTCATTCGGGAGAGAACTGCTGGCTATGTTCGCTGCCATACGAAATTTCTGCCATTCCCTGGAAGGCGTAGAGTTTTTCGTCCTCACCGATCACAAGCCGCTTACTTATGCATCGTGCTCGCTAAGCTTCAATGGCGGAACGCACACAGCACGTGAATGGTGCCAAATGTCCTATATATCAGAGTTCACGACTGATATCCTCCACGTCAAAAGCGGTGACAACGAGGTAGCAGACGCTTTCTCACAGAATCCTGTGAACGCCATCCCGGCCACACTACAGGTTCATTTTCCCGCTTTGGCAGCCACTCAACGTGACGATGACGAACTGAAGCACCTGTTGACCACGACGACTGCCCTGAATCTTGAGTGTATTTCATTCCCAGATCTGAGGACAAGGTTTACTGTGACACAAGTGTCAGCAGAATTTGCCTGTTTGTGCCCGCGAGCCTCTGTCGCCATGTGTTCGAGTCCTTGCACAGACTGTCTCCTCCGGGGATTAGAGCGACCCAAAGACTGGTGATGGCAAGATTTGTCTGGTCATACGTAAATCGAGACGTCCGACGCTGGGCACGTGAATGTGTAGCTTGCCAGCGCTCTAAGATGCAACGCCCTACTTCGACAGCACTGGGAACACTCACATCTCCGGATTCTCGCTTTAATCATGTCCACCTGGACATCCTCAGCCCAATGTTACCCTGCCACGGACAGGCATACCTGCTGACATGTGTCGAATGGTTCACCCGCTGGGCGGAGGCCATCCCTATCGCGGAAAACACTGCCGAGACGGTTGTGAGTGTTTTCCTGTACCATATGGTAGCTTGTTTCGGAGTGCCCTCCCCGGTAACAACAGACCGTGGCGGAGAGTTAGAATCAGCTCTTTTCACTGCCATAAGTCAGCTGATGGGCACCTCACGCATACATACGACGGCGTACCACCCCATGAGCAATGGCACGGTGGAGCGCTTTCACCGCTAGCTGAAGGCTGCGCTCACGGCAACCGAATAACACAACTGGGTGGAGGCCCTCCCACTCGTTCTTTTGGGTATACGGTCCACCTTGAAAGAGGACATTGGCTCCAGGGCCGCTGAGCTGGTCTACGGCACGACACTCAGGCTGCCGGGAAAGTTCTTTGCGCGTGGCTCAGAGGAGGCATCCATAAATTTCAGCGACAATGCACTTTGCCTAGGCAACGTCATGAGCACACAGCGCGCGGTACTCGCACGACCCCGCGGGATGCGTGTAGTGCACGTCGACCCACAGCTCACATCTAGCGCATATCTGCTTGTACGACTCGACGCGGTTCGGCGACCTCTTCGGCCAGCCTATGATGGGCCCTTTTAATTCCTCCGCCGTGGCAACAAACAATTCACAGTCAAGAGAAGCGGCTGGGAGGAGGTGGTGTCGTTGAACCGCATCAATCCAGCACACATGGACCATGACGACACCGTGTTTCTTCCGCTAAGAAAATCATCACCAAAACCCCCCGCTTCACTGCCAGCCCAAGTCCACTAGGTGCCCTCCCGGCTTAAGCATGGCGGGCGGCTATCAGGAGCATCCTCTCGCCTGGACCTTCAACTCCGTTCGGAAACTCACTAAGAGGGAATGCTGTGGCGGCAGCCAAGTAGAACCAAGGGTGTTGAGCCAAGACGCCAGGCAGAGCCCCCCTCCGCCGTTCTTCAGAACCCGAATAAAAGTGTTGACGTTAGGTATTTACGCCGCGCAATTATCTTGTCCTACCGCGCGCACACGTTTCCCAACAAGACCATCAGAAAGCGACATCATCGTTGTGACAGTTCGTCAAAAAACGCCGCAGATTATGAATTGACAGCGCCACTCCACCACCCTTCTCTTCCACCGCCCTTGCTTCCCAGGCCGAAGAAGACCAGCGCACCCAACATACCAACAAACTGCAGTGTTGCAGTTGAATCAGTTTTGTCTTTATTACTGAAGTCACAGCCGCCTACAATTTTAAAGTGCAATACCTCGCACTCACGAAGCAGAGGTCTCACGCTCGATTCCGCGCGCCGGAGTCTTTCAGGAGTGAAGCTCCTCATAGTCTTACTTTGTCACTAGTTACGCAAAGCGATTAGAAAAAAAAGATGAGAAAGAGAGACATGACCACATGTCTCATTTCCTAGATGACGTTACCTTGCTGCTAGGTTCCATAGTGCCGCTACTTTCCGATTGGCTACTGCGCACGCTTTGCGGGAGTGCGCGAACGAGTGCCTCCCTCAGTGTCCTGAATATCAATGGTGGGGCACGGACGGAGCAGAGCGGCGGACGCGTTGAAGGCGCTTGCGCTCAGCTTCCTTGGATCGAGTCTCGTCGGGTTTTTCGAACGCGATCAGACGCATGGGCGCATGCTCGGACGGACAGGCACACGGAAGGATGGACGAGCAAACGCCTCGTCCCACTGATCATCAGTAACTCCGAGAATATATTGTAAATTTTTGTGGATTATTATTAATTCGATGTCGATGACGAAAATCCAGGAGAGGGCTTTCGTATGGTTGCTATCGCTATACAATAAAAATTGGCAGATCCCACGCACAGTAGGAATCGATGATCTGCGAAGCACGAATGAGGAGGGTTCACATGCACTCTAAAATCAGCACAATGTTACGAGGTGGAGGTAAAGGATGCCGTACATAACTTACGTGTCATGATTATCATGTTTGGATGTGTCATCACGTGATACCGTGTCGTCGCGTGTCGTCACGTGATACCATGTCGTACGTGACACGTGATACCATGTCGTCACGTTTTTGGATCTATTCAGGTCACGTGATACCAAATTTATTATATGTGGAGCTAGCAAAACGGCCACGAGCACGCCATGAGCATGGTATGTCGTGATTTTTTAAATCACACACTTGTCAGCATTATCATGTTTGCACAAATCCTATAGTTTCATCCTCCGTTGACGTCACGTAACACAGATTTGCTATGTGTTACGGCCGCGAGCGCATCATGAAGGGCAAAATATACTCCGATGTAGCATTGAAGTGCGTGCACGCTGAGCATAGCTACACTACGTTAGCAAAACGCGAACAATTTGTAGTTTGATACCAGATGCGACCGGCGCGACCTGTGCGACCAGCGTTCGTCGGCGCGGCCCGACGGCATCCGGCACGAAATGCGACATATTGCATTTCGCGCTGATGCGTTACCCAGACCACACTGCGTCTCCCACTTTTCGTGACGGAGGGACGCTGGGCGCGCTGAAACGCGCATGCGTCAAAGCTACGCGGCGCGGCGCGCACCTGCGCGTATATGGCAAGACCGGCACCAGGCGTGGGAACGCCGGCTTGACGCGACGAAATGAACGCCGGCGAGCACGCGCACCGCGTCATGTCGAAACATATTGGCTCCTTGACTGTGGTATGTAGTCGTAATATCACATGACACGCATCTCATGATTATAATGTTTACACCAGTCACATACCTTCGTCATTCATTGACGTCACGTAGGACAAAATTGGGCATAAGTGAAGATAGCGAAACGGCTGCAAGCGCATCAAGAATGTGCCATGTAGTCATGTTGTTACATGAAACGCATATCATGATTATCGTGTTTGCACCAGTCACATACCTCCACCATCGATTCGCTTACCGTAATACCAAATTTGGTGTATAGGACGCTAGCGATATGGCCGCGAGCGTCTCATGAGCGTGGCATGTAGTCTTGTTACATGACACGCTTGTGATTATTTTCATCTTAGGTTTTGTCGCTTGTGTTCGACATGCAGTCATCTCATACCATACCAGTTTTTCGACATGCCATGTGAACGAAACCACCGCAAGAGCGGCAGGACAAAGAATTGTAAATCATGACATTCATGGCATACATGTCATGAAATTCATGTTATGAGTTGTCGATGATGTTCTTCATACAGTCATGCTGTACCATTTCAAGTTTATTATTGATACCATTTTGAAAACGGCCAGGAGAGCTAAAAGTAATAAGCGGCTAGATAGATAGATAGATAGATAGATAGATAGATAGATAGATAGATAGATAGATAGATAGATAGATAGATAGATAGATAGATAGATAGATAGATAGAAAGATAGATAGATAGATACGCTGAAAGTCACTGAGGTTCGCTAAATAATGCTTCCCATTCAAAAATATTTGTTTAGAAAGTGACCCAAAAAGCACCAGTAAAAATAAAAACACGCTTTTACAGGGAATGCCAACTGAACCTTCAGATTGCCAACTTAACTCACCAACCCGTGCGCCATGCTGTCATGTGCAATGAATGTTTCACTGTGAAACCTCTAGTCAACTTACAATTTAACCATTCAACCTCACTTTTGTATGACACGTACTCGAGATGGACGGGATATGCACTTGCTGCTAAAATTTGCACATTTAATAATCAATAACAACTGCTGCCTGTGACGATTGATACTGCAATACTGGCAACAGCGCTATCTATTTTTTAGAATTCATAATTACTAAGAAAGTCCAGTGGACTGAGGAGCCAGTGGAGTTTACCGGCGGTTACTCTCAAGTTTAATGTCCATTGCTCGCTCGTTCTAAAGAACGACATCTGCACAGACTTTGCGACGCTTCTTTATTCATTCTTTAAATACGTCCACAAAATTGATTGGGTATTGTGATGATTTTCGCGCGACGTACAGCGCAGTTGTTCCAGGGCACTGCTGTAGCTCTGTCGTTAGCAACAACTACATAACGACTTGGCCGCAATGAATTCAGTGCACCGGAAACAATGTGATGTCATATTGGTTCAGTAAGAATAAAAATTGATAATTTTGTATAAGTGCCAAGAAAGTGCCGGTGAGTGCGAAGGCAGTTGTCGGTGAGCAAAGGCGTACGTTTGCTGAAAGTGCTGGAATCGTCTCGCATAGATGTTAGTCGCTTTTTGCGCAGACACCGTACACACTAAAAGAATGTTTCATAAAAGATAATTGATGCCACGACTGTGCTGTATTGTCATTCTTGCTCGTCGGAATATTGTATTCTCTGCTCTTTTCTGTCTTTTTTCTCATTTTACTTCAGCTTGCGCAGCAAGTCGAGTTGCAAATTTATACCTAATAGTCTGCAAAAAAAGATTCCTTCAACCCAGAAGCGCCGATAACACTTGTACGCGCTGAGTCGCTAGGCCCGACTTTTGATGGAAATCATTGTGGTAGATCAGAAGGGTGAAAGTCAAACTCACTGGGGCTCGTCTTCACGCATGTGGAAGTTAGACGATTTCGCATTTTAGCCTAGGCCGCACATCGTAACTTCAAATCACAGCTCAAGTATTTTAGTGTGGGCGAATGGCCAGAGTTGTGTTTAAATGGGGCGGTATCAAGTGACCACTGAATTCTGGTCAACAATTCTGGTCCTACACACTTACTGTCGCTAGTAGTGTCGCTGTTCACAGTGACTCCTCTAGTCTTTTAACAACACAACAAAGCAGCACATCGCGCGCATGTCAAATTGATGTGTGCGCACGAAGTGTAAACGTTTACGGCCGCATTCGAAAATTGAGGCGTTATTGACACCGCATAAAGAAAAAAGCGTAATAAAAAGCCTAATCAACGGCGTTGGTCTCTTTTGACCGTGAAAACATTTCTGTGCGCACTCAAAAAATGAAACACTGCAAATAAGTGATTTCACATTCTGTCATCTGCTTTTTCATAATTCCACCATTATCCACCAAGTTTCCATCACTCCAGCATCATCCAGCTTCTTCCCCAAGCCATCCACCAAACACGTTTTAGATCGCCATCATTAGCCGGCATTTTCCAGTATCATCATCGTTGACTCAACACCATCACTATCATCTGCCACCATTTTTTTCCCTCTACCGGTCATCAGCCATAAGGACCACTACAGGTTCCAACATATTCACTATTATTTCCACCATATCCAGTATACTTTCCAACATATCCACTAACGAGTCCATCGTCCACCAACCCAGGATTTTCAACAGAAAACGATTGTACAGGGCTATCTGAAAACTCATTAACATAAACTGTGCTCAGCTAGACGCAATGAAACATTGTCTACAGCAAGTTCGTTCTCTATGTCTTATTATGCTGACTTAGAGAACAGTCAAAATAGCCGCGAAGCATTGCGTTGGTATCATTGTTGCTCCTTTGAACTTGAGCCACGTTAGAAAGGTCGTAATAATGATGTAGGTGCGCAAATAATGACCTAAAGAGCACGTAGAGAGGGGGGGGGGGAGAAAGTGAAAAGCAAAAAGAAGTGCACTCAGGCTTTCACGCAAGTGAGTCTATTGTTGGTTCAAAACGACGGTGATAACGGGCAGGCCCAAGCCCACAGCATCTTGCACGGTGCGATTTCCCGTGATCTCAGGCAAACAGCCCAAAGATCAACGCGATGAGAGCTGTTTGCAGTATAGCCTTAATTATCTGTGTACCTACGTTCATAGAAGCTCACTGGGAAACGGCCAGACATTCGAGTTCTCAAATTTTTGGTGAATGGACGCTCCACAAGTACCCGTCACAATCCTCGCATTTTACCAGACTTGCCTATCAAGCTTTCACTAGTGCGATCAGTGCTCCTTCCCTGCACGGAATTTTTCTAAGGTTATCTAAAGCTGCTACACAGGTAACAAAAATGCAATTTCAAGCGCTTTTATTCTCACACATACTCTTGCTTGCTGTCTTAAGGCACTAATATTCCTGAATAAGCTGACGTACAGCCCTGTTTGCAGCTCTATTTGTTGTACACCACCACAGAATAATTGCGTATAGTAGCACTCGTAAATAGAAAAAAAGTCGCCTTTTCTGAAGTCAGTGAGTGACTTGACTGTAAAGCTGCTGATTAACTAATGGACATTTGTGTAACTGATGTACGTGTACGTTCATTTTTAGGTGGGCACTTGATTAAATGAAGTCACTAAATAATCTAATGCACAAGTTTTAAACAAGCTAAATGCTCAATAATTCATGAACTACCAAGACCATAACCGGAAAAAGATTCAACCCACCGAAACATGGTAGAGGTCTTGTTTATCTGTTAAATTTGTGACTGTCACTCGAAATAAGAAGAGAGCTTCTATATTCGCTGCACGAGCTATCACTTAATACTTTTCATACCTGCCGACCATGGTTATTGTTGTGGAAGTGGTATTGTGTGGCCAGCAGAAACACAAATGAATTTCTTCTCATTGACAAACGAAGATGTTTTTACGTCCCATTGTTTATCCACAAGCAGAGAAAGCAGCATACCTGACAATGCCGCGCTTGTGCCTTATAGGCCTCATATTTATTGGTGGAATATGGAAAAACTAATTTATGTCGTACAACCTGCAAAAAAGGTATTAAAGTGAATCTTTGTGAATCGCTTGAACAAATTTATAGCATTATGTATTACTATTTGAAAGACCAGTAAAACATTTCTCGCAATATCGGCTCAACAATGTTATATCACAGCCAATGGCAACACTTGCTTAATCACCTTCGAAGTGTGTAAACCCTTTGCACTCACATACATAATTTTTCACTGCTGACACTGTTGCAACTAAAGGTATAAAGCTCTTTTACGAATCTGTCGCAGCTTAGTCGTTGCGTCCACTTTGATTTCCTCCAACGTTGCCAAACGTTTCCTCTAATGTACAGCTCCATATGAGGGGATAGTCACACGTCATTTGGAGGAAAACTCGGAAAGAACCCAAATTTTCCTGAACTTAGGCTGCAGAGACGAACAGATTGTATTTACCGTGAGATATTTTAGCACAACATGTGTTGTGTGGCGTGGTGTAATAGAAGTGAGTGTGGCGAAAAAGCAGCAACCTATTACAATAGAAACATTTCATCACTGCATCTGAATACGTTACGAGTAATAAAAAAACTGTGTGTGTGACAAGGGCTACAAATGAAAAGCAATTAGGTAAACTTTGCCATAGACATAGCGCTCGCGCTCTGGTTCATCATTATTCGAGCTTTTCGCTAATCCCTAGTGTTTTCTACATGTCGTCAAACGAAGTCAAAATGAAAGAGAAATTCTGAGAATCTCGCCACCCGTGACTACACTATGTCTAGAAGCTGCCCTATTAAATCATCTCCTTATCAGGAAGGGCAAATGGTTGCTATAGGCAACTTCTGTACATCTAGGTGCCATCATAAGCTTTCGAAGAACAAAAGGCATGCTAGTTGGTACATATAGTTATGAAGAAACTTCGAACGCGAATCAAAGTTCGGACCCAAAAGGAGAAAGACAGCAGTGCTACCATACTGCAAGCTTTATTGGGTGAGATTACGGGGTCTCGCGGGGAAAACAACTCTCTCGAAACACACCATGTACAGCAAACGCGCGTACATTTATGAATTTGCTTTTATAGCAACAACATAACTAGTTTTATGTAATGCACCACTATCGGCACCCTAAAGAACCCTATGCAATATGCCTATGCAATTGCATAGTATAATAACAAGCTACCACGAGCGTGGTGTCGCCGACAGTCGACTCACTACGAGGGTTCTTCTGGAACCGACCCATGGTTCTCGTAGTCCGTGGATCCTCCACAGGAGACGTCCCATCAGAGGCCATGTCAAGCCCTGAAAAGACTTCTTACTGTTTCTCGTGCGCACACCTCGGTACTTTTTTAACTCTGAAGCATGAAGCATTTCTTAGTAGACTGCAGACACTTTGAACGTTTTTAAACATGCACTTATCGAGCTATCCAGCCAACTACGTATCAGTGTCTCGTTATCGCCGCCTTTAGTTGGGGTAGACTAAATGTTACGTGTGCTTGTAACAGCTTCTCATAAATATATATGACTAATTCTTACACAAATAAGTGAAAATGTCAGAGCGTGTGTTGTCGTACGCTTAACCCCAGACACGTCCGGCACATACCCATAAACAAGCCGCCATGGGCCGCTATGATTCAGAGGTGATGCACAGTTCTTAAATACCCAGGCACGGTGAGAACAGACAATAATTTATTCAAATGTGAGAACATCACGAAAAAAATCAACGCATCCCTATGCAGTGAATCATGATGAGGGGCCGATAATTCACAACAATTACGTTGAAATCGCCGACCAGTACCAATATTAGATAGATGGACGGATGGACTGATGGATGAACAAACTAACGGACGGACGGATGCGCGTATTATTAGACAGATTCCGGACATAGTACAGTCAATTCTTAAACCATATGCACGCTATGTACGTGCTGTAGACGGTTTTTCACACAGTTCCGTACTTGCGCTAAAATTGAGCATGTCGGGGAACAGATGGATATAGTGCCACTCTTATTGCTTCCCTCCTATACCAGGTATCTGCAGTGTCGACCTGACGAATGTGAGGAACAAAATGTGAGGAAAAAGTCTGAACAGGAATAACCAGAAAACTCTGCATGGCGATCAAGTACGCCAAGGCTCAAAAGTCCTTTAGAAAAAGACCCTATGCCGGCCTAACGTTGGTCAAGTGTTACTTTTGGTTCCAGTCCTGGCTATTCAATTTTATGAGCAATACATATGTACTGCTATACAAGTGTCACGTTGTCTTAACTTCAGTTGTGCACTCAAGCACCATTCACTGATATTTTAGCACTAGCCAGCACTGCCACTATTGCAAGCACAAAATACATTATTATCACTTTACCGATTCTAGTATTGATGAAACGTATGTTGCTGTCGACATCGTTACGCAACCGAGAACAACTGGTTACACAGAACACATGCAACTGTTCAAAATGTACGTGCGTACAACGTTTTCACAAAAATTAGTCGTGCTTTGTAGCGTTTCGCTCAATAAAAAGTTACCCCCCAGTCACCCTCCCTGGGCATGATTTGCGTAATATAGATTATGAGCATACGTCGGATGTGCCGAATTCTCGTTTTAGGTGCTACAACATCCACATAAGGTATTACCGCCAATTCGATTCGCCCGCGCTCCTGATTGCGAAGCTGGTGCTGTTTAACATGCTTCTGGTTAACCTGCCTACCTTTTCTTTAGCTGCTTTACTTTCTTTACCATCTTTGGTAAGGCGCCTGTAAACCACCTGTAGCATGGAATGGGGCAAACCAGGATCTTTCAGTCTTACTGCCGGCTCATTGAAGGCGCGTAGCGCTCGGCGGAGGCGCGATTTGGGTTGTCTTGAAGTGAAAGGACTGGAAACTCAATAGGGGCTTTTTAGACATAATGGCATACCTAAAGCTTTGTGATAAGCTGGAAATATCAGGCCAAAGTCTAAAAACAGCAGGGTACGTGTTTCCAGCCGCCACCTCCTAAGTGAACTCAAACCTCGAAAAGGCATTTGTAATGTGAAACGATACCTCAAGAAAGAAGGGGTTCATTTCATAGCACTTTTTAGTGCAAGACGACACCACAAAAAACAAGACTGAACACAGCGCTTGAAACCAACTAGCCCGCCGGCGCATTCTATGAAATCTCCACATCTCGCTTTATGGAAGGCACTATAATAACCGTAAGAACATTTATATTTGCACACAAAGTACTACAGTACGCATAGTTCTATAGTACATAGTCCCATATTAAATGGCACACACTGCAGTACGAAAAGTCAAGACTTGTTGGCGATAAAGTTATTATTCAGCATCACGTGCGAGGTGCCGGTGTTTATTATTTTACAATGGGCCCCACGTGTTCCTCAATAGCAGTACTAAATTGTCCTTGGAAGCCACATGCTCTGCAGTGCCACACCGTTTTTTTTCTTACAATGTTCTAGTAGGCTTTTCCTTTCCGGAAGAGAGAGCTTCTTTTTAGCGTCCAGTTTTGATAACGTAGATTAGACTGGCCAATGTTGAGCAGTTTAACTTGGCTTACGGAAAACAGTTCTACTCAAGAGCGAGGAGCAGTAACGTCACACGGCGCACAGCGATCGCACCGGAGAAAGCCTTCAAGCTCCTGGAGAGACATGTTCCTAGTTATCTGGTGCTAGACTAGCCTCACACGTTCGCTTGTCCGCCCGAGCACCCATTCACGGTCTTCCGTCAGTTCTTCCATACTTCATTTGTCCGTCCATCTATCCGCAGTTGGTTCGTTCATTTATCTATTCGTATATCAGTGGTTTTTGTGTTCGTCGGTTCATAATATGTCCAACAGCGCATGCATTCAGTTTCAGTTTCAGTTTCAGTTTTTGTTTATTTTGGACATAGTTACATGACATGAAATATGTCCACGAAGCAAGGCAAAAGGAGACTCGTATGTCTCCTGACGGTGTGGTTCGTCCGCCCATGAGTAGCTCACTCTACGAATATTTTGGCATTGCCTAGCTAAGCCACTCCTCATTTGTTTTCTCAGACAACATTGTTTATAGTATTAGCCACTCTAAGCATAGGATAAATATTCTTTTTTTATTATGATGAGTTTTACGTCCAAAAATCACGATGTGACGCCGTAGTCGAGGGCTCCGGTACCTTGGGTCATCTGGTTTTCTTTAACATGCACGGACATAGCACAGTACGCGGGCCTCTATCACTTCTCCTCCAACAAAATGCAAATGCCGTGGCCGGGAGTGAACCCGTGCCCTTCGGGTCAGTAGGCGAGCACCCAAGTCATTTGTCCACCACGGTGTAGAGTAAGAGTAGGAAGGCATATATTGCTGCCTTACAACGGTGGCGGCACGTATAGATGTCCTCAAATTATTATATCTTAGGAATCCCCATGTAATCACTCCCTGCTTAGCTTCCAGCCTGCTCGTTCCAATGAAAGAAGAAAGCAAGCGCTGATAGCAAGCGACAAGCCTCTTAGACTGCGCTTGTTTCTTAATCAATTGGTGAAATATTGCTGAAGCTGTTTGTGGCACAGTCAACTCCACCACAAACGTCACTCCGGTATTACTTGGAGAAGTGGTTTACTAATTCGCTAAGGTAAAAAAAGAAACAAAATCGAATGCTTACAACCATAATACCATGCATTTATAACTGTTTATTTGATCTCTTTGCAGGTTGTTGCCGGCCTGAATTACAAGCTCGAAGTAGAACTGGCTAAAGTCAGCTGTGGGTTTCTGCATCGAGTTAGAACTCTTTAGGCGTTTTTTTCGTTTTTAATGGTGCCTTCACAACGAACGACGCATACTAAAGTAGTTAGGCTATTATTTCAAGTGATGCGAGGTGTGTACTGGCAATAGTTAAACGTGGTCTACTACGTCAAGAAATTATTATATGACTTTCACTGTAGAATTAGCTCTTGTTCCTTTCTTCGATTCTTGCAGCACGATTATGAAAGACGGCATTATGCGCAGAATCTTGTGTGCTTCTCTGGACAGGTAAGATTTATTCTGTTCTCTTCAAGCAGAAATTGAAATGAAAAGAATAGGAACCAGTATGAATGTTTATAGGGGCCGAAAAGCTGATAATTCAGCCTTAGTCCACTTGCGGACCTGATACTCAGCTTTACAAAAAAAAAGGGGGGGGGGGCGTGTAGGAAAAAGGCGATAAAAGCTGGCGATGAAGACAACTTCTGAAAATATAGCCTTTTGTCGAGATCTGTTGCACGTAAAAGCGAACTTTAAGCGCTCTCAGAATATCATTCTCATGACGGGGTGGTGGTCGTACAAGAACGTTTACATACGAATCACCTCATGGCGAAGCTCAATTCGTTGGGCGCAACCACCCTTACTGCGCACGCGCAGCAGCTAGCCAAATCACTTGCAGAACATGCTCACGCGTTAGCGAGTTCCGGCCTGTTTAAGCGGCTGGGTAAGATGCCGTGGCCTCCCTCTCTTTCACTCTCTCTGCAATCACGTGATGGCACCGGACAATGAAATTCTGCAGACGCACGACGAACGAAGGCTTTTTATTCTAGTCAGAACGAGCTGGCACACACTACCAGCAGTCTGGCCTGCGTAGCTGGCTGTGTAAGAGACGGTGGTCACTACCCCTTATTCTCGCTCAGCAGTCACCTGATGGCATCAAGAAACGAGATTTTACAGACACGCGATGAACCCACGTGCAGCCGCGTGGTGTGTCGATGAAGCCATGTGGTGTGCTCCAACAGGACTACGGGACGAGTAACAGTGAAAGAAAATACAGTGAATTCCTGGTATGCTTCGCTTGCAAGGAAGCGTGGACAACGGTCAAGGTGGCCATGTTGAAGGAAACGTTAAGTCCACTCATGCGCTCTTTTGCATGCTACATATGGCTCCCGTTAGTGAGAGATGGTGTTTGCTATTTCGTTTTTTTCACAAGCCTTTGTTTTGTATATTTCGGTGATGCGCTATCTAGGGTGTGAAAGCACCATCAATCACGATCTGAAACATGGATTCAAGGGCCACCTACTTCGCCGTCACTCATTGTATAGCTCACGAATGGTAATATTTGTAAGTGACCAATGCTGTACATTGTAGTTTTGCACAAAGACGTGGTCGTGAAACACAAAAAGCCCATGCGCAGATGTCGATATGTCGTCTTTGTACAGGCTCATCCTGGCGGTCTCTGGTACTACATCGGCGAGTCCAATTCGAGTTAAGTGGAATAACATCCTGTTTAAGATGCCGCCCTGATGAACACCGCAAAGAACCTGATGGCAACTCGTCTCTCCAACTATCGCCGTCATATTTATGATCCAGCCTGTAAGGTTTTTCACTATGCACAGCGGTATAGAATGTGCCTGTGACAATCCCGTGAATTCTGCACCGCCTCAAACTGACCTGGAGTGTTTTTCCTCAATACATTTATAGTTCTGAAGCTCAGGTTGACTGCCAAACGAATCAGTTCCTTCACGTACTATCTTTCCATATTTTCGTCACATTTATGAATTGACACTCCGGGGGGTCATGTCAATGCAAGCACACACCTCATCCGCCTTTCCTTCCTCCACCTCGTTCAATCCGGTAGGGTGCGCAAGTTGGGTGCGCACTATTTTTAGCAAAATACGACTTTTGTATATTTACATAATCGCCAACGACTTCTGCGTAGTTTTCATGTCGAGAGGTCGCCCCGAATCTTGGGCCGACAGTCAGAATAACAGTGCTCCGCAAAGAGAGCTGGCATTGCTATGTTTCTTAGGATAATGGGAAGGCCCACAGGTGAAAAACAATCTATCCATCTTCAGCAAAAACCACAAAAAAATCATGGCACACGATAAAAGAGCAGAGGCAAACATAAAACAGACATTTTTTAGGCCCAATAATATTTCTGGCTTTTCAAATAACATGAAGCTGCTGGCTCGTATTTTCGTTTCTGAATGAAATAAAATTGGCCGAGTCAACCCAATGTCCATTCTGCATAAACTGTGCAGCTGTGGTTCTCCTGTGCATCTGCTAAGATTTGATGTATTCTTTTAACTGAAAGTGTTTTATACCGGGGCCCGACAAAGCAACAGTGACGTATTTCCATCGCGGAAATCACAACGGTAGAAAGTACAAAATCAGAAGTAAGAAGAAATAGTTCCGCCAGCAGGCACTGAGTGAACGGCCTCTTTGTTCACAGCATCAGCTGCCGAGCATGCTATTTACAGCGCCATGGGCTCAAACGGCTTTACAATAGCTCTTTTTACAACATCTCGCATATCTCGTACATTTAGGAATTTTATTTCACAGTGCTTTTTGTCAGCAGGGTCGTGTTAATTACTTTGCAGCTCTTGGAGCTGCAAAGTGATTGATCGTTGTGATGCGCTTCACGATAATCACCATGTGTCGAAAAAGCGTCGGCCTAGCTCATAGCGTTCATCCAAATCAAAAATGTGTTAGCGACGCACGCCTACATCTAGTATCTATCTATATTATCTCGCTAACGCTCACCGCGAGAAAATTTGCAACCACGCTTCAGGGGCTTCAGGGGTGATATGTCACGCTTAGCGCTTTCCTATTTTCCAGCCATGGTGCTCAATCATACTGCGATTGTGAGGTTAGCCCAAGTTGTCCGTCCCATCGGCGGCTCTGTTTTGGCTAGGACGTTACGCTTCCGCTGTTGATTGACATATACAGCTACCATAATGCCTTCTTTGTCAATTGATCAAGGACGTTAGTAATCGGGATAGAGACGTACTACCAAGCGTCAGTGCAGGTGCATCAATTTTAAACTAAACTATGCTATAACTACAAAAAAAGATATACACAGTGCAAACTGTCTTATAGCATATCAATGTCCAGCAAACATTCAGTTACCAATATATGCACACGTTTACCTTTACGGGTTCGTTTTCCGTCTTGTGTATGCCCATTTGGTGCGTGTGGTATGCTTGAGGTGGGCGCTGCAAGTTTCAAGCTGCATGTCGTTTTTCACGCGACATTACAATCAATCTCTGTAGCATCTATTCAATCACCCTTGTGGCAAAAAAGCGCCCAACAACGCCGAGATTTCTTTTCACAGCAAGTTCCATTTTCCTGATACAGCGATAGCTAAACACATGGATCTGCTGCGTTTCTTGTGATAATTGTTAATTTTCATGTCGGTGCATGTCATTGCGTCAGTCGTACAGTACAGATGCTGAAAAAAGCACGATGGGGATCTGCTGCTTCACCTGCCCTTGCTATTACTGTTTTACGCTTCGTGCACAGAAATACGAAAGAAATATTAAGGACACAACCCACATAGACACGAGTTGCGTCCTTATTACTTCTTTAGAATGAACCAACTAGCCCAACAACACGCTACCTCCATACACATTCAAACCGTCTGTCTACGTTTCACTTTTCTGCTAGCGCATCTTCTGTGATTGACACAGCCTCGACATCTGTGGGCGTATCTTGGTGTGGGAGGGCTAGAATCGACGTACTGATCTGTTGTGGGGCCCAACCCTAGAACAAGTCGACTGCTAAACAGCTCAAAAACTATATTTATATCCTGAAATGACGTGCAAAGAACTGTCCTATACCTCGCTTTGGTTCACATTGTTTACGAGTTATGATTTAAATGAGACTAACCGCAAATGAAGTATTAGATATTCTTGCTTCTTTTATATAAGAAGCGAAGCATCTTATGGACGAGTTTAATCTGGTCTGTCATGACTACCCTCACTGCACATGTATGTCCTGTTCTCCTACTTTCCTGCTCTTTCTCCTGTGTTGCCTCGCAACACCGACAGCGTCTACTATAGATACGCTCACTGCCCCCCTCTCTCCCTGCAAGGCATATACACCGCAGTGTGCATCTCCTCATTTATCTCATTCCAAACACCCCCCCCCCTCTCTCTCTCCTCGCCAAACCAACGCAGAGAGCACCTACAAGCCAGTGTCGTAACTGAAAAATTGAATGCTGACATTGCATAAGCGTTTCCTGGCCACCCCATATAACATAGACACTAGCTTTTCACCAGCTTGAGGTAGTGCCGGTGGGAGAAAAATCCTGTGCGTTGTTGAGCGATGAAAGTTCACAGCGTGCGCGTTAACTAAAAGCGGACACTGGGTCTTGGTGTCCAGTCTATGTCTCCTGTCTGTTGTTGCCCACTAGCAGAGATTGACATATTGCAAGAGGAAACATCGGATCATCACTGTACTTTACGCCTGCCCAGGTTTCCTTCCTGTGCTACGCTGCCGCCAGTGTAAGCCTTAGTACCCACCGCTTCGCATCTGCGCATCGTTTCCTTTAGCGAAAGATGGTGTAATTTTGTACACACAAACGAATCTTCAAACGCATAACAGGGTGTCCAGGTGGGTGCAAAGAACATGCCGACAGCATAATTGGCTTTCAAATATTTCAAATTTAAGGAACATCACAGAATTGGCGAAGGGGCCCTGCACTAGCGATGTTATTGGTGGCATAAACGAGCACTAAACGCTAGAAGCTTGTTTGCTGTGCAGCATGAGTGTACATTATATGGAGTGCTGCATGATTGCATAAGAGATGGTGTGGGAAGCGACCGGTCTGTAGTTTGAGCCGTTGGATGGCCTCACATTGTGTTAAATTGTGGTACGCATGTTCCGAGCTGGTAGTACTGTAGGATGTCTGCATACGTGGTGAGTAGTTTGTCGCGCGACATATCTGTGTCAGGAGAAGGCCCACGGTGAACCCTACACTCGGCTCGGCAGCTAAGATCTCGTGCGAGTGTGTGCACCAGTGCGTTTCTGCTCAGCAACTCATGGGCTGGGGTCCAAAGGAGTAAGCGGGATGTAAAAAAAGGGGCAAGCAGAGAATAGGATGTGCAATAACTGGTGACAGACGCGGCTGTCATCATAGTTGTGGATCGCTTTTTGAGAGTCACTGATGACAACTTTGCTAATAGAGTCAGCTTGCGCAAGTGAGATTGCAACATCCTCTGCTTCGGTGATCATTTCTGTTTTGCGAATGCTGTGTGCTGTGTGCTGCGCTACGGTAAAATTTTGTCGGAAGAGGTAGTGCCAAGGCGCAGATATTACTCATAACTGGTGACATTCATATATATTACTTGGACGTGTACACATTACAACAGATAACACAAACACCCCAGAGTCATGGTAGTCCCTCTTGCTCGCGTGCGAACCAGAAGACCAACGCCGGCTCATCCAGCTCGCGGTGGAGGCTGCGGTATCCCAAGGGTACTCCGCAGACTTTTTCTGAGATAGTGCAAGCAGTCTTTGTATTGGTCATTTCCAATTTTGTTTTATTTTTTGAGAGAAATAATGACCCTACCACCACGATGGCATGCCTCATAATCACCTCGTAATACATATCTAGAATCAAAATTACTTCATAATGAAGTACCAGTCATTCCACTGATGTGGAAGTAAAAATTTGTCGTGATAATTTGTTTGCCATTGTTGCATGCCTACTCATTTAGCTTGCATTTTTTTCACACCTTGTGTACGTCAGAAATGTATATGCATCTGTTGTATGTTTTGTTTTCTTTGTCTCCACAGGTAGTAGCTGAGTGCAATATTGATTTCCACCACCGAGTCGGAATGGCGACACCTAATATGACATCATTGAAGTGCAATGAGCCATTGTTTGACTGAATTATTTACCATTCCTTGTATGATAACAGGTTCAGTGCGGTGCAAATAACAACAAAGTGTTCTACTTCTCATCATACTCTTTTACTAAGCAGTTCAGTTTCAACAAACGCGTTGTCTTATTTATTGTCATCATATTATCCTAGTCAAAACTGTGCTACTTCATTTACGTGTTATCACTACCAATCACCAACTAACCAAGTTTTCAATCCTGCGTGATTTCTCTCCTTGAGTTGCTTCAGTTTGCCTCGAACAGCTGCAATAAAATGCATAAGAAAATTTGTTAAATGTGTTGGCGATGAATCGAAAAAAGACAACGTTTTTCTGAAGAACACAGGTATATCCTACGCCACTAATGAAAATTCCTTTCCGGAAGGCCGCAATATTATTTAATGACGTCTCTCATAATCATGTGGTGGTTTTGGGGCGTTAAACCCCACATATCAATAATATTTGATGCTGCAGTGTTCGAAAGGAGAGTCTTGGACACGAACAAATGGTAAATTTTTTTTATTTGTGCCGCATATTACATCAGCTATCACTAGTATGTGGTGTGAGCGAATGAGCCAGCAACCTTGTTTGGTCCAGTAAAAAAATATAAAGAGTCAGGTAAAAAAAATTGTGCTACAAGAAACGCAGAAATATAGACACACACAAGAGGAAGATAAAGAAAAAAAAAAACATGACCCAGCCCCGTTGTTTCCTAAGCTTCATATCGCAAGTGCGATTGTGCCAAGCGTTTCTTGCAGCATTGACGATCGCTTCGTAAACTAAAAAAAAATCACGAGGATAATGCACAATGTCAGTGTGGTGAGGATGTTCATAGAAAAAACATGCGCATTGAGTTTCACATTACAAAAAACAGCAATTCCGTGTGGTTTCACGGCCTAGCCATGCTACCTAGGAAAAACAGCTTGGCCGTTGTTTCATCCGATCTTCCAAGAAATCATTGGTTTCATTTGTCTGGCCACTGAACACGTCTTCAACTATTGTGGCTCTAAAATCTTCATGACGTTATAGTCTTCTCGCCTTTAGGCGTGACAAAGGAACCTACTCGAGCAACCTTGCACGTGTGGCTGTACTGTGCGCGCTCTATACTCAAAATATATAAAAAACAGCACAATACCTTGTTGCAATAGGTTGTTGGAGAAACAAACGCTCAGTGCCTTGCGCATAGACTGACGTCCATATTCGAGATTCTTACAAAAGCATTTTTGAGCAATTGACGTTGCATTTATAAGGAGCAAACGTAGCAACGTTGTCGTGCTGCTTGATATTTTAAATGTTGTGCTGCAAAAATGCAGCAAAAGGTCTTGCGTCAGAGTTTTCTTAACAAAATAAATATAAGAATAGCTTGTGCAGCATTAGCGGAAAGCACATAGGTTAGCTGTTGTTGGTCGTTCAGTGAAACTTTGATTGATTGATTTTGTGGGGTTTAACGTCCCAAAACCACGATATGATCATATAAGACACCGTAGCGAGGATTCCGGAAATTTCCACCACCTGGAGTTCTTTAACGTGGATTCAAATATATGAGCAAACGGGCCTGCAACATTTCCGGCTCCATCAGAAATGCAGCCTCCATAGTTGGGATTTGATCCCGTGACCTGCGGGTCAGCAGCCGAGTATCTTAGCCACTATACCACCGCGGCGGGGCCTGGTGAAACGCTGCTACCCTTTTGTTTGTTGCGCAATTGGTTACTGCTTCCCCTGAGATGCCCAAATTTACGCTGCGTTGACGTATGACGGTGATAACGAGTGCCTTGACTAACAATCGAACTGCGTAAAGAGACAGCACTCTCAGCGTCCAGATGCCTGCAAAACGCGAAGGTACAAAACGTTGTATGAGTAAACGGTACATTATCAGCATACCACGAGGTGGTAGTATGCCGCACTAATGCCTAGACGAAAAACGCCAGGCCTGCACGGAAGGCACAGCACAGTCGCAGAGAAAGCTAGAAGAGCGCGTTACAGTGCCCTTTCAAAACACTCATTCGGTAACTACTGCAAGCACACTTGCTTGATATCCACTAGGGCATTAATGATAAATTTTAGGTAGTAGCCAGCATTCGCTGAGCTATTTTTCGTGATTCTTTTCAGAAGCATGGTATCCGCTAAACAAGTGCAAGAAATTTCCTGCCATTTGTTCATGCAGTGGCCGATGACGATGAGGATTTATGGCTGAAGTGGGTATGCACCAGACGTAATGGGGTAACAAGAACAAGCTTTTGTGATGAGCTGGAGATGCTTTAAATGTTAATATATTTGAAATGACACCATCTGTCAAACCAATCGACCAAGTGCAAATAAAATTTGACGATATCTTCCCCATGAACGCTAAACACTTGCCCTCTAAACATTTGATTGGTTTATTAAAACAACACCTGTCTCAATTAGGTACTAATATAGTAATTGGAACCGATGCATCTATGAGTGGCGAGAAGGTAGGTGTGGATATTTTTTCTCTCTCATTATTCTGGTCATTTTCATTACGCCTCCCAGATTATACACCGATATTTGAAGCGGAATTAATGGCCGTTGTACTAGCTATTCGTAAACTTCCTGCGAATCACTCGACAGCTGTGATAGTGTCTGACTCGTATTCCGTGTGTTCATTTTTATCATCGTCGTCGGCATCAGCAGTACTACAAACTTTTAAATCATTAATACCAGCAAACATTCGTCTAGTGCGAATGATATGGGTGCCAGGCCATCGTAGTATATTTATAAACGAGATGGCTGACACACTTGCGCGAACATCTCTTGATCTTCCGATTGTGCCAATCATGCCTCCTACAGCTTATGTAACAGCAGCGAGATTTAGAAAACTTTCCGTTCTTGAAGACTCATCAAAAATCATGATACCGAATCCAGATTTCTCACACCTGCACTTCACATGGAATAATAAATGGTGTCCCACGCGTGAATTGGAAGTCTTGATAACAAAATTACGTTGCTGTGTACCACCTCTTAATTTCTACTTAAACAGGTCGGGTCTGGTGCCATCACCTCTGTGCTCAAGCTGTAACGAACCTGAACATATCGACCATTTTCTTATCACATGTCACCGTTTCAAAAATCAAAGAAAAAACTGTTTCAAAATTTTATTTAAAAACTAGGAATATCACTTATTACTCCCAATATTTTGACTTTTGGGGCCATTTCATTGGGACACAGCGACAGGAACATCTTCGGGGCTCTCTGCGAATTCATATAAAACACGAAAAGATTACCTTGCTGAGTCAGTGATCAGCTCTCGAATTTTACTGGCCACACTACCACTTATTATTTAGCTGATACAGTGCAATGATTCAACTTTCAGGAGAATTTCATATAACGATTTCACCTCAAATATTCAACAAAATCTATTATTTCTCTCCCCCCCCTTTTTTTCTTTTTTTACATCGCGCCAAATTAATTTCACAGTCAAAACACAGTAATCATATTTCTCTAGTCTAGAAAATGTAAAGGTATTTACTTGCATTAACCACCGACTTCTTGGCCGATCCCCCTTAGTGGGTGAGAGCCACAAAAGAAGGGAACAAGCAAGCAAGCAAGCAAGCATTGGACGGGCCACTCGTTGCGCTATTCGCATTGTGCGATGGCTGGTTGTTCTTTCGCTGTTTTAAAATGCCTTATAAGCCGTATTAACGCGACTGCTTTCCTAACATCAAGCCTGCCGAAGGCAAGTTCGCCAACAAGTCATGAGCACCAGAGTAGCTCAGTGGTAGAATACTGGGCTGGCACAGAGCGGATCCGGGTTAAAGCCCCAATGTATTTTTGGTGCTATATTACGGGCACCAGCAGCGGCGGTAGCGGCGGACAACTGCGCGTGACCGGAGCTGTGATCTCATAAAAGTTTTCGCTGTAAAATAAACTGCCAATGCGACAAGCGTCATTGTTCTTAACGGGGACATGAACGTTTGTTGGTAGAGCTCTATGCAGATGGTTGAGAGAATCTGTGGAAGCTCTTCAAAAATTGCTCAGCATTTTGGGCAAGTAATACGAATAATGAAACATAATCCAGGTATGGGTAAATTATAGGCAAGTGTATATATATACGTGTATATATTTTGGAGTGCTGCAGAATTTATTACACTAGAATATAGAGTTCGTGTGTTGCACTACCAGGTGAGCCTGGGGAAATATGTGTGTGTCAGTATGATTGGGTGTGATCGTTTCATATCGCAATCTTTTCTTTGATAATATATGGCTTGCTTCGTACGGCGCATAGACATTCCACGTATTGAGCTCATCTCCTTACTATGCGTCCTTGCGTTATATAAACTGTTAAACTAACCTTCACAATATTTGCTAAACATATTTCTTTTACTTAAATTGGACATTTTGCCATAGCACGTTTTCAGCACTAAAAAGTACACTCTCATACTATGCTTTGTTGAAAGCACCGTCTTTCGTGGAGAAAGTAAAAAAAAGCAAGTTTTGTGGCTTATATGTCATCCATTGTAAGCCGAGTACAACAGAGGCGATGAACACGTGCGAGCCGACAACGGTTTCTTAGAAAGGGCACAATATCAGAGCTGACTTCACACACACAAGACGATGACCGGAATCCGCAGCGTCGTGCTAATTTTCTGCTTAGCTGCGGTAACGAATGCCAATTGGGAAACAGTGAGGCGTTCGACAAGTGGGCTTGTTGGAGGATGGAGGGAGCACAAGTACCCGTCGGAGTCACAGAAGTTTATTACGCTTGCCTATCAAGCCTTCGCTGATGCGCTCGGCGAACCTTACTTGCACGGAACTAATTTAAGAGTTTCGAAAGCTTCGACACAGGTGAGATTCATACGTTTATGGCCAGTTTTAGTGAAAAATTTGTTCTTAAAAAGACATCTTGACAATATCTATCTATCTATCTATCTATCTATCTATCTATCTATCTATCTATCTATCTATCTGCCTGCCTGCTTGGCTGCCTGGCTGTGCAACCGCAAACGTCTGCGATCTTGCGGTGGCGGTTGGTTCAACTTCTAGTATAACAGACTTATTATGGCACTGTATTGTAGCCTAAAAAACAGGAATCATAACCTTTCCACCTGATATGAACTCGTACGCCCTGCCATAAATAATGAGAAGCGAACGTCTTGAGAGACAAACCTTTTTGTTTTAGTGCACAAGTATGCTCCTTACCAACCAGTAGTGATCACACAATTACAGATGCGTTGATCTACCAACAAATTATCGTTTGCAGACGATACCAAACTTTGTCATTTTTAGATCAATTTTATTGGTTCATATAATAAATACATGCTGGAGTTCAACCCAAAAACATGAAATGATTATGAGAGACGCCGTGTAGGAAGGTTCTACAAAGCTTGACAACCTTGAAGTAGGTGCACGTTCTTTATCGTGCACTTGAATTCAAGTAGGCTAGACTCGTACATTAGACTCGTGCGTCTTCACCTCCATCAAAATGACAGCCACTGTGATTCACGTAAATTAACCACAACATAGGACATGAATTCAATTATTTTATCTCTTCCGTATCATTGTGGTAATTAGGCTGATAGCAGGGTTCATTCATTGTGTTCTATCACAGCAGTTTCTATGACGTGTTTTATACTGTTATATACGAGGCTGTGCTAAAGCATCTTTATCAAGCTTATGATCATTTTATTTATCTTTGGATTCGGCGACATTTTGAGGTGAACGGTTGAATTATATGAATCCGGCAAAGTCGAGGATCACACGGCAAATCTTTAAATGGAGGGGTGAGAACTTGGAAGGCTCAAAGAACGAATTCGCTGAACTGAGATTAATGCACAAATCTGCGTTAGTTTTTGCTATAGTTTGGTTGTTTTAGTTTTAGTAAAGATGGGGCTAAGTGGCGAATGAACTAAGCCACTTGAGGTCAAAACCATAGAGTTACTCAGTATACACTAGAGGGAACTCTGGCGCTATTGTCTCTGGGAGCTGCAACACACGGCGCTTCAGCGAGTATGGGATTGATGGGTAGTACACACATTTGTCTAATTTTCGTACTTCTGGCCTGCTTCTGGCTCCGTGTGTGTTCGTGTGACTTAGAGCTGTTTTTTCACGAAAACATAAATTAGCACATGTTCACCTTTCGCGCTTCACAGCCTTATTCTTTCAGGCTTACCATTTCGAATAAAGTCACTAAGTTCAAAAGTGTTCATTCTTTTTTTCAAAACAAAACTGAAACAAAGCAATAAACAAAGCCGCAAGTATAATTTGCCGCCCGCAAAAACGAAGACTAGGCAAATGTGTGTACTACCCATCATTCCCATGGCCGCTGAATGATCGCTGCGCTAGAGTGCCCCCTAGTTAAGTTTGGGAAACTTTATGGTCAAAACGTCGTGTTGGCCTTGAAATAGGGAAAGACGTGCATCGGGCTGGGGACAGCAAAATATTTATTCGGAAGTTTCAGGTTCCCGAACCCAGATTTTCATCATTTCGACAGTTTCGAACTTTATATCTGTTAAGTTTTAGTGTTTTTCTACTAAATAAAAATGCCCGTAAATTACAAAAAGTACCAAATGACAAACACGCTTGTGCGGCATTGCAAACAATCATAGCATTTGCCCCATTGTGCTGTTTCGGCCGGGACGCAACAATGGTGGTGGCTTTACAATGAACACGTTTTGCTATTGGCTACAAGAATGATAACCGCTGTGACGGCTTATCGCTGTCATGAACCGGTGCGAGGGAAACGTGTCATTCGTACGCGGAGCGTTAGGGCGCACTATAGAAGCGTCGTGCGCACTGACGCGTGAGCGAGTTCGCCTCGTGTTATTTTTTTGTATTTCGTGGGCTTTTGTAATTAGCAGAAAAACTCTGAAACCTAACAGATATAAACTTCAAAACTGTGTATTCGGGCATTTGCAAACCCATTTACAACTTTCTCAAGCAATTTTTATCCATCTTTGTTCCTTCAAAAGTTAGGTAATTAAACGAATTTATTTAAACAATATTTGAGAACACAAAAAGTAGTCTAACTCAAGGCAACAATGAGTGACATGCATTTGGTCGTATTTAATTGCGTGTTATGGCGTATTTTTAAACTGTGGCTAAAATTACCTGCGACACTCTGTATATGGCAGCGACCATGCATCTGAGGCTGCTCTATCTGCACATAACGGTGCGCAATATGCAGCCATGTGGTTCTCAAGAATCAACGCAGCTACAAGGCTTTATTCACTGGCCCTTGACCTCATAGTTGCTCAGCAGAACTTGATGTTATTCACGAGCAGTCGTCTACATATGTTGAAACCCACTTTCAAGCTCTCTGTTCCATCAGAAATATCCCAAGCTGATGGGACACTTGTGTGCTGCCTTATTAGAATGACCATAACCTCTAGGTGCAATGACTGCAGCTGCGAAAAAACAATCGCTCGTCTTCTGCGGAAGTGTGCCCGTCTGAACGCGCCAAGACAAGGAGTTGTCAAAGCTCTAGATAGACTACATGGTCGCCCTTTGTCGGAATAAAGAATTTTGAGTCATTGCCATAGTAGATTTTCAGCGCAGAAGCCTTTCGAAGCATTATTACGTTTTTTGCCTACAACTGGCCTCAGAGACAAATTTTAAGGTCGGATTCTCTTTAGTTTTTCTTTTCCTCTTTTGCAATTTTCTTCTCTTTCTGTATTTTTGTAACATCTTTTTTCATCAACTTTTATTCCTTTCAATTCCTCTCTCCAGAAGAGGATAGGTAGCTGGTCTAAGAACTTGCTAATCTCCCTGTCCTTCCGCCTATTTCTTTCTAACTGCTCCTCCTCTTCCTCCTCTTTTAAGGTTTTTTTATATCAGAGCTTGGCGTTTCTTTCATGGACAGCATTCTTTCAGTTGTGCATCTATTACGAGCTGCTGCGATTCAGAAAAAGAACATTTACAAACGCTCTACAAATTCAAAAGCTTTGTATCTGTTGTCAAAACAGTTCCCCACCATGGCGGACAAATACCATTAGAGCGAAGCAACGCTAAACGTTCACAATACCGACATTTCAATGAGCCACTATGAAGCAAACGAATGATTTCCCATTTATTGCATTTGTACTACTATTGTGTGACTTTACATTTATTGTAAACGTGCAATAATATACAATGCGCCTTTTCACTGCCTCATTACGCGATTATATTATCTTACTGCTTTCGCCAGGTCGTCGCTGGTCTCAACCACAAGCTCGAAGTAGAGCAAGCTCAGGTGAGCTGTGGATTCAAGCGTCCGGTAAGTGTTGCTTAGGTACGCCGGCTTTTTTTTTTTGCTTCCAATAGAGCATTTCACGTGAAATCAATATACTCCATTGAATTATTCCAAATGTCAAAAAGGTAAACAAGCTAATATTCATTTGGCTGCTAAACTATGTATTGAAAATTTTAAGAACAAAAGTACGTCAACTAGGGATAGTCAATCATTCCTAAAGTGGTCATGATCCCCCATTTTCAGCCATAATCAGTGTTGTGTGGGTTGATCTTTGTACGTTCACAAACAAGCTGGAAAAATCTCACCGAATTCGGTTGCGTCGGTGATTTATAATTGAATATTTTTATAAAAGAGCGAGGGTATTGGTGGTCGGGCAAAACTGGCGTGCTCGCTAGCCGTGACGTAACAAATCGATTGCTTTGTGAGTATCTGCATGGTGTGCAGCATGGAGGACTATTGTGTTTCATGGTCAGCTGTGCTTGCAATCGAGTTGTTTCAACGTTATTCAACGTGTCACTGAAACTGAATGACTTGTAGCTGTTGAAGCAATGCCACCGCGTCACCCATGCTGCACTGTAGGGTGACAGAGCGTACAGAGTAGGGAGAGTATTGTGGCATTATTTAAGTTTCCTATAGAGCCCACCAAACGCAAGGCTTGGGAGAAAATGTGCGCAGGAAGGACTGGTGTGCAAGTGACGCATCTGTGTTGTGCTCAGCGCACTTCGCGGCAGACTACATTCATAACCAGCGTCTTCTCGGCGAGTTCGGTATACCAGTTAAAAAGCCGAGGCTGCGGCTGAATGCTGTGCCTACCTTGTGGTTGCGAATGCAGCGTCTCCTAATCGTTACACTTTTTTGTCAACCTTACAAGCTTGAAATAAAGTTACTTATCATTGCGGAAGGTTGTCTGCAGCGTCTACCACAACAACAAGGTCGTAGGCATCTGTGTTCGCCCCATCTTCGATGCTTTCTCTGTCGCTAGAGTTGTTGGCGATGGAGTCGAAATAAAAAATGGCAGCATATCCACGGAGTGAATGATGGAGAGTGGGGCGAAGCATTCGTTCGTCCAAGCGTCCGTCTGTGAGATTGTCCGTGCGTCTGTTCGTGCGCCCGTCCCTGCGTTCGTTCATGCATCCGCCCCTGTTTCCATTCATGCATCCTACCATGCATCTGTCTGTGTGTCCGTTCGTCCATCTATTCAACACTCCAAGTCCCACCATCTCGCATCCTTTTATCATATATTCCCCATATAGAAGCACTGCCATTCAGTGGACATTCCAAGGGCAATACAAGAGGTGGCACACGCACACTTTCTTACGGCTTGCGCTTCTGGTCTACTTCCCACCGTCAACCACCTTGAGTTCATGGTATATACTAGTTCACTGTATTCATGGGACTGCGGCCAAATGCACGCTAAACCTTTCTAAAACCAAGGAGGTTACGCCCAGCGAGTATAACGTAGCAACCTTTTCCTGTCAGATAGTGCTCAATGTACATGCCAGTGGCTGCTAATGTGAAATGAGAGACAGAAGGATTCAGCTTGTAGTTTCTTACGGCTGGCGCTTTGTATCTGCTTCCCCCCTTTAACCACCTCAAACTCATTCATGGTATACTAGTTCATTGTATTCATGGCCCTGCGGCTGAACGCTCGCTAAACCTTTTTAAAACTAAGGAGGTTACACCCTGCGAGTATAATGTAGCAACCCTTTCTTGTCCGGTATTGCTCAATGTACATTCTAGTGGCTGCTAATGGGGATCGCAGCGTGCGTGTTGACTAAAAGGCGAATGCTCCTGTCTCTCATTCCTCATTAACATCTATTAGCATGTACATTGAGCACTATTTTTTATTGTTAAACAACGCACAGAAGAAATCTCGCACTGGCACCGCCTTGGAGGTCGAATGTTATACCTATTAACCACTAGTGGCACATACCCGTGCCACTGGTGGTTACGTACTACGAGGGACGCAGAAGCCACGCCATAAGGAGCTTCGCCCCTAAAATGCGCAGCATACACTACATCGTCGCCGCTTGTGCTTCTCGATGAATCATTGGCCAAATCATGAGCTGATGATGGTGCCGACAACATATCGATGGTACCGGTACCATATCGCAACATTTAAGACACATGCGGACCACGCAGAAAGCAACACCAGCAGCACAAGAAACACAATGACCACGTACCGAAAGGGCCGTTTGGTAGCAGACGACGGCAATGCTCCAATCGGTTTGTGACGTCATGCACGCCACAGCCAAATGAGAGTTGCCGGAGGTGTGCTGAGTTTAGATCCAAGGCTTTTACAGCTTATTTTGGACTGAAATATTCTTTGAACTTCCTGTTTTCACGCGTGTACAAGCATATTCACCCTCCACCTTCGTTGATCACCGAAAACCGTAAATTGTTTGGTGACGATGTCATGACCCCTTTAAGAAATGACGATGCAACGAGCAACGAGCCGGTAGCCTCAATGAAAAGGTCGCATTCGACTGAACATTTCTCGCTTGTTTACAGAGTGCAGCAATTAGGCGCGTACCCTGGCTCTGACACAGCGTTGTTGGCGCTTGCTGGTGAAGCTAACAGTCTATAGGCGTCGAGAGGATGAAAATACTGAACTATCTGGAGGATGAAGTATTAACATTGATACAGACGACAGCAACGACAGAAATCGACAGTGCAGTATTCAACACGAAAGTGGCGGCAGATAGCAGTGATCAAGGCAGTACGTCACAGCGTAAGCGGCTTACTGTGATCAATGGTTAGTGCAAACAGCCAACCGTTCACAGGAATGAATGTCCACGTCACCCATACTACTGACAGTGTTTTCTTAACGACACACCAGGCGCCCAGGGTAAGCGACTTGTCTAACTGGGCAGCTAAACGAGCCACGCTAGCACAGGCTCTTGGTGACGCTGACGCCAGAATCCGCGGGTTCACGTAGGTGAGGCTGTTGCTGGACGCGACCACGACAATGACTTTTTCTTTTCAGTAGCCCAAGCGGGATGTCATAGCCGCTATCCAATACATACAGTCACCCAATAAGTACACGAATGCTCTGCAACATGTTCTGAAACAGTTTCACGGAGCCTAGCACCGCGTAGCTTTGCGTTTGTGTTGCTTAGACGTTACTCATGCACGCTGAAGTTCAATTTCAGCCACACCACCGACCGCTTTGTGAGTCGCATCAGGTGAAGTAGTCCAGGTCATAGGACGAAGAGTTCGTGTAAGATTTGCTGACGACTCTACATGAATGTATTTTGAATTCTTCCCATGGTGTATTTATTGCAGCATGAAATAAACGAGCAAAGCGTTGATTATTTTTCTGCTGCTTTTTATCATAGTCTCAAAAAAAGTGAATTATGGTTATGCCATTGATTATACTGGTTCCTTTAAACTTATCTCTTTTCGCTCTTTCTGGTATCAAATAACTCACAGCACCTTTTCGCACTGTTGGCTGTACTATTAATCCAGGCTAAACGTACCTATTTGGGCCCAATTTAGGCCACCTGTATGGCTCATCTTGTAGTGCCATCATCATCGCCATCATTTCTTGATGACTGCGCCGCGCCTCTCGCGCAGCTGATGCTAGCTCGAGCTGCGCGAGGATGAGAACGAGCTGACACGTCTGGCGTGGCGGACGCTGGTAGCCGACCTGGCTCCGCTTCAGGCCTGGAATAAAGTGGCGAGATCGGCACGGCCCCATCGGCCGCCTTCGACGTCATCTCACGTCTCTCTTCTCTCGCCGCTACAATCTCACAGTATCCACTGTTATTTTTTTTACCTATGGTTGCAGAATAATATGGGTCTCCTGCGTATTGTCGTGAGTATATATAGGGCAGTTGGAAAGAACTTGAAATAAGGGAGAAGCCTGTATTTAAGCTCCTAATATGCAAATCGTTATGACGAATACCGATAACCTAATTACAACGTAACATAAAATTTAGTTATGCTATAACGAATGCTGTGACTAAATATCACCATACTATAGCAGAAATTCTATGGAGCGTGAGAAACGTTGCAAACGCTTGTTTGGCAACCGGTGAACCAAAGTGAACGATAAAAATACCGATATTTTTTCAAACTTCTAAAACCCCTATAGATTTCTTGGTGCAGTTGCACACTTCACGCTGCTTTCTCGTCTCGCGCACTAAAACTTCTTACTTTTACTACCTGCAGCAATTTCCCGGTGAATGGCAGTATCCTAACCGTCTAGTCTGCTTCACAGGCAAGGTAAGAAATAATTCATTCACTGAAAGTAGTAAGGAAGAAACACTTTGGTATATTTACGCTGCAGTAAACGCAATTTAGCATAAATATATGGATGACAAATGTTTGTTGATATATGAATATGCCAAGCTCACCGTATCCTCAGTTTACCACACAAAGTGGGCCCATGGTATTATTAGAGTATCTGCATGTCTCACATGGAGTTTACCGCGTACACCGACCCTCACTTTGACATTACTTTATATAATACGCAATCCCCAGCATTTTTCGTTTTCGCCATTTGCTATTTAGTTTTCTGTAGCCATTGAAACTCCCAATAAGATAGCGTTAAGGAACTCCAGTTCCGATGGTATTCTGCTAGGCAATCGCATGCCAAACCACAGAACCTAATGCTGCTTTTAGAAAAATTCTTATCCAAGCGTCATAGAGGGGCAATGCCTATTTTCGTAGCACTGTTGATCTTGCGCTTTTATAGCAACGCATTACACATAATACTTCAGTGCCTCTAACTTCAGAAGCCACCCTCGGAAACCCCAGTATACGACGATGAATGCTACGCATGGTACGTATGTGCCGCGCTAGAAAAAAGAGAAAGAAGCGAAGGAACGCGAACGAAGAAGAATATCTCGGCGGCATCCTGGTCCTGTACGGCTCGTCATCCTAACTGTGTACCAATACTCCTCAAACGCCTACTGAGGACGTAACAGAGTGGTGGAGTTGCTGAGTATAATAACCAACGACGGGACCGCTACCCTTAGGACTTCACAGGAGTCGTCACTTCGCCGGCCGGCCTCCTTGCTTACACACAATGTCCAGCAACGAAGACGCTCAGGATTCCCCGCCCAGTCCTACGTGGCCGCACCTCAAGGAGCCAAAGGCCTTCTCAGCCAAGGTGCCTGAGGACATAGATGACTGGCTCAAGCATTACAAGCGAGTGAGCAACTATAACAAATGGATTGCTGCCTCCCAACTATCACGTGTGGTTTTCTACCTCACTGATGTTGCCCTCGTTTGGTACGAGAACCACGAGGATATACTGACTACATGGTACCGCTTCGAAGAGATCAATAAGTGTTTCGGTAATTAAGCTGTAAATTTATGGCAGCATATTCACGGAGTGAATGATGGAGAGTGGGGTGAGGCATTCGTCCATCCGTTCGTTCTTGCTTCCGTCCGTCCTTGCGTCTGTCTGTGTGACCATCCGTGCGTCCATCCGCCTGTCCGTGCGTGTGTCTGTTCGTGCATGCACGTCCATCTGTGCGCCCGTCCCTGCGTTCCTCCATGCATTCATTCTGCGTCCTTCCATGCGTCCATCTCCCGTGGAGTCATCCATGCGTCCGTCCATGCATCTGTCTGTGTGTCCATTCATCCATCTATTCAACACTCTAATTACCACCATCTCGCCTCTTTTCACCATATATTCGCCCATATAGAAGCACCGCCATCCAGCGGGCATTCCATGGACTAAACAACAGGTGGCACACGCACACTTTCTTACGGCTTGCGCTTCGTGTCTACTTCCCACCTTTAACCACCTTGAGTTTATGCTACATACTAGTTCACTGTATTCATGGCACTATGGCTCAACGCTCACTCAACCTTTCTAAAACCAAGGAAGTTACACCCAGCGAGTATAACGTAGCAACCATTTGTTGTCAGATAGTGCTCAATGTACATGCCAATGGCTGCTGATGGGGAATGAGAGACAGAAGAGTTCAGCTTTTAGTTAAAGCGCACACTGCAATTTGTTTTTTGTTGAACAACGCACAGGAGAAATTTCCCACCGGCAAAATCTTGCAGGTCAAAACGTTAGACTGCTTACACACTACGACTACGACTACTACGAGGGACGAACAGGTGTCGCTTTAAGGAGCTTCGCCCCTAAAAATAAACGCACTGAGCAGAATCTTGCACAGAGAGCCCAGCAATCCTATGTACACGGCACTGTATACACTGAAGCGTTCCTGAGGCTGTGTAGGGAAGCCGATTTCAGCATGTCTGAAGAAGACAAGGGTGCGCATTTCCTAAAGAAATTCGCAGACGTGTACAACTTCCCTAACAGGAGAAAAAGCCAGACCTGTGTGTCTGACGTTGTACGGCAGTGTTGTACTTTCGAAACCTTCAAGCAGCGCAAAATAGCACCGAAGTTTAGTCACCTGGCAAATGTTACCTCAGTAGCCAGCTTTAAAGTGACATCAACTGTTGACCTTTCAGCAACCATCCGTCAAATTGTTCGCAGGAGTTGCTCGGACACGAATAAATGACACGTGAAATGGCAGCCGCCACATCTTCATCCTACTTCCTGCAGGATGCTGCTGCCCCACTGCTTTCGGTCTGCGACCACTAATCCATGAACACGGCGCAGGTTGCAGAACTGTTTCCATAATGAGTGCTGCCTTTAAAGACAGTTTAGCACGCAAGCTGATGTTTCTGTGGGAGAAGGCGACAAAATTTTGGGACGTTGGCGATAACGCTTTGCGTCCCATTGGAATTCGCACAGCAGAAGCGTCCGTGGGTCATCAAGTGTTTGCTACTGAATTCACAATTCTTGCAAGGAGCACACATGGCATAGTCCTGGAAATTTATTTCCTTCGAATGTGTGGTGCAACTGTTGATTACGCAAATGTAGAAGTTTCCATATGTGATTCTGACCCTCGAGGGCTGATGGAAATTTTGGAAAGGGAGCAGGGCGTGCTCCGGGTTAGTGAAGATACCGTTGTCCCGGCATTCTCTACGATGTGTGTTCCCGTATATTCTTGACGCATCGAAGGCATTGATATTGTTCTCGACGCATTAGTTAAGCCTTTTTATTTCGTATGTACTACGAACAACACATTGGTGCCGCATTGCGTAGTTTTATTCATTCAAGAACGCACAGGACCATGAGCGGTAAACTGTTCAGCTGAGCCGGTGGTTCTCCAAACAGGCTAAAGCTTTCTCTGTTCTAAACATATTCACTGATGACCACGACTGCCCTCCGTGAATATGCAGGTGGGCCGCAGCCGATACTTGTTCATCCTATTCAAAAATTTAGCTATCATCAACAAACCACATTCTACTGAGAAGGACCGCATACTTTAAGACGTCCTGTTAAACTGCGTGGCGGTTTTCGATTTTTCCCCCAGTTATCATATTCCTCCATTCCCGCATCTCGTACTCGCCACAGGATAAATACAGAAACAGCACAGCCCACTCGTAAAATACCCTACCGAGTGTCGACCTCTGAGCTAAAGATTGTAGACGAACAAGTGGGTGATATGTTGCAGAAAGGCAACATTCAATAATCATCGAGTCATTGGGCAGCTCCAGGGATTCTAGTCAAAAAGAAGGATGGTACCTGGAGATTTTGTGTGTACTATAGCCGTCTGCACTCAGTCACAAATAGAGATGTCTACCCTCTGCCTTGAATCGATGATGCTATAGTCTGCCTCCATTCAGCCTCCTATATACTTTTCGTCAACAGACGTACGTTCAGGCTAACTGGCAAACACTATTGCATCCCAAGGACAAATAAAAGACGGCGTTTGTTACCCCGGACGGGTTAAGAATATTCAATGTCATGCTCTTTGGTCAATTCATTGCGCCCGCTACATTTGAGAAGTTCATGGACAACAATTTGCACGGCCTAAAGAGGAGCATCTGTATGTGTTATCTTGACGAAGTTGTGATCTTTGAGGTTACATTTAGCGACCATAACGAACAGGTAGAGATTGTTCTGTAGCTTATTCGAAGTGCTGTCTTGGTTCCTAATGCGAACCGGTGTCGTTTTCGTGCGTCACAAGCATTGGTGTTTGGACACCTCGTCAACAAGGATGGCCTTTGTCCCGACCCATATAAGACAGAAGCTGTTCGAGCTTTCAAACCACCTCGCTCCACTAAGGAGCTTGAGAGCTTCTTGGGCCTCTGCTCTTATTTCCGCCCATTTATTACCGCATTTGCTGAAGTTACCTTTCCCCTGAGCTGTCCTCTTTGTCAAGGTGCTAGTTTTGAATGAACTCCTGATTGCGAATTTGTCTTCAAGCGACTGAAGTTCTTGCGCACGCCGCAGCCTACACTTCGGCACTTCGATTCTTTTGCAGCGACTGAAGTTCACACCAATGCAAGTGGCATCGGCATATGTGCAGTCCTAGTACAACAATATAATCAAAGCGAACACGTGACCGCATATGTCAGTCGCCCGTTAAGCAAGCCGGGATAAAATAACACTGTGACCTGGCAAGAATATCTCACATTCGTCTTCGCTGTGCAGCAATTGCGCTCATACATGTATTGTTGTCGTGTTCAAGTAGTTATTGATCAGAATTCATTGTGCTGGCTTGCAACCTTCGCGATCCGTCAGGCCGTCTTGCACAATAGGCTCTCCTATTGCAAGAATACTACTTCACAATATTGTACAAGAGCGGCAAGAAAGACGCTGGCGCAGACTGCCTTTTGAGGATGCCGCTCTATACGACAGTTAGCGACGCTGACAATTTTGAACATCTCAATTCTTCCGTGGCACCAACGTTCCCAGAGAAAGACACCTTCGAAACTGAGCAGTGGAAGGACGTGGGCTTGAATCCGTTATTCATCCATGCAAGAACATCAGCTCCGGAAGGCCCATTTTGTGTTGGTAATGGCTTATTGTACAAGAAAACCATCGCCAGCACCGGTGCACATTTTATGGTGGCGGCTCCAGAGACACTACGCTCACGTGTGTTGTGCGCCATGCATGACGACGCCACTTCAGATCACTTGGGAACGACGTGCGCTCTTCATCGTACACAGGAACGCGTTTGCTCGCCACGCATGCGCCAGAAGCTTGAGCTGTACGTGGCCAGTTGTGCCCAATGCTAGACGCATAAGCATCTCTCAGCAGCTCCAGTCGGACTTCTACAGCCTCTGATGCCTCCAAGTTCTCCGTTTGAACAAAGTGGCATTGATTTGATGGACTCTTTTCTGCCCTCATTGAAAGGCAACAGATAGATTGTGGTTTGCGCAGACCATTTCACTCGGCACTGCGAAACGGCCACCCTTCCATCTGTGACTGCTGGCCAAGTGTCGTTCTTCCTTCTCTATTCCATCGTACTGCGTCATGTACCTCCAGGCGTCATCATAAGTGACCGTGGAGGCTAGTTTACGACTGACGTTGTCAAGCAACTTCTCCGTACGTGTGGTTCGAAACTTGGACATTCGACGTCTTATCACCCGCGGTTTAATAGCCTCACCGAGAGAGCCATTCGAGCACTGGTGACCATGTTTTCGATGTACGTTGCTTCAAATTACAAGAACTGTAACGATGTCTTATTATTCGTCACGTACGCCTTTGACACTGCCTAACATGAGACCACCGGCTACAACCCGTTATTTCTCTTCTATGCTCGACCCCCACGTCATTCTCTGGTTACGATATTTTTCTTTTCTGACTATCACGCTACGCCGCTAGCAAACACTCCTTGTCTCGCCGGAGAAGTTCGCAGCCTGGCCCGTTCACGCACAATAACCTCGAAAGACTGATCGAAAATCTGTTATGACAGCAAGCACCGCCAAGTATTGTATAATCCGGGAGACGTCATGTTGGTGCGGTAATCTTTGCGCAAGATTGGCTTGGACCAGAAACTGCTTGCCCACTGCACGGACCGTTCGTCATTTTTAAACGCCTGAGCACTATTTACTACCGCATCACACGCCTCACAGCTAGTGGGAGACGCTCTCGCAAGACAGGGGTCACGCATGTGGCTCGCCTAAAACCTTTCCGTCAGCGAGACGTTGCATGAAATTTGCGGCGCCATTCGTCCGCGAGAGAAGAAATGCTACGTGGCGTATGTGCCGCACTAGAAAAAGGACGAAGAAGCGATGGGACACGAATGAAAAGGAAGACTCCTCTTGCATTTTGTCCTCTACGGCTCGTCATACAAACCGTGTACCAATTAACCCCGCATGCCTACTGAGGACGTAACAATGTGTTGTGTGCATCGCCGCATGATAAAATGAGAATTCGCTGCGATGAAATTAGTTTCTGTGTCGTAAAGTAAGTACCCACATCGCGTTCCACTATGAGCGGCCCCGTCAATACCACTGCAGTCGATGTGCCCAACAAGGTTGCGATTTGCCCACAGCTACTCTGTTTATCCGAAGACTTCCATGCGCCTTGCAATGTTTGACTTGAGACGAAAATCAAAATGACCGCTTGGCCTGCTTGGTATCCCCAACAAAGTCACAGCGAAAGCTAGAAGTGAGGCTTTTTAAGAGTCTTCTTTTAGGCAACTCTTGGGTAACTGTGGCGAGCAGGCTTCCTGGGTAGCCACTACGCATAAATAAAGTTAAAAATATTTTTGTAGTGCTGAGGCATTCACAATGCCATCTTTCGTGATTCTTCGAAGAAGCATGGTAACAACTGAACACATTCAAGGAATTTTGTGCAATTTTTATGCTGTTGCTGACGACGACGAATTGTGTCTAGCGCTATTGAAATGGGATGTACCATTCGATGACTGACTTCTTACGTGATTCTCATTGTGCGACGTCTGCATGCTCCTTTGCTGTTCTAAAGCACTTTATTGTGCACAATATTGCGATTGCTTTACCGAGATGAAGCCTACCTAGAATAAGATGTCAACAAAGTTCCAAGCAACGTCGTAGCTCAGTGGCACAATCCTGGTCTGGTGACGTGGGCGGAAGTCCCGTTGTGTCCTTGGTGTAATTTTTAATTGTTTTTCTCATTTTGCGCGATAATGGTTATCAACACCAGCTACAGCAGACAACTACAGCACACTTAACCTTCGTGATCTCATAACAGCTTTCACTGTAAAAGACTTGGGCTGCTATTCGCTGATGGCTAAGCATAACATAGATGCTGAAAACGTGTGACATCGGCTGGAACATTTTTTTAGTTTAGAATGAAACAACCAGATGCAAACAATTTACTATGAAGGCGAGAGTCCTTTAGTTCCAGGTTACGTCCACACGTAACCTGGAATGGTGACAGCTATCGAAACTCCACCAGACGCTTCCCCTCACCCAATAACATCGTGGTACAGCGAAGCATACCAACCATTGCGTCGCCACAACTGTGGCCTTTGGCCCTTACACGTTCTCATCATTAACCTTGCTGAAGACTACCGACTTTCTACGAGCACGCATTGAAATTGACAGTTTTCATGATTCTACGAAGCGTGTGCAATGCATTTTTATAACGCTCAACGAGAAAACACATTGTCGCCCGCCTTACTATCAAAAAAGTTCTGTGCAGACAGTTAAATTATGAACAAACTCATTATCAATATGTTTTATGTTCTGCAATAGTTAAAATTGAAGTAAATGCTGACTACGTGAAGGAGGACGGCGCACAGATAAATGTGTGATTTCCTTCTTATTTATTAGCATGACAAAAAGGGTTGACCTTTTTATTCGTACTGTTTCGATGAAGCGCAGACAATATGACATCAATTTTCACTGGCGACTCACTACGCACCCCTGAATGCCGCATGTCTGTTTTAAAAAAAACATGGAGCTCTTTGAAACGTATATAACATTCGTTGGGATATTCTTGGCGTCTTAATTGGGATATTCTTGGCGCTGAGGGGAATTGGGCAGATAGGAGTACCCTCCGGAAGATAAGAATTACTGAGATCTGACCTTTACGAAGTGACCTTTGCCAAGTTCTGCGAAAGTAAAATCTTTTCACGTCAGTTTCAAGAAACTTGCTTCAGCACGAGACGCATGCCTCGCTCAACCGAACCGTGACTAGGAGAAGTCACAGACGATAGCACAGCGAAATGAGCCCTTGTCGCTTTCACGAAACACCATTAGGCATGTGCGAGGGACGCGAGTTCAGTCTTCACTAAACAGGAAGAAAGCTGTGGTGGACGGAGGGGTCCTAGCTGTTCATCTCCACTGGCAGTGGAGACAAAACCTGTACTCTTGGACATCACCTGAGTTTTTGCAATAAACGTAGCTAACATATTCCTGTAGGGGGACTTATAAGATGGCTGACCCATTAGCTATTGACCCCAGTATTCCGACAGCAAATGGTAGGGGCTATCGATACAGATGAGTGTATGTTTATCTGTGCCATCATAATGCAAAGTAGTTTCATTAGCATACGCTTCTTCTCGCTTTTAGCCCATTTGTTTTTGGCTCTAACGAATTTTACTTATCGCGCGGCCCCCACCACCCTATCTTTCCTACTTTATTTTCCTGTAGATGACGCCGTTTTTTTACATACCCACGTTTCAAGTTTCATACATGGTGCATTTTCGCTTTCATATACAAGCGGAATCACTTTCCTGGGGTCGCAGAAGGCAGCTCGATGGACGCTGTTGTTGTCCGCACGCTAGTTACAACCTCCCGTTCTTGAAATACAGCACAAAAGCTAGCATGCAGTATTGCTAGGTGCGGTAGCAGGACGGCATTCAATTTGCATATTTCTGCTGAAAACAGCACATTAAGAAGCCAGCTGGTCGCTCTTCACAAATATTGATTCAATCCTTACTGTAAAAGAAGCACAGATAAGCCATGAGCCGACTAAAAGAAGTACAAAGTGTTATATTTTATTCAATTTATAGTTGACAGATATCAAAAAGCCTTGCCGTTTTTATACTTATTTTCAACCTGCTGAAAGTGAGTGTACACAGACTACAAAGCCCGTAATTTTACATGTACACCACCTTGGCTGTCCACACGAACCACTAATAAATGCTCACCATACTGCTCATAGCTTCACCCGTTTGTATTTTTTTGCAATTGGGTGCACAGATACTTATTTGTGTTGTTTAATTCTACAAACTTCCCAATATAGGGTAAACAACTTATTATTTTCCCTTTTTTTGTTTTTTCCACAGGTCATCGCTGTGTGCACGATTGGGTACTTCATTCCCATTAGAACATCGACACCGAATATTACTTCTTTTGAATGCAAGAAACCATCCTTCGAGGAATAAATTGACAATTGTCTGAACAACAACTCAACGCTGAGAGCTGTGGCGCTGTGCAATACGTGTAGTGCACACTGCTCCAGCATTAACTTACGAGAGTGAGTCGAATAGAGAAGTAAACGCTTACTGCTAAACACTCTTTCCATCAACGCCCGATATCACCCGGCAGGAAGCGGGCTCCCAAGAACAGCAATCTTCTGGCTTCAGCTTCCTTCTTCACCCTGGAGACGATCTCTGGTTAACCTGACCCTGGTCTTCTAGGTCTTCTAGTGTTATTCGATACTATAAACAAGACTTATTATTATTATTTGTGAGGTTTAACGTCCCAAAACCACCATATGATCATGAGAGACGCCATAGTGGAAGGCTCCGGAAATTTCGACCACCTGGGGTTCTTTAACGTGCACTCAAATCTGAGCACACAGGCCTACAACATTTCCGCCTCCGTCGGAAATGCAGCCGCCGCAGCGGGGATTTGATCCCGCGACCTGCGGGTCAGCAGCCGAGTACCTTAGCCACTAGACCACCGTGGCGGGGCAGTACAAACAAGACACCAGATAGATTAATGTTATTATGGCACCGAAGGTTTGATAAGATTATTCGTAAATCAATACTATGGTGAGCCGTAAAGTTCATTACAGCAGTCACTGGCTTTTGTTGTGAAACGGAAGGTGTAATTCAGAATCACGCTTATCTTTTATGAACACTACATGTCTTTTGCAGCTACTGATTGTATCACCAGTGTTGCACCGCTATAGAAACACCAATGCCTGCGAATTAGTCGCGCCATCTGACAGATATACAGTAAAGCGACCATCGACCATGAAGGGAGCCTAACAACTACAGGGTAATGCTGACACTTGCAAGAAGAAAAAGCATATTGACGGCGTCATTGCTATATACTGATGAAGACAGTGATATCATAACATGTGTGACAGAATGGCAAGCACAGGTTGTAATTGCACCAATTGAATGACCACAGTCATGCAGTAGCAATGAGATAATTTGGAAGCAATAACAAGATTTTTATGAAGAAGAGAGTGTGATAAGTCAATAAGTAGGGTATTGTGATTGCGAAGCCATTACCACAGCAATTGAACGCAAGTTTTGGAAGGCAACACATGGAAGAATTGCGACCGTCAATTTGCGCGGTCACAAACTGCCTACTAGGATGAGTATCTTCAGTTGTTTAGATGAGTTAAGGCTTGCAGGAGCCTTACTTAGTACTTAAACCAATTTGAGCCTTTTGAAACGTCTGCAGCAAACAGTTTCTTCTGAGTTCGCTTGAGACGAGTACTCTCGCTGCATTGCGCCTTCTGTTTGATGCGAGGGAAATACAGGTCGGTGTATAGAACACGTGGTATTTAGCATTATAGCTGTGTTGGTTCTGGGGTGCCCTAACTCCGATTACAAAAAACGTGTACGAATAAATGAAGGTCACTGCTGTTGGGGACGTGGAGTGTGCGTCTCATCACTGCGGCATTTGGGCTTAAGCCTGCGTACCTGGCCGCCTTGGTTGAAACGCGCGCACTACATGGTGCCAGAAGCAGGGTCCCTGGTTCCCGCGTTTCGTCGTAGCTAACAACGACACTACCGTTCCCTCCGGTACGAACACCACTCCTCCTGGTCTTACCTCCGTGGTCAGCGTTTTTTTTTTGGGGGGGGGGGGGGCCCGCCTTTGCCCTTTTCAGTCTCTCAAGCCCACCTCTGGTGTCCTTCGTTGACGCAAGCGAATGGCTTCCCTGACAACAGCTATTTTAGACTACGGCTTCACTGCCACCATGCACGCCGGCCGAACAAGACGCGGGATAAGTCGCTGCTCTAGTGTATTTGTTTCCGTGCACACATCATCCTCAGTTCGCTCATGAGTGACGAAGACGCGTACAAGTTCTACGTGGTAGTTACACGGGAGTTCACAACCTAATTAGTGCTCCCAGTAAACAAAGTGCAAGAAAGCTCTCGTTTCCGTAAGCAGGCGCAACAGCCCTGCGAAAGAGTCGATGGTTATTTCACGGCCCTGCGAAACATGGTACGCAAGGGCAATTGTCCCTCACCTGCTGCCAAAGAGGCAGGTGAGGGAGGTGCCAAAGAGGCAGCTTGATTAGTATGCAGAGGCGGCGCTGAACCCCCCATTATGGGGCGGTACCGGTGCGCCGCTCCCACGATGGGACGGGGAGATTAAACTTCAAGGCCATGTCGCAGCCCCTCTTGATTCCCGTAAGCAGGTCTCCTCTGCCATGGCTTGTGAGGAGACAGTTCCTGTTCGCCTCCGTAGATGGAGACTCGCTGCTCTCGCGCAACGCAGGCGATTGCCACAGAGAATATTCGGGGTGACCACAACGCGGGCACCCCGGATCTATGCCATTCATGTATTTAGAGTAATTTAGAGGCGATGCATACACTTCAGTCTGTAAGAGTCCTAGAGCGGTAGACTAAGGCTTGTTACGTATGGGTGCTGAAGTGGGTATTTCTGCCTCTCCTAATGTTTGCAAATTTCAATAACAGTGAGCAACGGGTTTTGAAGTAACAAGTAACGTCCACAGCCTTCGAGGGCTTCTCTCCAGCGTTGAATGTGAGACGTCACGACTAGGAGTGAGCCAACTCGTTGACATCAGGGATGGTTCCATGCACGTGTAGGCAAACGTGTGCCGGGAACCAGATTATGTGCTTTTTGTCTGACCGATTGGCAGCAGCGACAACGCACGTGGCTTCCCGACAAATTGAGCCCATCATGAAGGCCTGAGTGGCTGCGTGCGAATCTGTGTAAATGGCGTTGCGATCGGTGGCAGCAAGAGCTGGTGCAACAGTGGCCTGCTCGGCGCGATCACCGTAATAATTTAATAAAGTCATAGACGACAACTGTTTGCCTTTGACTGTTGTGACTACCGAGACAAAGTGGCTTGTAGAGCCGTATTGCACTGCGTCTACAAACGGCATGTTATCTTCCATAGCAGCTGCAGTACTGAGGAGAACTCGTGCCCGTGCCTGACGTCTCCCCACGTTATGTATGGAATGCATGTTGCGGCGTATCGGGTATAGTGTAAATTTTGCGCGCAGGTCTTCGGGAAGTTGGCACGCACATTCATGGAATAAAGTAAATTTGAGCCCGACTTGGCCTAGTAACGGTCGCCTAGCTACAGTGAAAGACAGCCTTACAATTTCAGATACTTTTCGAGCTTCTACAATATTGTTTAATGTGTTATGGATGCCTAGCTCGTTGAGCTTGGTAGTGCGGGTGCTGCCCGGTAACCCGAGAACCTGTTTAACAGACCGGTGGATGATCACGTCGACATGGCGTATATCTCTTTTTTGCCAGAGGTAGTCGGGAGCCACAAATTCTGCGGAGATTCTCCTCAGATAGTACCAAGCACCTGTTAGCTACTTTGTTAATTAACTTAGCCATTGCTTCGGCCTTCTTGGATAGAGAGAAAACATTTTAATAAGTACATTTAGGCAAAGCATGTGAGAAGGAAACCTAGTCTGGAATCCTTAGGACGATCGCAGTGACCAACCTGGCCCGTTGAACAAAGACCTGGTGGTCCTCGCGAGGCCCGTCGCAGAGGGCATCGTCCCACAGCTCTTTGTTGCGGGAGGGGTGCAGGATAGCGGAAAAGGGAAGAAATAGTTTTGTGGCGCACTCCCCCGTGACATGTAATACTGTTGTAGAGCTGCTGCCACAGCCCGGGCAAGACTATGCGTAGTTGTTAGGGTAGAACTTATGCATGAAGGGGAGGCTGGGGAACGTGTGCGTTTGGAGATGATGGAGTGCCACCTCTTCCTCTCGCGAGAACGACGGTGAGGGCGGGTGGATGGTGCGTCTAGCTCTGGTGTATTACGCTAATATGTCTCGGTATGTAAAGCGGAGGGACCACTCGATCTAGACTCCCAGCCTCACCATGCCGGGCTGATCGGTGGTTAAGTTCTCGAGTGACCGCGTGAGAGCGGTCATTACCCGGCATGGAGGCATGGCAAGGAGTCCAGAACTAGTGGATACGTTGAGGGCTGGATGTTTCGAGGTTTGATGCCTTCAGTAGAATGTGGAGGGCTGTCTCGAGAAAACCGCGTCTTATCAAAAAGGCTCGCTATGCTTGCGTGAATTGGTTAATATGTAAACCTCCCCTGGAATGTCAAGAGCGTGTCGGACAGCAAGCGCTTCACCAAGGACTTCGCCGTCCGCAGAAGTAGAACTCTACAAAAAGGCAGCTGTAGGTAATGTTGCGTTGCCATCCAACACTACCACGGTGTACCCGTTGCTGCATCATGCAGAAGTGGCATATAACGTACTGGCTTCCTTGATGTCTTTGAGCATGCGCATCAGCCCAACACGCACGCGCCGGCGTCATGCTCAGGGCTCATGTTCTGGGGGAGTAGATGCACCTTAAGTGTACGACGTACCCAAGGTGGGACACCGATAGCGGTGTCTTCGACGTGATTGTGCAAGACTGGGTATCCCAGTCGCGAGAGCACGTGTCACCCAGTGGGTGTGAGCAAAATGCGTTGCCATTGACTGGTCCACTGAGCTTTCAATATTTCCGAGACTGTGTTATGGTTCTTAAGGTCTAGTAGACGTGTCGTGGCAGTGTTGTGAAGGAGACCGTGGGCGAACTTGGTTGCCTTTCGCAGCATTACGTCGACCCCCACCTGCTCTGACTGGGTAAGTTTGTGGAGAAGGAGATGGTATGTGATGCGGCTGACTACGCAGGCCTGAACCAGCCGCAGCAGATCACGTTCTCGTAGTTCTGAGTGCCTGTTTTATACCCTTCATAATATGGTGAAAATCTGTTCGGTTCGTCGAGACAAAAGAGAAACACTGTATTCCGCTCTTCCGTTCCCTTGAACGTGCAGGCCAAGTATGCGAGCACGTGCCCCGCCGCGGTAGTCTAGCGGCTACGGTACTCGGCTGCTGACCCGCAGGTCGCGGGATCAAATCCCGGCGGCGGCGGCTGCATTTCCAATGGAGGCGGAAATGTTGTAGGCCTGTGTGCTCAGATTTGGGCGCACGTTAAAGAACCCCAGGGGATCGAATGTTCCGGAGTCGTACACTACGGCGTCTCTCATAATCATAAGGTGGTTTTGGGACGTTAAACCCCACATATCAATCAATCAAGTATTCGAGGACGCTCAACCTGAGGGACGGCAACGCCATCCACGTACGCGATAATCGGGGGGTGTCGGCGTGATGCTACGCGTTCGGATAATAACTAGCTCTGGCTTTTGAGGAGAACACGTCAAGCTGCACTTTCGTGCGTAGGCGGTAACGATATCGGCAGCCTGCTGTAGGCGATCCTGAATAGCCTCCTCTGAGCCTCACGTCATCCAGATCGTTATGTCGTCAGCGTAAATTGCATGGGCGACATCTGGGATCTAATCGAGCTGCTTTGGCAGTCTTGCCAGGGCAATAATAAACAAGATGGGGGACAGAACTGATCCATGAGGAGTGCAGCGACCTGTAAGGCGAATTGTATCCGAACAGTGTGGCCCTATCCCGATGCAAGCTGTCCCGTCACGCAGAAAGGAACAAATGTTTCATATATACGGCACACTGTAAAAACTGTCCGTCAGAAGCACGGCAAAGTTTGACGTAAAGCTCACAATGGTCTCTCAGTTCCTAAGAAGAAGAAAATTGCCGTGGATGCCAACAGACGTAGTGCTGTTATTGTAGGTATGGAGACGATGTTCTTCTTTAGTGGACCTTATGGAAAAGTCTAGAAGGTGGCTGCTCTGATTATCTAATACCTAGCCGAAACGCCACTACCAGGCCACTTTTTTCAGGGGCACGATGTGTTGACAGAGAGCCTGGGTGCGTGTAACTAACTTTCGTTCTTTCATAGTTCATCTTTATTTGTTTTACTTTGATGAATACTCTTGACGTGTTTCTGATATCGGCATCACCCTCAGGCCCCTTATAAAGTCCAAATCGATGACAGCTCCTCGGGAATCGTGTGTTCTAGCAGCGAGTAAATGAACGCGAGCGAGCACCATGAACGCGGCTGAAGCAAAGGGGAAGCAAGCCGACCCATCTCATTCACACGAAGGGCGCATGTGATAGCATCACCCGCGTGCGAAGCATGTGATCGATTTATATTCAGGCAGAGAGGAAACGCTCTGTCTGTCCTGAGGAATTCCGAGGCCATGGGGAACAAAAGGGAAGCTGCCATATAACCAAACGAGAAGATAGCCGCCAATTAAAAACTTCAAAATTATTTTGTTCCACGAAACAAAAATTGTAGTGTTAAAATTTGGGATATAAAAAGAACTGCTTAATTGCTTTCAAATTTGATATAAATGTTATCTTTAATTAGACCACTACGTGGTGCGAATTGGCCTCAATGTGGACAAAGTTGATGATTTTAGAAAATTTGTGATTTTTTCTCCTAAAGTTTTCCGACTTGGAGGTGCTGAGGTAATTTTTTGCAAAATGTACCTTCTGTGGAGTAAATAATAATTGCTCAGATATTCAATAACAGAGCAGTAATGCAATATAAAAACTGCAAAGTTAACTCCTTTCGGTTGAATTTATGTAGTGTATGTGGCCAAAAAATTGCACTAATAATGATTAGCTTAAAACACCTTGTGGAGTCAGCATTACGTATTACATAAACTAAACTTGGTACTGAAAGAGGAAGCGACACTTTAAAAAACATAAATTTTTCCACGAACAACATCCATACGACATTTGGACAAATTCGGAAAGCACTCACGTGACCACAATTTTCTTCATCCTGAAATATTCTAGTTATTCACTGCTTTCAATGTAGTAAATCAACAGGATATTTCTTTGAATCAATTTGAGGTGGTTGCCAAAATAGCTGGTATGTTTGACGCGGAATAACCCCACTACGCACTGCACTGACAGTGAGTAATGCTCCCGGCTTGGAGCTAAAGCATCAGCGCTTTTGTGTAAGGAAGAGTAGGGTAAAAGGAGAGAAGGAAAAAAGAAGAGAATGGTCTGAACACCTGCACCCTGCGTGCACCTCGGAGAATGTGATGGCAAGGGTCACGTGCTGCCGCCACGCAATGAGAATCCACCAAAAATACAACCAAATTACTCAAAAATGTGTGAACTTTGTTCAGCGGAACATGCGCACATTCCTGAAAGAACTATCGTGTTTTCGTCACTTTTTCATAATTTTTTATTCATTATCTCCTTGCATGGTAGGTAGTGAAGTTTCTAGAGACTACTACCACACGGAGTCCCTCATAATGATTCAGGAGTGTTGGGACGCGAACATTTCTTGTTTTCTTCTTTCTATTCGAGGATTACACGCCACGCGCACTACCCGCCCTCCTTTTTTTTGGCACGAACACAGAGCAGCAAAATTGTTTGATATAATTGATAATGAGGCACAGTGGCATTGTTGTAAGTGGGTTGTTTTGCCAAATAGAGCATATAAACATTTGTGGTTCCATATCATTATCATTACTGATATGTCGTTGAAATCAGTATCGATGTAACGCATAGATAGATATGTGGGGTTTAACATCCCAAAACCACCATATGATTATGAGAGACGCTGTAGTGGAGGGCTCCGGAGATTTTGACCACCTGGGGTTCTTTAACGTGCACCCAAATCTGAGTACACGGGCCTACAACATTTCCGCCTCCATCGAAAATGCAGCCGCTGCAGCCGGGATTGGATCCCGCGACCTGCGGGTCAGCAGCCGAGTACCTTGTCTACTAGACCACCAGGGCGGGGCATATCGATGTAACGGTGAGTTCCACATGTTGTTATGAGCTTGCGGGAATTTCGATTATTGTGATTCCTCTGATGTGAAAATTTTTATGTCTTATCATCAGGCATTTCAGGGTTGTCAGATTGCGCGTACAACAACAAATAAAAAACAAGTGCGTTGAAGTTAACAGAGCTGATGAACAATCTTTTTTTTAATTCTCGGTAAGGAAGTTTTTTCTGTTTTATTCGCTTCACAATAAAGAAGGTGGTCAGAATTGCAAGCAAAAAATAGCGTATACGTGCTTTGCACAACTGAATGCGTGAATTTATCTTGTGAGTCAAACAGCGCATACGTATAATTTCATGGTGTACTTATGATGTTTTTGCATGTGAAAGTTAACTACGACAGGCTCATCCCTTCTACGCACTGTCTTGTTCACATGTACACAGAATATTGTACTGCAGTGGAGGTGTAGCGAATACAGCGAGCTTACACTGCAACTGCAAAGCATGGTTTTATTATCTTTTCAACAAGAAACTCCCCCGAGCGTGGGCCCCTTCGCGCCACTAGAACACAGCCGCGCGCACCGGCTAGCGATAACATTTCTCCGCCGTGGTCACGTGATGTACGCGGCGCATCGAGCAAGGGATATTCCATGACGCGGCGCTCGCCAGCCAACATGGGCGCTTGTCACGGCGGGATGTCGCAGTCGAGGACTCGTTAGAAACGACCGTGTTCAACGCTGATTTGTGGCACCGAGACGTGTATTCGTCGTCCTATTCTGATCGGCTAATTTGTGGTTGCGTGAAGTCAGACAATATACCACCAGAAGTTTGCACAAGGTGTCGTTAACTTCACTGCTTCGAGCCACCATTGTGTCGGAGCTTTCCTGCCATGCTGACCAGCGAACAAGTTTTGTAGATCTCACTATCAGGTAAGGCCTATCTTATGGCTCTCGTGGCCCCACTGCGGTGGTCTAGTGGCTAAGGTACTCGGGTGCTGACCCGCAGGTCGTGGGTTCATATCCCGGCTGTGGCGCCTGCATTTCCGACGGAGGCGGAAATGTTGTAAGCCCGTGTGCACAGATATGATTGATATGTGGGGTTTAACGTCCCAAAACCACTATATGATTATGAGAGACGCCGTAGTGGAGGGCTCCGGAAATTTAGACCACCTGGGGTTCTTTAACGTGCACCCAAATCTGAGCACACGGGCCTACAACATTTCCGCCTCCATCCGAAATGCAGCCGCCGCAGCCGGGATTCGAACCCGCGCCCTGCGGGTCAGCAGCCGAGTACCTTAGCCACTAGATCACCGCGGCGGGGCTGTGCACAGATATAGGTGCACGTTAAATAACACCAGGGGGTCGAAATTTCTGGAGCCCTCCACTACGGCGCCTCTCATAATCATGTGGTGGTTTTGGGACGTTAAACCTCACATATCAATCATCAATCATTGCGGCTCTCATGAATTTTCCCTCCTTCGGTCTTTTCGACTGCCGACAAAATGCTCATGCCTTAAATTTTTACGCTGCTGTGAAATCGCATAGAGGCTTACTCGAAAGCAACTTTTTATCGTTTTTTTGTGGGGGGGGAGGGGGAGGCTGTGGCGTGTTTTCGAATTTTGTGCAATGGTGTCGCGTGCCCCTGACCGTGAAGTTGGTTACCAGGGGTTTAGCGGTGTGGGCTTGATAGCTGCTGTCACGTGTCGTGTTACAGAACGCATATTGTTATAGATGACGAAAATTCCCCTACGTTCCGGTTGAGTGACCGACGAAACTGCAAATCCCATTCTGTTCGTTGCAGTTGCTTGATCATGCGACACAAGCAAAGCTCAGTTGGCTTTTTTCGTGTAGATAAACAAGCCACTTTCTTTAGCAGGAGTGTGACAGCTGGGCTGTATCTAATTGCGATAATTCGCTTATAAATATTAGCTTGGCATATTCTGCCGACAGCGTTTATTTTACCGTTTGCAGGTCTTGTGCCGGCAGTAGTTGCCTAAGTTACGTCCAGCTTGTTGTCCTTTTGACTCTCGCAATTTTCGCAGTGACCATTAGTGATATTCTCGTCTTAACTGGGCGCCAGTGACCTATGTTGTGGCGCATAGCGGCTTTCGCTCTTTGCTTATCAGAAAAAAAATGTATAAAAAAATTCGGAAACACCAAAAGGAAGAGATCGCCTGATTAGAGCAACCTAGATGAATGCACAGCACGGTAGTACGGGTGCTTCCCGAGCTCATAGAGCGAAAAGGGACGTAGAAGCTGCCTTCGGTGTAACACTTTGGCAAGAGTGCCGACATATCAACTCCGAGCAGTACAGTCCCCGTTGCCGGCGCCATATCTACTTCCTTCAATGTCTGCACCTTGCGCCCGCAAGTTTTTCGAAGAAAAGCAGCTCACTCGGTTTCTGTATGAAAGGGTTCAAAGTTTATTGAGCGGCTGCCGCCTTTAACCGCAGCTCAATGAAAGACTGAATGTCTCTGACATATGCCGTGAACGTTGATCTGAATGTTTGCAGTGTATCGCTAGCACTACTTGGTATATAGTAGTATGACTATTGCTGGTAAACATACTGTAATACTATATTTTAAAAATATTACGCCTTTATCTCGATACCCAGCACCAGAGAAAATGTGACACGTGAAAAAAATAATATTAGAAATCGAACATAAGGCTGAAATATACTTGCATTTTTTTATTTAAACGCTTAAGTACTTAGCATTAGTCGCATGCCACTATTAAATGAATTCATTTGGTGCTGTCACTTGGAGTTGAAGCCAGCGGTGCTTGTTGCAATGGGTATAATTAAATTTCGCCAGACCACTTTGTTGTCTGTGCAACTTCAGTAAATTTCGGAAGCACCAGCTGGACAGCGAAGTGAGTGCAAAACGTTGTCTCAATTTTGTGTTAGTGTTAGTGAATCTCAGCACTTTGCATACTTTTTATAGATGGCACCTAGTGTATACAGTAAAATTCCAGGTGATCGTTTCTGCCTTCTCTGGGGGATTTCAAATATGTGGCTACAAGTCTCCTCTAACCATTTTCACTCATTTATACTGTTTATGCGCCAAACAAAAACAGTTATTGCATGTGTGTGTAGCTCATGAAAAACAATACTGCACTACTCCTCCCCTCTCTGTCATCAAAGGACAAAATGCTGTGGCTATACTTGCTTTGTTTTTGTTTGAATGCCTAAGTTTTTTTTCTGCGTACTGCAAGTAGCAAACAGAAGTGCCCTGACGACCTGTGCACTGCTGACCACACGGTAAGCCAAGCATCCTATAAGAGGTGCTTATTCAGCATCTATGGCTAGCTGAAATGTAATGTACAAAGTTTCATTTAATGAAGAAGAGTGTTGTTTTGAGCTAATCATGTCGAAGTGAAAAAATTGCAAAATAAGTGAGAGTATACAGAGTAACATCGGGATGTACGCTACCTACCAACTTAACATTATTCATGCAAAAATGTTAATTATGTGCAACGTTTACTTGAGGTAGAAGTGCAATGGTTTCCATAATGAGCATAGTTATAAATTGCTGCAGGAGCAGTTACTATGGTTCTTCTGCTCAATAACATGTGGCCCTTGTGACCTCCCACTGACATAAAATTGCTTCACATAAACAGTAGAAAGGCTCTTGCTAGCTATAACAAGAAGTGATTGTTATCATAGTTTTCAGGTCTAATAAATCATGCTGTAGAGAGTACTTCACCTATTTGTCACCATGGCGAATGCATTTTGTCTGGAAACGTGAATTGGTTTCGCAAAGTGTAGCCTTTCTGCAGAAGGGGGTACTGGCTAGTGGAATTTCGAAAAGAACTGTAAAACTTTATTGTTTCTTCCAGCAAGCATTGTTGGGTGAAGAATAGTGACTCACTTTCAAATTTACACACTTATCATGCAGCGTCTTGGACTGTCTTTACTGTATGCGATTTGTTTCTGCCAAACATAAACCTCGATTTTACCGTTTTTCATGGACTATTGCTAATTTTTCTGTGTATGTTTGCAAGCACACTTTAACATATGATGCTAAACATTAGGCTTGAGTGATGTGCCTGATTCTTGTCCATGAATTTTATAGAATGCCGAAAATGGACTTTCCACTTGGCGCAATCGTTGGCTACTGTGTGCACGTTCTATTCATCTAGATATAGAAATAGAGAATGCAGCTCGTAGCACTGAATACTGTGTTCAGACACTTGTATACACTGCGAAACCTTCCTGGTGCCAACATTTGTTTTGTGTGTACGGTGAAGCGACTAGCAGCTAGCAATACTGCATTGTTACAGATAATTGCACAATGGAGCATTTTTCAGCTGCTCACGTAGTTCGAGCAAATGTCGATCACATTCACTGTGGTACGACGTAGCCAAAAAGTTCAGGCATCTGAATCGTACATACCAGGAACCCCTATGTGAAGCAACATGATGCTGTGTTGGGGGCAGCTAAGTAAGAACTGGGTTTTTCTGCCTCTGAGTATCATTGCACAGGTTTGCTAAGTGCACTCAAGTAGATTCAGCAGGCACTTGCACCAACAGAGTCAGTAGTAACAGCAAGTTTCATTAGCAGTATTACCTAGCTGTATATTGCATTTCCCAGGAACTCTATTATTTTTTGACACCTTAACGTCACAGCTTGCTCACTCATTTCTTGGTGGTGAGACATTACAAGAAATATACTTTCACAAACCGTGCAAAATTATTTAATTTTTTTTAAATTTTGCAATAACTTTATGCTTTTCAACTACTTCCTCCCCAACTAAAGCTTAACTTCTGCTGGATTGTTTCAATGGTGAAACGAAAACCAGGCAAGTAAAAGCAATAAGGTGCTTCATTATAACAGCAGCGAGTATTGCTGAGGTTCAGTCTATAGCTGCAAATTTTTTAAACGCACCAATGTGGATTTCATGTGAGTGTTTGCAGAGCATAATTGTGCTGTGCTACTTTTTTTTGCAGGAAGCAACTCCCAAAAGCAGTGATACGAGGATGTGAGCCACAAGTTCTTTTCAGCGAACAGATTATATGCCTGAGAGCCACGGGCCGGCTGCTTCTCGTCTACACAGACAGTGCAGCCACCACAACAAAGTTGTTGCAAAGGTGTGAAACATTCCTATGTTGCATAGAGTAGGCATGTTATTTATAAGTTTTATAGCTTATACGAATATGTCTGCAAACGTAATTTTCTGCAAAGTGTGTTTTCTATTCTACCAAAGTGTCATTAGGCAGCTTTGGCTCTGTCTTTCTTTTTTATCACTTCCAAACCATTTCGCTAATTCATACAGAGTACTGTAGTATTCGCATCGTGTATCACAGAAACTGCATTTCGAAAAACAAATATGGTGACTCCTTCATGCCTGACCAGTGTATACTCTTCGCTAGCAAAGAGATGTGATTTGTCACTGACTGTCAGGCGGTTCTCTCTGCAACAAGAAATAGTGTTTTGGCCTTAGAATTAACCCGTATAGATTGTGTCATTGTGCGGCGTGCTGCATAGTTGTTTATCTCACCTATTCTTTGCACAGTACTTCCTCACCATGCCGAGGTAGCACAGTGGCACATCAAGGAGGCCTTGCTTAGTTGATAGCTGCATGTTGATTGCACAATCACTGACGTCATGCTTTGTTGCCATGCGACGGTAGTCATGATGGTAATGTATGCGCATCCCTCTTCACGTTGAGAACGGCGGAGAAGCTGAGGGAGAAACTTAAAACAGCTACAATGTCTGCTTTATTGGCTCTGACTTCATCATTTCATTATGTTAATACAATATCTGTGGCAACATGCTCACATTTTACAATTTTACGGTTATCAGAAATTTCTGACGGTACAGCTGTTTAGTAGCTTTGTACATTTCAATTTTAAATGTTCAGTTTATGCACTGCATAGTTTTGTTGATTTTTATTTTGCAATGCTCATCTGTGAAGTAGTCTGCAGCTTCTCTCAATATTTATTTGTTTATTGTGCGAAACATTCTGTATGTTCTATTGTACCATCAACAGCAAAAGTTTGTGGGACACGAAATGTTCAATGAAGCTAAATTCTCACTTTGTCTAAAAATGTAATTTTGAAAGAAATTTTTCATACTGCACATCGCATTCCGACCTATGCAGTCACCAGTCTAATTACAAGCGTTAGGTACCGACGTAGCAGAAATTCGCATTTGTTCCGGATTCTACATCTACCAAGCTTTTCCTGTTGATAGTACTTTCATACATTTTTCATGGCACTAGAGCTACCTCCTTTCTCCGCTTTTGTAGCTACATAGCTGGCAGTTTATTGCTTTACTGCATTGTTTACCTAAAGCCTATTCAACCAGCACATGTAAAACTGTGTTTTTTGGGTGTACTTGCATCATTACGTGTTTAATATTTTATTAGTCATGGAGCTTGTTTCAGTCTGTTGGCTTTTACTTTTTGGCAACTTAACTGCTGTTTTCAGAGCAATCTGCAGGTATCAATATTGACTCTACTTAACTTTGGTTCAGAGAAAAAAGCTGAACAGTTGCCGAGATGCATGGCCTGCGCCACGGCATTCTAGGTAACCAGCAATATACTGGCCGGATAATATGTTGCTCCTTGCTAGTTGCGTGTCTTGCTTTTACTTAGAGTTGTTTTCATAGTCCTAAAATTTATCTTACGTTGCTTACAGCTATGCTACTATGTGAACAACCTCCGCACTGTGTGAATTTGATCTTTAGGGCAGCAGTTGCACTATTGAAGGAGGCAAAATTGCTAGAGGCCTTAGTGCTTTTGAATTGACATTCAAATTCAGAACCCCATTATTGTTGCTTCAAGTAAACAAAGTGGTTATTCTAGATTGTATACATATTTCAAGTAGGAGAGGTGGGCTGCTTAGTAGGTGGGTATTCTTGTTAAAAAGGCAGTGCATGCAAACATGGTCTTCTGAGAGTAGTCAAGACGCCAAAAACACCAATTGTAAAAGTTTACATTGATCTCTAAACGAAAGGAGGCAAGTGGAGATATCGATCAAGATGGCTTGCCTGTTGGTCTATGTTAGAGGTAACTGCTCAGCATTTGATTTCGTCATTGAGTTATTCAAGGGTTGGCTCACACTAGCGCTACCACATGTCGCTATGCCAAGCCTCAACCATTAGGTCAATTTCCTGTTTTCTGTGCTTGTACGAAACTGCATGATTTGAATTTTGGCATGTATTTACGTCTTAATATAAGGATAGGTTTAATGATGGGCTTCTGGTTATCTGTCTTCGATGCTTCGTTAGTCTGCCTTCTCATTGTTAGTTGGCATTTCAAGTGTCCTGACTCACCTGCGGCCATGTTTGCAAGCCCAGTCTTTTCAACATGTATGCATGTAATGAGTAAGAAAAATAGGTTATCGAGTGAGTATTAGGAAGTTGAATTTATGTCTAGGGTGAAATGTGGTTCTGTTTTCTTCTTCTGGACTTGTTGCATAACAATGACGTGACATTATTTTGAAGCCTGCTAATTGTGTATGAGATACACATACATAAAGCAGCAACTGTTAGCGTGCTTTCAAGACTGCTACCTCATGAGGCCAAGAAAGTCAAGTTGTGTTACATGGGGCATGGTAGAAGAAGTGAATTGTTTTTAATGCTTTTTTTGTTTTTCTGGGCAGACATTCTACAAAATTTGGCACAAAAGTGAACGGAGGACAGTACAGATGGACATACAGAAGCCATCAGGCTGCCTCAGAAACTGTGACTCAACATTAACCTGTAAGTATTCGCGAGTTCATGGTCTTGTCATATAATTCTGTGAAGTGCTTTCTGGGCCATATGCAATATTTTCCTAAAATAGTGCTCTGATGCTTCAATGTGGAAAGACGTTGTAAAAGCACTATTTTTTTGGGAAAAACTTTCTAATACAGCAGAGGCATTTGAAACCATGTGCTCAGAAATTGAGGCATGGGAGAAAAATAACTGACTCATGGTTGTTGCTTTATGCTTTGCCACAGTCTTTATTTCTTTGTCAGCAAAAATTCATGGCTATGATATCGAAATAGTTTTTCTTTCAATTTATGTTAATGTTGGTCGTGAGGAGGCGTGGTAAAATGGTACTGGCACATGACCCGTAGGTGGTGGAATTGAGTCCCGGCTGCATCAGCTGCATTCCCGATGGAGGCGGAAATGTTGTAGGCGGTCAAAATTTTTGAAGCCCTCCACAACGGCGTCTCTCATAACCATATGGTGGTTTTGGGACGTTAAACCCTATATAACAATCCAACCAAACATGAAAAAACGCTGTGTTTTTTGTATATTTTTTGCAAGAGGAGTCCTCTCTTGTAGAATTAAATTACATTTTTTTGTTTCAAGGGCATTTACCAAGAGTTAAAAATACTTCTGACTAAAATTTGAAGACGCCGTCACACATTTTTATCCTGGGTTCCTTGGCTGATAAGACAGTTAATAAATCATAAACGTAAAGGGTGAGAATTAAATTGAGAAGAAAGCCTTACTGTACATATGTTAAAATTTTATCAAGCACTACATGACAGTTGTCTTATGGCAGAAGTTAAGATGATGATAGGGAGGAGGGGGCTTGAATAAGAGTCAAATTATTAAAGTTTTTTGGAGCCAATCATGATTTTTCAAATTTAGGTTGTTTTGAATGTTTGAACAGGAATCGTTTGTTCAAGTCGTGGCAGTAACCTTTGATACGGTTGGCGGCTCTAGTAAATCGATGTCCTCTTGTTGAATTGCTCATTTTTACCATCATGGACATAGTGTTATAAAACTGTTGAGAAGCCAGACCCCTGCTAAATGCCTTGTCCTCTGCAGCTCAAGTTTTACACTCTGTATCATTACAGATGAAGCGTTTGTTAAAGCAGAAGATTTGTAATGAAGGTGTTCAGATGTATACCTGATGATAAAAAATCATTGAAGAAATGTTAGATCTTGTTATTCGACAAGAAAACTTTTCTTTGCCGAGGCAGCAAACTGCATCAAGGATGCTGCCACAACTTAGACAAATTATCTTATTCAAACAATGGCTCCAACACACTTACTTTAGCGATGACACTCATTCAAGCCCCCATCTTCATGTTAGCTCCTGCCGTAATGAGATTTAAAAGTGTCATGTAGTGTTTACTGCATGTAAAAAAACTATATAAGCAAGCCTTGCTTCCTAATTTAATGCTCACCATTTGTGTTGAGGCATTATTCATTGTCTTCATCACGCTAATACCTCCACCATGATTTTATGAGTAAGGCAACGTGTACCCATCAAGCACTCTTTTCACGCGCAGTGACAGAGTGTTGGGTGAATTGAGGCTACGGAAACGACAACGAAGTCCAGATATTCTTATCTCACAGCTCCTCTGTCTCGCTCCAAAGGTGCCGTTACAATATGTTCCTTGCCGCATGTAGGCCTCTGCAGTGTCCTACAGTATGCTTTGCCTTGTGTAAGATTTCATAATGTATTGCAAATTTTTTTGTTCACCCCACATAACTCTCCATGGTGTTAGTAGTTACAGAAATTGTAACTGCCACACCAAGGCACTTACTAAACGGAATTAGTTGTGCTAGCCTATGAATTCTTTAGCAGCTAAAATATAGTGCGTTTGACGTTGAGTTCTTGTCAACTATAGCAATTTGTCTTCGTAGCATCTAGCTGCTTGTTCTGCATGTCATCTGTTCTTGTCCAGAAATACCACCTGCTGTTGTGATTCATGAAATAATGGTGTGAACACAGGTGATGTATGTAGTAGACACCATAGTGGTTTAAACTCTGAACTTTGCTGCTGCTTCAATAGTTTTTTTGTACTTCCTTCTCAGACATACATAAAGGAGCCTAGAGGAGCTGTTCATGGGCCATGCACACAGTTTCATAAGCGGGCTTTCAGCCCTTTTGACAATTATTTTGACAATTTGCAGCGTGGAGAGCATGGGTGCGATGGCGTTGGATTATCGGCGCCGCACTGTTCACTAACGGTGACGCTCGGAGTGGGCCGATTGTCAGCCCGTTGTCCCAATTTGAGCCACGTTTTGAGACCTGGTGTCGGGGGCAGTGGGGCTAGCGTAGCTCTGCTTCAAGGAAGCGGACGAAGCGAAGCACACGAAGGCCTTCGAAAGTGACGAGTGCAATATGTGTCTGACCCATCATCCAAGCTTGTAGTATCTGGATTTCACTCGCTCGCAGTTCCTCTACCAACCTAGGTGAGGCGGTACCTGGTTCCAGTCTTGGAACAATATCCTTGCACGAATCGTTGAGGGCTGCCTGATATGCAGGTACAGGGTAGGTGCGCTGGCCGAGTGACAGCTCTTGGGACTTCAGGAGGGCGTCTCTGACGTGTGATTATTGGTTGATTATGAAGGCCATGTTTTGATCTGGGCGGGTTCGTATAATGAAGTTTTTGTGGTCATTTGTTTATTTGTTCAGCGGTGGTGGTGGTGGGTGGAAGCACGGGAGACTGATTTCTTCAAATCTTGCAGGAAACCACACGGGCCTCTCACGCCTCGTACAGACCACGAGCTGTCCCAAAGGAAACAGGGCAACCGTGAAACAGCGTTTTTTAAATGCGAAGCATTTCTTAGCGAACTATGGTGACTTTGAGCGTATCTATCTATCTATCTATCTATTATCTATCTATTTATCTATCTATCTATCTATCTATCTATCTATCTATCTGTCTAGCCACCTACGACGTTTAGCTTTCCTGGCCGTTTCGATAATGGTATGGCCGCTTCGATACCAAGCTGGGTATAGCATAACATGACTGTATGAAGAACATATTTGACTAATCATAACATGACAATCATGACATGTATGTCATGGATGTCATGATTTACAGTTCATGGTCCATCACCTCTTGCGGTGGTTTCGTTCACAAGACAAATTGCAAAACTGGTATTGCATGATATGATTGCGTGGCGAACACAAGCGACAGACCCTAGCATGAAAATGAAGACATGCGTGTCATGTAACAACATGACTACGCCACGCTCATGATGCGCTCGCGACTGTTTCGCTAGCGTCACATGTACCTAATTTGGTATTACGGTACGTGAATGGATGACGACAGTATAATACTGGTGCAAACATGGTAAACATGAGATGCATGTAATGTAACAACATGACTATACGCTACGCTCATGATACGCTCGCATCTGTTTCGCTAGCTTCACATGTACCGAACTCAGAATTACACGGCTCGAACGGATGGCATAGGTAAATGACACATCCAAACATAATAATCACGGCATGCGTGTCATGTAACTGACACATCCAAACATAATAATCACGGCATGCGTGTCATATAACTGCATGACTACATGCCACACTTATTACGCGCTCGCGGCCCTTTCGCTAGCTTCACATACAACAAATTTGGTATTACGTGACGCCATTGGATGACAAAGGTATGCGACTGGTGAAAACACGGTAATCATGAGATACGTGTCATCTGAGAACATGACTACATGCCACAGTCAATTGCCACTACATTCAGACATGATGGCGTACGCGCACTCGCCGGCGCTAATTTCGTTGCGCCACGCCGGCATTGCCACGCCAGGCGCCGGTCCTGCCATATACTCGCAGGCACGCACCGCACAGCGTTGCTTTGACGCATACTCGTTTCAGCGCGTCCGGCATACCTCCGTCACGAAAAGGAGACGCAGTATTTCCCGTGTAACGCATCGGCATGAAATTCAGCATGTCGCATGTCGTGCCGGTTGCCTTCGGGCAGCGCTGGTTGCACCGGTCGCGCTTGGCGTCAGACTATAGAGTGCTTGCGTTTTGCTAACGTAGTGTCGCTGTGCCCAGCGTGCGCCCGCGTCAACGCTACACTGAAGTATTTTGCACCCTTCATGATGCGCTTGAGGCGGTTTTACTAGCTCCACATATATCAAATTTGTTGTTACATGATGTCAAGGAATGACGAAATATGACTGGTGCAAACATGATAATCCTGACACGCGTGTCATGTAAGAACATGACAACATACCACGCTCATAGTGTGCTCGTGGCCGTTTTGCTAGCTCCACATATACTAAACTTGGTATCACGTGACCTGAAAAGCTGATGAAGGTAAACGAGAGATTCAGGCATAATAATCATTGCACGGAAGTAATGTGTGGCATCATTTATCTCCACCTGTTAACGTTGTGCTGATTTTGAAGTGACATATCAACCGTTCTCATTCGTGCTTCACATATCATCGATTCCCACTGTACGTGGGGTCTGGCAATTTTTCTAAAAGGCAACTTAGGGTTCCGAGTTCTTTGCATCTGACAGTACTGGAATTTTGACAGCGCTGATACTACGTGGGCCTCACAATCTTCGTGACGTTATCGAGCTGTGTAAAAGAACCAAGCTCATTGGATACCGTCGGGTTTTTTCAGCGCTGTTGGTGGCTGGCGGGCGCACGGGAGACCGATTCCTTCAAATCTTGCAGGTTAGTCAAAAAGCCTCAACATTTTCTTCTCTGTTGTGCCGCCTACCACCACCACTAAAAATTGCTTTTTTGTTTCTTGCATGTCAGCGTTGACTTGGAGAGAGCTGCATGATTTGAAGTGTTATATTTTTCAGGTGTGTGCTTAGAATGTCAGCTCCAGCCTCGTGTTTAGTGTGCTCAGAGGCACTGCGCGATCCTGGCACTTGCCCAATGTGCTCCGAATGAAGTTACTGTTATCGCATTGGGGCCTGCTAAGGAGTGAAAAGGTCTGCATTTAGGACAAGCGACTAGGCACTAAATAAGGCTTGGAAATGTCAAGCGTGCGTTATTCCAACTGCACATGCGAACGCCGGGAGCGGGAAATTGCAGCTGCCACAGATATCTGACACTGGAACAATACTGGCTGAAATATATCACAAGTTTTCAGAGATACTCACCATCAACGGCAAAACAGATCAATTATTGCAACTGAAGGACACAGTCTAAAATATGGAACAATTGGGTAAACACTTGTCAGAGAAGTACGACGAAATACTCATTGAAATTAAAAAGCAATCATGTGAAATATCTACTCTAAAGAAAGGCTTGAAAAGGTTGAAGCAGCCAAAGACACTAGGGAAATTCAGAAGTTTCGACAGCACCTCAATTACTTAGAGCAATATAGCTGCCGTCAGATTTTCGACATTCATGGTCTCCCACATAGCCAAGGTGAACAGTTGGTCGGTAAACTGAATAACCTGGCGAAACAGTTAAACCTTGCCGGGCTCACGCCGGCAAGGTTTAATATTGACGGCTTTCACAGGCTTCCGCCCAAGCCAGGTGAACCAGCGGTGCTCGTTCGCTTTGTGTCGCGCGCTACACGGAATGAATGGATGGCAAAGAAAGGCTATTTAAAGACTTCAAAAATGGATATCTACTTCTCGCATTATCTGACAGCTCCAAACGGGAAGCTTTTGTGGCTGTTGAGGGCTAAGGTGCAAGAAAAGCACTATCAGTTCGTTTGGCAGAAAGAAGGAAAGATGTTTGTGCATAAGGCACAGGATGATCCAGCGATCCGCACGAATGTGAAACCAATTTAGATGAGGTACAATAAGCTCCTGATGAGTTTTTGACGTGTCTTTGTGTGTTCGCGTGCTTTTTTTCTGTGATCACTGAATCATCTAGCATAAGCTATTATAACATTTGTATTTTCAATTCTACCTTGCGGAGTCATTGTTTGAAGCCGAGTTATCAATTGTCCATTTTTCATGTGAATACCAGAAGTGTGTGCGATAAGGTCATGGAATTAGAAATGGCTCTGGAGGCACTAAATTATAATTTTGACGTTTTCGCATTTACGAAGACATTGTTTTCGTTGGTTTCTGATGCCAATTTTCTCGACTGTTACAAGTGTGAACGTGTCTACAGGAAAGGTCGTCATGGAAATGGGCATAGCTTTATACCAGAATTAACCTGAACTACTCTGTTATCGCTGAATATTCAGCTGTGAATGGTGATTAAGAGTCGATTGCTGTTGAATGTTGTAGTACCGTGATTGTGGCTATCTATATCACCCTGCTTCTGGTGATTTCCACAAATTTCATTTGTCTGTTAGCAAGATTCTTCAATACGCTACCGTGACAGGTCTGTCGGTCATTCTGATTGGGGATATTCATTTGAATTTATTAATATCCAATTCTCATGATGCCATAGTCATTTTATTGATCTAACACTATAAGACAGACCACTAGAATAACACCGCTTACAGAAAGCTTAATTGGTTTGTGCATAACAAATCATGACGGCACTGATGCCTTTTCAGGAATTATTACCTTTGGTATTTGTGATCATCTGCTAATCTTCGTTTTCGTTCCATGCTCCAAAAAAAAAACTGTCATGCACACAGTGCCCCAAATTTTCAGAAGAAATTTTATTAGTGAGGCACTGAATACACTTATGTCATTGGTCGATAGTATAGATTGGACAGATGTGTACAACGAGAACGAACAAGAAGTATCCGAATTTGTCGTACAATTTATTCTTGCAGAAAGTTGAGCACTCGTATCACGCTGCTTTTCCACTACACTCAAATAAAGGTAATCGAAAATCCAGAAAACCTTGAGTTACCCGTGAATTGTACCACGGAATAGGATGTAGGACTGATTATTTGACATTTTCGCTCGCGTAAAAGACGAAACAATTCTCCGGGATTATAAAAAAAGAAACAAGCTCGGTTCGGATCTTTAGAAAGCTCGCACTCAATACTACCAAGATGTGTTTGCGTCGATATTAGGTGACCCTAAAAAATATGGGATGCAATTCGTAAACTCCAAGGAAACACAAACAATATGATCTCTAGCACACTTACGTTCGATAATGTAGAACATACCAGTACTTCCCCGGTGAACAAATTTAACAATCGCTTTTTGCATGCTGGTATTGCAAATAATCCTGGTATAAGCAAGCTAAAAAAGGATCTACTTCAATATTTATCATCTAACAGTACCAATTCTATGTTTTTTTTCGTGTACTGTAGATGAACTTTATCAATTATTAAAATCTTTGAAAACAGATAATGCAGTCGGATATGATGAAATCAAATCGAGACCAAATATTTATGTCGCTGATATACTATGTGCCCCGCTTTGTCATCTATATAATAGCGCGCTAGCTACCACAATTTTTTCTGCTTGTATGAAAACAGCCAAAGTTGTTGTCTCGCAAAACGGTGGATCCTTCAATTATCTGAACAACTACAGGTCAATATCTGTGCTACCTATTTTTTCTAAAGTACTTCATTTAGTTGTAAACTTTATGTTACACCAATTGCTGGATGAAAAGCGGGCACTTGTTTACAATCAGTTCAGCTTTCGAAAAAATAAATCAAGCGAGGAGGCACTGCTGAGTGTTAAGGAAGAAATAATGACAATTCTACAGAGCTTCAACTCTATAGAGCATCACATTTTGTTTGAAAAGCTTCCTGTATGTGATATTAGAGGCGTTACCTTAGAACCTCTAATTAGTTATTTTTCAGATAGATTTCAATTTGTATGTCATGACGACATATGCTCAGAGATGAAACATAATGTGCGGCGTACCTCAGAGGCCTATTTCGGTGCCTATATTTTTGATCATTTATATCAACGATACTGCAAATATACCACGTACGCTTAAAATTGTTCTTCAGGCCGATGATACCAGTTTATTTTTCTCTGGTCAATATTTGGCTGGCGTGGCAATAGCGGTAAACGATTGGTTGCACGACCTGCTGATTTTGTTGTCTCTAAATCTACTTCAGTAAAATGTTACGAAAACAAAATACATTGTTTTTAAACATAAGAATAAACCCGATGTCGCTGATATTTCTCGTTTTGATGCTTGCGCTATTGAACGGGCCTCTGCATTGAAGTTTCTGGAAGTACTGTTCGAAGAAAATTTGAACTGGGCTCACTACGTGAACAAATTACACACTAACATTGCCAGGTCCAATGAAGTGTTTTATAACATCCGGCATCTGGTTCCGCCTTGGCTAAGACGTCATCTATACGCTCATACATTCAAAACTATATTACTGCCTCTTAGTCTGGGATACTACAAGCAAAACAATCTTATGTAGGCTGACAGTCCTCAAAAACAAAACTGTTCGACACATAGAAAACCTTGCATGGCTTGGCCATACAGCACCGTTTTTCATTAAAAAAAAACGGAGACTAAAAGTAGACCAGCTATACAACTTCAAACGTGCTACATATATACACAGAAAATGCGTCAAAATGAACCCGTGTTTACCCACATGTACTTCAATAACCACAATATATATAGCTTACGACATTGCCACCTCGAAGTTCCGCTTTGCAGGACAAAATTGCGAACTAAACGACTTAAATACATGATCCCCAGTTTCCTAAACCAACATACGCAAGCACTTAGCAATGTGTATGAAGTTTCATTAGCATCACTGTTTATGCGTGTTGTTAAATCATAGTTGTTGTCCTGTGTGCCTTCATAGTATGAGTACGACCTCTAACATCATGTGGCCTATGACCTGTTACATTATTATAAAAAGGAAAAAAAAACTCAATTGTACTATTCCTGTATCTATGTCGCCATCCATTGCAAATAGCAAAATGTAATGTTTCTGTTTCTTTATTTGCGTGCCAAGCTTTCGCTTTTTATTGTACAGGTTCGTAATGATAGTCACAACCATTTTAGACATTGCTTGGGTGGTAGCGCCTTTGTCAGGCAGTTAATTCTGCCTTCAACCGTACGGTCCCTCTACATGTATTATGTTGAAAACAAACAATTCGATTCATTTGAAAAAAATGTCAGATCTCACGTACAGTGGGAATCAATGATATGCAAAGCACGACTGAGGAAGTCTGATATGTTAACTTAAGATCACCACAACGTTACAAGGTGCAGGTAAATTACGCCATACCTGACTTCCGTGTCATGATTATCATGTTTGGATGTGTCGTTTACCTTCATCATCTGTTCACGTCACGTGATGCCAAATTTAGTATATGCGAACCTAGCGAAAAGGCCGCGAGCACTCTATGAACGTGGTATGTTGTCATGTTCTTACATGACCCACGTGTCATGATTATCATGTTCGCACCAGTCATATTCCTTTGTCATCCATACACGTCACGTAACACCATACTTGGTATAGGTTACGCTAGCGACACGTCCGCGAGTGCATCATGAAGGGCCCAATACACTCCAACGAAAAGTTGGCGCGTGCGCACGCTGGGCACAGCGACTCAATACGTTAGCGAAACGTGAGAGCTCTATAGTCTGACGCCAGAAGTGATCGGAATCCGTCGGCGCGGCCCGACGCCAAGCGGCGCGAAATGCGACATGCTGCATTTCACATTCCCTACGTTACCCAGACAGCACTAGGTCTGCCTCTTTTTGTTACGGAAGGATGCCCGGCGTGCTAAAACGCGCATGCGTCCACGCAACAGAGCGCGGCGCACACCTGCGAATTTATGGCAGGACCGGCGACTGGCGTGGCAACGCCTGTGGGACGCGACGAAATGAACGCCGGCACGCACGCGCTCCATGTCACGTCGAAATGTATTGGCGCCTTGACTGTGGCATGTACTCATGTTATCACATGGTACGCATCTCATGATTATCATGTTTGCACCAGTCACATACCGTAGTCATTCATTGACGTCACGTAATACCAAATTAAACAAATTTGGCATATATGAAGCTATCAAAACGGCCGCGATTACATACCAAATTTCCTATGTGTGGCGCTAACGAAACGGCCGCGAGCGCATCATGAGCGTGGCATGTGGTCATGTTGTTACATGACACGCATGTCATGTTAATCCTGTTTCAACCAATCTCATACCTTCGTCATCTATTGACGTCCCGACATACCAAATTTGGTGTGTGTGAAGCTAACGAAACGGCCGCCAGTGCGTCATGAGCGTTGCATGAAGTCATGTCATAACACGACATGCATCTCATGATTTTGTTTATTTATTTCCAAATACTGTTAGCCGTTATGGTCGTAATAGGGTAGGTACAGTAAACATAAAACAAGTACAATGTATAGTAGACAGCATTTTTTAAATACACAAAAGAAATATATTTAAAACTTGTTAATAAAAACGCGTATACATATATTGTGATGGTGGTATATGTAATATGAAATAACTATGGGGTGTATTTTCGAAAAACATGACAATATCTGTACAATACTGCCGAGCTCTATTTCTCAAGTTTTCTTATCGCCCCAAAGCGCTACACAATTCTCAGCACAAAACGCGCGTGCAGTTTTCAAGAAGCTTCCGGACTTTAGTAGATCATTCTGATAAGATCACGCCCACTCTGCGAACTGTACAGATTACTCTGGAACCTACACTCTAAAAAATAGCGAGTAAAAAGGGTGTATTTTTTTGTCCCACAACAATAATCGTCATCTATATTGCGTTCCAGCCTTGCGCTATCACCCCGGGCCTGGTACATTCCAGTCACGCTCGACATGCCCATTATCAGGGTTACATTGCATTCTCAATAGGAAAGTGGCCAGCGCCGAGTTTTCAAGAAAGAATGCGCACGCAAGCGTGATAACGATTAATGTTGTGGGACAAAAAGACACCCTTTTTACTCGATATTTTTAGAGTGTACGCCACCGCCAGTGATAACGCTAGAACATTCGATGGCAAGAATATAACTGCTGACGCACTTCGCCGCTTGTCATTAGTTGATTGACGGCCGACGCCACGTTCGCGGCTTACCTGGTGCCGGGTTGGCCGTGACCAGGCACGCTGCCAGTCGTCGACCCCACCTCATCGAGCATTAAGCGAACCCCTGGACAACCCCCCGGCTCAGTCCAGGCCTTCATCGTGAGCCAACGCGCGGGCATCACAGCGCAAGCCGTGGGAGCCAGGGCCAGGGCGGAAGTGTGATGGCTTTCGCAGCGCCACCACCGAAAGCTCATTGTTTCAACTTCAGTGCTCCAGAGGGGAGCACCGTCGACAACATCGTAAATGCCCTCGAAGCAGTAACCGGCCCAGCCGGTATCAAGTCACTCCAGCACATTGGAGGTGCAAAGTTCGGCGCCGCAGCTGCAAACGTCCATGAAGCCACCAAGCTGAAGAGCCGGGGCGCCATTCTCTTGACCGGCGAATCAGTTCCACTAGTCAGCGTAGGTCCTGAAATAGTCCGTCAGTCTTCCGGGTACCACTGTGAGTAGGCGACGCAGCCCGAGCGACTGCTCTCTCCGCCTACGGCAACGTGCAACATATCCACGAGCCAGTGTTCAAGGGCCGCCCTGGGGTTGGCATAGGTGTCCGTGTGGCGCGAGTGGAAATGAAAAGCCAAATACCAAACTTTCTGACAGTTCAATGCTACAATGTCATGTGTGACTACCGGGGTGTCAAGAAAGTGTGCTCTAAGTGCACGAATACTGGCCACATCGCCAAATACTGTGCCACGCCTCGTGGCAACGTGTTTGGACATGCCACAGAGGTATGCGCAGAACCGTGCCGCAAGTGCCCGGGCAGCCATGCAACAGCTGACCGACGTAACGCCCGCATTGCAAGATGATTATCCGGCGCTCGAGCCTGCGAGCGACACTGACACTAGCGACACTGACGCCCATGCTGAACCACAAGACGCAGGAGACCTGCCTTCCCTGTCTGAGAAAGCCTCGTCAACCCTTCACGCTCCGTCTGAGACTAGCGACTTTCTCCTGGACGCCTATGAAGAACAAAGCTCATCCGAAGCCCGAGTGCCCGTACTTAGCAGGAACCATGAGAGCTACAGCTCTGACACAGTTGGCATCACCAATAGCTCCGAGGCGCCGAGAACTTCGATGGGACGCGACACCCGAACAACGGGACGTGCAGGGGCTCCGGTCATCGGCCCAGACAAGAACACAACGGTGATTATGCCACCGACAACGACGAGCGCCCGCGCCAGCAAGTACTCGGCTTAGACCCGCAAACTGAGCCTGTCAAACCCCATATACTGGATTACAGGTGCGGCCGCCGGTGCGAGTGGCGGTGCCAGCGCCATGGAAATAGACCGTCCAGCCACCAAACGAGCCCACCCACCGACCACGGACTTTGAAGGCTCTACGGACACTAGTAAGCCCCAAAAATTTGCTAACGCTCTGACGACGTCAGAGCATTTCTCTCTTTAGTCATGCTCACTCGTTGAGCGCTTGCCCCACCCTCTGCAAGGGGTTTCTTTGAAGTCTGCGCACACTCTCCCTTTTTCAAAATGGCTACGGTGCATTTTCTTTCGTTAAACGTCAGGGGTTTCGGACGCCAAGATAAGCAGAGAGAAGTCATGCACATCGCAAAGTCACGTCATGTCGACATCCTCTTCTTACAGGAACGTAATTTTGGAACCCCTTTTGATGTGCAATCCTTTTGTTCACAATTAGGAGTGAAGCCTTTTTTTTCGCTGAATAATTCAAAGATGTGCGGAGTCAAAGTTGTTTTCTTGACACCAGCATTACGTCGAAGAGCACACTGTGTTTGTGGTTTTGACGGCCGCACACCAGCAGTAGACTTGGACCTCCACGGCAGACGAGTAAGGGCGCTCATAATACATGCTCCAGCTCAACGTGGGGGCACGGTCGATTTTTTTTCAATTCACTCGACTCATTTGTGTTTGACAGCTACCCTACATTCTTAGTAGGGAATTTTAACTGTGTTGACGACACTGACAGAGATGTGCGCGAACGCAGAGAAAGCAGACAATATAGCAAAGTTAGCGCATTGCGGCAACTCATCCGCAATTTCAAGCTCGGGGATGCGTGGGTCGACACTCACGGAAATGACTTCGTTGCAACATGGCGATGGCGTCCCAACATGACCCGGCTAGACCGCTTCTATTTTCCAGAAGTGCTAGCCACACATGTCCTTAGTTGCGAGGTCCTACATTTCCCACCAGACGTTCCATGCATTACAGACCACTTTCTAGTGTCTGTAAAACGTTTCTTTGAACAATTCACTACTAATAGAAACCATTGAAAAATGAACACCACACTCGTGCACGACCCGGAAAGCGTAGCATTACTGCGCAATGCTCTAGAGCAAGCATGCAAAAGGCCGCCTGAACCACGTAACTGGGACGCATTGAAACACAGTTGGCGCGCCGAGCTTATCAAAGCGGGGTTGGAAAGAAAAGCCCGCCTGACGACAGAGATAAACGACATGCTACGAAAAGCGCTTTTTGTACGAAGAGGCGAGACGCTGACGTTCGCAATGCACGACTATCTCGACTAGTGAAAGTGGCGGTACGAACTTTTGCCAAGTCTTAGTTCGCGCACGGCTGCGCAGTCTTTTATCAACGGACGACCGGTTGATCCAGCTGTTCTTCGAAGTGTTCGCAACGGCTTCTTGGGTGAACAAATGCATGTCCCTTTCGTTCAGCTGCCGAACGGCGAACAGTCTACACGAGCAGAAGACATAACGGGGGTCTTTGAAACACATTTTTTGAATCTTCTCAGGGCGGAGAACGCAAACGACCTGAACTATACCACCATAGTTATTGCGTTTTGCGAGGGAATTTCCCGCGTACCGGGGGAGCTCCAAGATGGTTTGTGCAGCCCAATGACGCTAAATGAATTACGCATTATGCTTCAGAGCATGAACACAACTGCCACCACCGACCCTGACGGGATATCTTTGAGTTTCTACAAAACCTTCCTTGAAACAATACAAGCCCACCTTTTTACATTGTTAAATGGGCTTCTTGCTGACGGAATCATGCCGAATACGTTTCGTGAGAGCAGAGTTATACTCTTGCTTAGAAGCGAGGGAGAGCCGTCCGACCGAGTGGCGTGGAGGCCCATTTGCCTTCTCAACTCGGATTATGAGACATTGACAGCCATCCTTGCAAACCGCATAACAATCATTCTACCGGAAATAGTAAGCGACATACAAACGTGCTTTGTCCCAGGTCGTGCGATCTATTCCTCGCTTGTGCTGACTCGCGATTTATTCACGTACGTTACAAGAACACAAATATCTGGCATTTTTGTTTCCTTGGATTAGCAAAAGACTTTTGATCGCGTAGAATGTAAATATCGCTTCGCTGTGCTTGACAGTTATGGCTTTCCAGCACATTTACCCGACACACTTCGCCTACTATACACAGACTTAGAAACGTCATTAGTAGTGAATGGCTATACATCTGAAACTATTACAGTAAGTAGGAGCATTCGACAAGGCTGTCCCCTCTCCACAATTCTCTTTGTATTATGCATAGATTCATTATTGAAACAAATCCAGAAATGCACGTAAAAACTTCGCCCAAGCCTCTTCCAGGCTTGGGCAAAGTGAAAGTAGCGGCATACGCCGATGACATCTCGCTGTTTATTCGGAACATAGATAGCTACAGAGCCTTTCTTCGAATAATCCACACGTATAGTTACCTGTCTGGAGCACGTCTTAATCCCGGAAAAAGCAAGGCATTGTACTTTGGGATGTACAGTGAAGAGTTCCCTGATGGCGTCCAAATCGTCCAAGGCGTTAAAGTCTCAGGTGTAACTTTCCTTTCAACTGGTGAGGTAGCCCGCACCTCATGGAAAGAAATCCAACACAGAGTGAACAGACGCATTGAAGTCACCAGAACGTTTCAACTACCTTTTACTGAAAGAGCTTACCTTATTAAATCCAGCATAACAGCGCCATTGCTTTATGTAGCCAGAATTGCCCGGCCAACTCGACTGGTTTTGCTGAGAGTGGCTACTGCGTGCGGCTCTTTTTTCTGCTATGGTCACGCCGAAGCTGTTGCCAGAGCCTTGGTCCGCCCACAAGTAAAATGGGGAGGGCTCAGTGTACCCAACCTTGTGTAATGTTCCGCGTGTTGGCTCTCAAAAACACCTGGGCACTCTTAGAGAACTCATCGTATCGAGGCAGGCAACTTGTAGTGTATCTGCTAGGAACCTCTAGAATATTTTTTGGTTTAGCGAACGACACGGGACCAGCTGCTGAGCAGCCGCCAGCGTATTACACACATGTTATAAAATCTTTGCAACAATGGCGAAACGATTTTCCAGTTCAAGATTTTATGGAAATGTCCCCCACCGACATGAGCGAATTAATAGCGTTTAAAAGCCTATCTGAAGAACAACGCCGGAAATGCCGGGCGAAAAGACGCTGGACTCTTACAAACACGTCTCTCCCCTCCGAGGTCCGTGACCTAAACTGGCTCAGGAGATTTGGGTGCACGTTAAAGAACCCCAGGTGGTCGAAATTTTCGGAGCCCTCCACTACGGCGTCTCTCATAATCATATGGTGGTTTTGGGACGTTAAATCCCACAAATCAATCAAATCATAAACTGGCTCAGGGAAAGGGGGGCCTTACTAACGGCCGACCACCTTGCGGCGTGAAACGTGGCGCTCTCCGCCACATGCCCGCAATGTGCTGGCGTCGAAACACTAAATTATATCTTCCATGAATGTATAGTAGCGCGCACCTTTAGGCGCATTGTTACCAGGATGTTCCAAACAAGTATGCAATGTAAGTCTAGCCACAGGGATCAATTTGTGGTACTCTTAATGGCTATCGGAGCCTTCGTCCTATGGCAACAAAAGGGACTGGCCTGCCTGAGGGGACGCCCCCAGAGAGCCATGTTTCCTCTACTACATCAGCTAAGAAACATAGTGCTTACGCATCTTAACGCAGAACTAGTCATGCTGGGAGAGACTTTCCTCCAACGGTGGTCTACGCGATTTATTATCGTAAAAAACAACAGTGCCCATACCTTTCCTCCCCTATTAATGAGGTGGGCGAGGGCTTGTACCACTGTGACATCAGTGTGTATTTTTATTTTCTTCTTTAGAAACATGTCCTTTTGAGCAATATTTTTCTTGAACGCGAGAGCAAATTGTCCTCACAGGTGAATGCAAAATATCACGCTACACTGTGAATGACCTCCCCTTGTTTGTTCATATAGCCTTACTGTTTATTTAGGTTTGATAATCTCGACGTCATGAATGTCCTGTATTTGTTGTAGAATTTTCGCATAGTACGTCACTGCACACGCTATAAGTTATTTCGCTGTATATAACAGCTCGCATTGTACATACGCAATGTTCACCATTGCCCATTTTTATGTGTGCATATAAGCTGTGTAAGATATATCCAGAAATAAAATTCTTTTAAATGCTATCTGTGCAAGACTGCTACTGTAATCGGTGTTTCCGTTTGCCGGGCACAGGTTCGCCCAAATAAACTGTTAAATCCCAACACAAAGTATCCTGTCTTCGGCCACGTCACGACCCCGTGACATCTGGGAAGGTGCTGCTTCGTTCATGTATCGGACGCCCCCGTCAAGCCGTGAACCCAGCCCACGTCGCGGAAAAGACACCAACGCCGACCAAGAGCAGCGAACAAGCCGCCGACAGCAAGGTCTTCCACCAGATACTGGCTTCTAAGAGACAAAGCGCTCAAGACCAAGGCCAAAACCTCGACTGCAGCGACATTGACAACCGGAGCGTCCCAGCCCGCGATCGTCATTCATCAACCCAAGGAACCACCAACGTTCCATGGGTCATCGTTTGAAGACCCGGAAACCTGGCTAGAAACATACGACTGTGTGGCCGCCCTCAACCACTGGGACACGAAGAAAAGCTCCGTCGTGTGTACTTCTACCTGGAAGAACAAGTCACCATTGCGCCTCGCTCCAGCGTCATTATTTCAGTCGGCGCTCCTAAATCACCTGCCTTGGAATGCGTTGTTGAAGGTAGTCAGCGTCTGTTGGTCAACCGAAATATTTGCGTTGCAGGAGGAATTGCAGAGCTGCGGGGATGATGCTCAGGAATTTCAGCAATGAGTACAAACATGTAAACAAAGGAACAACGGTCGCATACATCGAAGACATTGTGGACGCCACCAGTGCTTTCACCCTCACCGATTCTGCGGAACCTGCTCAGAGGAACCAAGCCCCTCCCACAGCTTTCGACGTCAATCCCAGTCTTCTGAACCATAAGCAAGAACAGCTCAAGGCCCGGCTCCTGCAATACGAAGATTGCTTTTCATCGTCATCGAAAATTCGGCAGACCCCAATCACGAAACATCGCATCATAACCGAAGAAAATGCCAGACCACTCCGTAAGAGTCCATACAGGGTTTCGACGCGAGAACGTGAGGTCATGATGAGACAAGTTGATGAAATGCGGCGGAATGACATCATCCAGCCGTCTAAGAGTCCATGGTCATCCCCCGTGTTGTTAGTGAAGAAAATGGATGGGACTCTACGTTTCTGCGTCTATTATCGCCGCCTGACCGAAATCACAAGAAAGGACGTGTATCCTCTCCCACGAATAGACGACGCACTTGATCGGCCTTATAACGCCAAGTACTTTTCGTCAATGAACCTCAAGACTGGCTATGGACAAAACGAAATCGACAAAAGAGACCGAGAGAAGACTGCGTTTATAACACCGCGCGGCCCCTTCGAGTTTAAGGTGATGCCCTTTGGCCTTTGCTCAGCGCTTTCAACTTTTCAATGCGTTATGGATAGTGTACTGGCAGGATTGAAGTGGCAGACTTGTCTTGTGTACTTGGACGATGTTGTCGTGTTTTCCTTGAGTTTCGACGAGCATCGTCGGCACCTTGAAGCTGTACTTCAAGCCATCAAGACGTTCGGACTCACACTGAAGCCAGAAAAGTTCAGATTTGCGTACAAAGAGCTCTTGTTTCTGGTGACGTGATTACCAATTCTGAAGTTCGTCCCCATCTACGGAAAACCGCCGCCATCGCCGACTATCTGCCGCCCACTTACAAGAAGGCGGTGCGCCGAATTCTGGGCCTGTGCGCCAATTATAGACGGTTCGTGAAGAACTTCGCCCGCATCACCGATCCACTCACTAACCTTACCAAGGCCGACGTGGAGTTCAAGTGAGAAACGCCGCAGGAACACGTTTTCCAGGAGCTTAAACATCGCCTCCAGACGCCTCCGTTACTTGCTTATTTCGACGAATTTGACGATACAAAAATACACACTGACGGAAGCAGCGTAGGCCTTGGCGCCGTACTTGTGCAGAAGGTTGACAGACTTTAAACGGTTATTAGTTACGCTTAGTTAGGCCAGCCGATCGCTTCTAAAGCAGAAGCCAATTATTCAACAAAAAATGAGTGCCGCGCCATCATCTGGGCTACGTCGAAATTTCGCCTTAACCTCTACGGCAGGCCCTGTAAAGTTGTGTGCGACCAGCACGCCTTGTGTTGGCTAGGCACCTTGAAGGACCCTCCAGGTCGCCTCGAACGATGGAGCCTGAGACTTCAAGAGTATGATGATATTACCCTCGTTTAGAAGTCCGGCAAGAAACACTCCGACGCCGACTGTCTCTCTCGTGCGCCTGTCGACCAACCTCCACCCGACGACCCGGATGACGACTACTTCTTGGGAACGATAACTACCGACGACTTCGCTGAACGACAGCGGGCCGACCCGGAACTTAAGGCCCTAATAGAATACCTCGAAGGCAGGACCGCCGAAGTCCTGAAGGTATTCAAGCGCGCACTTGCGTCGTTCTTCCTGCGAAATGGTCTTCTCCAAAAGAACTTTTCACCGCTTCGAGCCAAGTACCTCCATGTGTTGCTTTAAGCTCTGCGACCAGAACTCCTGCAGGCCCTGCACGACGATCCGACAGCAGGGCACCTCGGTTTTTCTCGCACGTTCGCGAAGACACAAGAAAGGTACTATTGACCACGCATTACCACCTACGTCACTCGTTATGTAAGGACATGCTGGGACTGTCAATGACGCAAGACACCACCAAAAAAACTGGCGGGACTTATGCAGCCAATTGAACCAACTCGCCGAGCTTTCCAGCAGATTGGTATGGACCTACAGGGGCCGTTCTTGACGTCAGCTTTCAGAAACAAATGAATCGTGGTAGCTACCGACTACCTCACCTGCTACGCCAAGACAAAAGCCCTGCCAAAAAAGGCAGTGCATCCGAGGTAGCTAAGTTCTTCGTCGAAAATATCGTCCTACGTCAAGGCGCCCCGAAGGTCCTTATCACCGACAGAGGAATGGCATTTACTGGTGACCAAACTCAAGCGATCTTGGCATACAGCCAGACAAACCACCGCCGGACGACAGCGTACTACCCATAGACCAACGACCTCAACGAGCAGCTAAACAAGACGATCGCCGACATGCTGGCGATGTACGTCGATGTCGAACACAAGACGTGAGACGCCATTCTTCCGTACGTGACCTTCGCATACAATATGGCGGTGCAGGAGACGACGCAGATATCTCCATACAAATTGGTCTACGGAAGGAGCCCTGCAACGACGCTCGATGCCATGTTACCCAACGTCACCGACGAAGAAAACCTGGATGTGAGTGAGTACCTTCAACGCGCCGAAGAAGCCCGACAACTCTCGCGTCTCCGTATCAAGAATCAACAGACGACCGACAGCCGCGGTTACAATCTTCGACGACGCTTCGTGGAATACCAGCCCGGTGAACGTGTTTGGGTATGGACGCCGATACACCGACGTGGACTAAGTAAAAAGCTTCTGCGACGGTACTTCGGACCGTACAAGGTCGTTCGACATCTCGGCCCACTTGATTACGAGGTTGTCCCCAACGGCATCACGAACTCTCAACGACGCCGATCGTGATCTGAAGTCGTCCATGTCACGTGCCTTAAGGCTTTTCATGCGCGTTAAACTGAGTGTTTTTGTTATTATTGTAGCGTAATTTATTCATTGTACTTTCTTCATTATTGTTGTGCCTTCATCTTTACTTAAAGCATCAGGACGATGTCTTTTTCAGAGGGAGGCGATGCCACGTTCCGTTTCTCAAGTTTTGTTATCGCCCCAAAACACTACACAATTCTCGGCGCAAAACGCGCGTGCAGTTTTTGAGAAGCTTCATGCCTACTCTGCGAACTGTACAGATTATTCTGGAACCTACGCCACCACCAGTGATAACACTACATTCGAACGTTCCATGGCAAGAGTATAAATGCCGACGCACTTCGCTGCTTGTCAGTAGTTGATCAACGGCTGACGCTTCGTTCACTGCTATCTGTGCAAGACTGCTACTGTAATCGGACTTTCCAAATGCCGGGCACGGGTTCGCCCAAATAAACTGTTAAATCCCAACACAAAGCTGTCTTCGGTCACGTCACGACTTCGTGACAATTATATAGCAACACTCAATGTTCGACATGTTTTTAATGCACTGTTCAAAGCTTTCTATGTTCTTCGAATTCAGTACCGGTACTGGCAACCCCGCCTCGGTGGTCTAGTGGCTAAGGTACTCGGCTGCTTACTCCCAAGACGCGTGTTCAAATCCCGGTTTCGACAGCTGCATTTCTGATGGACGCGGAAACGTTGTAGGCCCGTGTGCTCAGATTTGGGCGCACGTTACAGAACCCCAGCTGGTCGAAATTTTCGGAGCCCTCAACTACGGCGTCTCTTATAATCATATGGCGGTTTTGGAATGTTAAACCCCGCATATCAATCAATAAACCGGTACTGGCAACTGATTCCACTCTTTTATCATTCGCGGAAAAAAAGGAACACGCATATGCATCAAGATTGCATTTAGGAATTGAATACACAAATGGATGGCATGATCTGACTTCGTTGAGAAGCCTGGGATAAAGATGGGGTTTAGTTTCAATATTAAGGTGTTCTTTTGATGACAAAAAAAAGGAATTTAAGTCGACGAACTTTCCGGCGATGAGCCAGCGTAGGCGATTTTAAGCAACCAAAGCATTTCAGAAACGGATTCACTTCGTAAATAACTCGATAACATTTGCCTTCCGGCATTTCTCTGTATTTTTTCAATTCGATTTATTAACCCAGACTGGAAGAGGTGCCACACTGCACTGGCGTATTTTAGCGTTGGCCTTACGTAGGTCAAATGGGCAACCAGCTTAACGGATTGGGTTGCCAGCTTTAGTATGCGACGGACGAACCATAACTTTTTTCTCCAGCTGCACAAATGCTGTTGCTGAGGTACTCGGCTGCTGACCCGCAGGCCGCGGGATCAAATCCCGGCTGTGGTGGCTGCATTTGCGATGGAGGCGGACATCTTGTAGGCCCGTGTGCTCAGATTTTGGTGCACGTTAAAGAACCCCGGGTGGTCGAAATTTCCGTACCCCTCCACTATGACGTCTCTCATAATCATATAGTGGTTTTGGGACGTTAAACCCCACAAATCAATCAATCAATCGTTTAGAGATGTGGAATTCATCTCATGTTGACGTTTATTTGCATGTTTTTTTCTGTTCATAACTCTCAGTAAAACTTCTTTGGATTCTTTGATTTTGATTTGACATTTATTGGCCCATCTTTTTACGGCTCTAAGAGCTTGCTTATGTGACGCCTGGTCATTCTGGTTATTGATTTCACGGTATATTAGGCAATCCTCTGCGAACAACCTGACAGTTATGTCGTCACTTACTTGATGAGTATTATCAATTATGTGAACCAAAAAAAAAGCAGGGGTCCCAAAATGGATCCCTGTGGTACGCTTGAAGGTATGTTTAGCAGATCCAATTTGTTGCCACTTATTTCGACGTATTGTGTGCGATCTGTAAGGTATCAGCGCATCCACTCTACAACTTCATAATTTATATCCATTTCCATTACCTTATTGATTAAGTTGGTGTGCACAAACCGGTCGAAGCCTTCGACAAATCTAAACAAATTGCGTCGATCTGCTTTCTGCTATTTAGAGCAGTCGCAAAGTCAATAATTTTTGCTACCAATTGTTTCTACCAATTGTGTAACAGTGGATAGGTTCCGTCGAAAGTCAGGCTCATTAGAAAAAAAAGCGCCATCTTGTTTTCAAGATAACCGTAGATTGATTTTTATATTAGTGCTCCAGAAGCTTGCAGCACACACACGTCGATGAAATGGCCTGTAGTTTCCTACGTCTTGCTTTCCACATGATTTGTGTACTGGAGCATTTTTCACTACTAGCCAATCATCTAGGCTTCGTTTCTGCACTAGTGATGCTTTAAACATAATCTCAAAATAGCGGCCTATTCATTCTGAATACCTGCGTAAAAACGCATTTAGAATAAATACCATGAGCACCTATAGATTTCTTACCTTTAATATTTAGCAAAAGTGCTACAATACCTCCATGTGACACCTTTATCTCAGGCATTGTTCAAATGTATGGGAATTGAAGCGCAAAGGGTGAAAAATCGTTTGCAGAACTATCAGTAAACACAGATTCGGAAAAGTCATTAAAGCAATTTGCAATACGAGACAAATCTGTCACGACTTCATCATTAACGACAATGTCTCTAGGAACCTCGTTATCTTGTGACAGTGTGTGGGTCGTCCTTCATAAAGCCAGTCATTGTAACATCATTGGTTTTCTTAGCAGAAGTGAGCTTCGTGCGCAAGGCAGTGCTTGGTGAGGAAGTTTTACTTTGATGTTTTTTCAACTTTTTTCGATCACGGCTAATTTTTCGTTTTAAATGTATGATTTCACGGGTTATTCATGAATTCTGTTTATTTTTGTTTTTTTATTGGTATAAACCTACCAATGCAGTGAAATACTATATTTTTAAATTCAGCCAACATTGCATTGTCGTCATTCTTCTGACTGAAGCTATCTAAACATAGCGAAAGGTGGTCAATTATGCTTCTGTCATCGGCTCTGACAAAGTTTGGGACATGCGTATTTGTGCTGTCAGTCTTTGAGCACAAGGTGGTATGCTTTATTTCCAAATAAACTATATTATGATCTGATATGCCAGCCTGTACTAATACCTCATATTCTTCAGAACGCACGTCCAGGAACACTAGATCCAAAATCAATCCCGATTTTCCAATTACGCGCGTGCACTCTTGAACTACGTCTTGTAAATCATGACTGAAGGCTATCTCTAGGAGCAGTTCACAATTTTTTCGCGAGGCTCCGCGCCCAGCTCAGACCAGTTGATGCCTGGCAAGTTGAAGTCGCCAGAAATAATAATTCGAGAGTGGCGGTACTTGAGACCTTCTAAGTAAAGCTGCATATTTTCGAGACACAAAAGAGAGCAGTTAGGTGGTCTATATACTACACCAAGAATAATCGTTGTTTTACCTACTTTAATTTAGCACCAAACATTTTCGTGTGTTGGAATGCCACCCATTTGTACACAGTATATATCAGCCTTGATCACTTCAGCTACTCCGTCCTCCCCCGCGCGTTGCAGTCTATGATTACATGATTATCTTGTTTGCACCCGCCACATACCTTCTTCATTCATTCACGCGCCGTAATACCAAATTTCGTATATGTGACGACAAGGAAATGGCCGTGAGCGCATAATGCGTGCGACATGTTGTCATGCTGTTACATGACACGCGTATCATGATTTGCATGCTAGGGTGTGTTGTTTGTGTTCTCCTTGAAATCATGTCTTTCCATACCAGTTTTGCAACATGTGTGAACGAAACCACCGCAAGAGCAGCAAGACCATGAATTGTAAATCATGATATATTTCCGACGGAGGCGGAAATGTTTTAGGCCCGTGTGCTCAGATTTGGGTGCACGTTAAAGAACCCCAGGTGGTCTAAATTTCTGGAGCCCTCCACTACGGCGTCTCTCATAATCATATAGTGGTTTTGGGACGTTAAACACCACATATCAATCAATGTAAATCATGATATTGATGTCATATCAAGATTTTCATCTTGTGACTAGTCAAATATGCTCGTCATACAGCCAAGTTATTCCATACCAAGTATGGTATCGCTACCATTCTTCAAACCGCCAGGAGAGCTAAAAATTGTAGGCAGCAAGATAGATACATACACTCAAAGTGCGCCGAAATTTGCCAAGAAATGCTTCGCAATTAAAAATTCGGACTCACTCCGCCAGTGGCCCAAAGTGCAGTGGCCAAGGTTGTCTGAGCCATAGATTCAAGCTGAGGCCTCCAAGCATATGCAGGACAACCTTTTCATCTCTGAATGGAAGAGGAGGTAGGCGCTGAGCCGCATTTGGCCCCGGCTTGGCTGGAGGGTTCTCTAAGCCAGTTGCGATTGATTGATAGATTGATTTGTGGGGTTTAACGTCCCAAAACCACCATAAGATTATAAGAGACACCATGGAGAGTGGAGGCCTCCGGAAATTCCTAGCTCCTGTGTTCTTTAACTCGCACCGAAATCTGAGCACACGGGCCTACAACATTTCCGCCTCCACGAGAACTGCGGCCGCGACAGCCGAGATTCGATCCCGCGACCTGCGGTTCAGCAGCCGAGAGTCAGTTAGGAGGGGCGACGCTGCTTCGAGAGCTGCGGCGTTGCGGGCGAGTCACTTTAGTTGTGGGCCACCTTCCCGCAGGCATCATTGTACGCGCCTTCCTCGACTGTGTTTGGGACGTCGTTGAAAGCGGTGGAATTTTCGTCCATGCCTTCCCCAAGTTGCTGGTCATTGTTATGTGCAGTGATAGGAAGACTAGTAGCGTTGGGGTCGGACGATGCGCCGATAGCACCTGTCTTGTCGGTGTGAGTGAGCGTCTCCTCAGCGTCGCTGTGCATCGTAAGCGTCATTCGCTCGCAGACACTAGCAGGAACAGTGCACAAAAGCAACCATGATCCTAGACACTGCTTGCGTTGAAGGTCATGGTGGCTGTCACCAAGAGAGCGAGATGTAATGCTGTCCAATGTAGCCGAGCGGCATGCATCCGCGTCGCCGCACCTAGGCAGTACCAACACTGGCTCCGTTGGGCTTCGAAATTTTGGAGGCGTGTTAATCAGCAAGAAAAAAAATGGTTCCAAATCTACATGGTACATCGCAAATGTCCTCGAAAGATGATAGTCTTGCGTCTGAAGAGAGTGAGAAAAACGTTTATTTGATGTTCTACGCAAGAAAATCTGTGAATGGTATTCTGGAGGCGCTGCGTTAGTGCCTCGAGCGTGTAGCGGAGGCGAACGAGCGCATCGAGACACGCTAGACACAAGCGCCATCTAAAAGTTATCTTCAAAAAAGAAAGCATGCAGCCCCAAGAAAAAGATGTGAGCCATTCTTGGAGGTGATTAGGTGTAAAACGCAAAGCGGCGGGCAGGTGCCACCACCGTGATCGTAGCGAAGCGTCGGAAACACCTTCTTGAGCATCGCGTTGCACTGACAGCGCAGCGCGATAAACGCTACATTTCTTCTTAGAGTTACTTGTGTGTGCTTCTTCTAGTATAAACGTCGACATACAAAAAATTGAAGCATTGTTTTGGCGCCTCAGATATGCGCAATAATTGCTTTTTAATTGACAATCACACAGCTTTGATCGCTAAACTTTGAGCAATATTGGTGGGCCCTGCGGATGGGGCTGGCCGTTTGGTGCCGTTCGAGGTATTCCTAGGGTGGACAAACAAATGTACAGACAGACAGACAGACAGACGTCACACACACTCTAAAAAAGAGCGAGTAAAAAGGGTGTCTTTTTGTCCCACAACAATATTCGTCATTTATATTGGGTTCCATCCTTGCGCTATCACCCAGTGCCCGGTACATTCCGGTAACGATCGGCATGCCCATTATCAGGGTTACATTGCATTCTCGATAGGAAAGTGACCAGCGCCGAAATTTAAAGAAAGGAAGCCCACGCAAGCCTAATGACGATTATTGTTGTGGGACAGAAAGACATCCTTTTTACTCGATATTTTTTTTTCAGAGTGCAGCCCAAAATTTTTCCGTCGAAGGTCCCCAATAAAGACTATCGTCTTTAAATATTGGCAGATCTCACGTACAGTGGGAATCGATGATATGCGAAGCACGAATGAGAAAAATTGATAAGTCACTTTAAATTTAGCACAACGTTAAGAGGTGGAGAAAAATGATGCCGTACATTACTTCCGTGTCCCGATTATTATGCTTGAACCTCTCGTTTACCTTCGTCATCTATTCACGTCATCTGATACCAAATTAAGTACATGTGGAGCTAGCGGAACGGCCGCGAGCACGCTGTGAGCGTGGTATGTTGTCATGTTCTTACATCACACGGGTGTCAGGATTATCATGTTTGCACCAGTCATATATTGCGTCATTCATTGACATCACGTAAAACCAAATTTGATTATGTGGAACGAGCAAAACCACCGCGGGCGCATCATGAAGAGCCCAATATACTCTTACGTAGCGTTGACAGACGCGCACGCAGGGCACTGTGACGCTAAGTTAGCAAAACGCAAGCACTCTATATAAAGTCTGACGCCAGGCGCGACTGGCGCGACCAGCGTCCGTCGCAACCGGCATGACATGCGACATGCTGCATTTGATGCCGATGCAATACACAGACAACAAACACTGCGTCTCTCTCTTTTTGTGATGGAGGCACGCCGGACGCGCTGAAACGCGCATGCGTCAAAACAACGCAGCGTGGCGCGCGCCTTCGAGTATATGACAGGACTGGCACCTGGCGTGGCCACGCCGGTGTGACGCAACAATATTAACGCCTGGGAGCACGTGTAGCCCGTCACGTCTAATTGTATAGGCGCCTTGCCTATGGCTTATAGTCATGTTCTCACACGACACGTATCTAATTATCTTGTTTGCACCAGTCACATACCTTCGGTATCCATTGGCGCCTAGTAATACTAAATTTGACGTATGTGAAGCTAGTGAAACAGCCGCGAGCACATCATATGTGTGGCATGCAGTCATGTAGTTACATGACACGCATGTCGTGATTATCATGTTTGGTTGTCTCATTTACCTGTGTCGTTCATTCGCATCGCGTAATACCGTGTTTGGTACATGGCAAGCAAGCGAAACGGCCGCGAGCGCATCATGAGCGAAGCATATAGTCACGTTGTTACATGACACGCATCTCATGTTTATCTTGTTTACACCAGTATCATAAGTATCATATCTTCATTCATTCAAGTACCGTTATACCAAATTTGGTATATGTGACGCTAGTGAAGTGCTCGCGAGCGAGTTATGAGCGTGGCATGAAGTCATGTTTTTACATGACGCGCATGTCAAGATTTTCATGGTAGGGTCTGTCGCTTGTGTTCGCCATGCAATGATGTCATACAATACCAGTTTTTACATGCCATGTGAACGCAACCACCACAATAGCTGCAGGACCATGAAAGGTAAAGTATAACAATCATGGCATACATATCATAAGTTTCATGTTATGACTAGTGAGCTATGTTCTTCATAGTCATGTTTTGCCATACCAAGTTTGGTATCGGTACCCTTATCGAAACCGCCAGGATAAATAGAAGTCGTAGGCAGCTACATAAAAGATGGATGGATGGACGGACGGACGGATACACTCAAAGTCGCCGTAGTTCGCTAAGAAACGCTTCACATTTAATAGGCTCACAGAGTCCCAGAGGTACCCGGGAGCTCCGGTAACTTGGTGTGGCCAACTGTGCAGATGAATCGGATGCCACACTTGACTACATCCGAAAAAGAAGATTGAAACGGTAGCTCGTGTCAAACGCGTCCACACGCTGTGGCTTCCTGGCAGCGGATTGGCCTTCTTGGAAATGTGTGCAATACTGACATGATTATACCCCTGGGCCTGAATGAACAGGCCCAGAATGCGAACTTGGTTAAATGTGGGGATGGGTGTACCGTCCGCCGTTTAGACGCTGATCCCCGCGTAGGCGTCTCTGCGTGCATTGTATTTAGGGCGGTATAAGAGTAGTTCTGATTTCTTTGCGGATAGTGAAAGACTGGCCTTCCGTAAGAACGTTTGTACTATGTTTACTGCGTCTTGTAGTCGCTGTTTGATTTGGCCATCACTGCCGCTCGTGCACCAGACAGTGATGTCGTCTGCGTAGAAGGCGTGACTGATGCCGTCGAGCTGTGAGAGTTTTTGCGACAGAGCACGCAAGGAGATGTTGAACTGGAACAGAGAGATCACGGCCCTTTGAAGTTTAACTGCTTTGAACCAATTTAGCCGACTTGAATTCTAGCCATCCTGTCACACAGGAACGAGCTCACATAGTTGTAGAAACGCGTACCTAATCCTGCTTCGTGAACCGAGTCGACGGTGTGAGAGTGCTTTACCTGGTCGAATGCTTTCTCGAGGTCGAGCGCTAGAATTGCTCTAGTGCCTTTGGTGATCTTATGCATGAGCTCGTAGTTCAGCATCAGCATTACATCTGGCGTGCGCAGGGACGGGTGAAAGCCAATTTGGTTGATCGGTAGAATCTGGTACTCCTCCATGAGTTTTGTGACTCGCTTGAGTAGTACGTGTTCGGCGAACTTACCCTTGCAGGACGTGAGCAAGATGTGATGAAGTGGGCCTATCGCTAAATGTTTTCCTGGCTTAGTGATAAGTATGACGGTTGCCTTACGCCATTCAGGCGGTATGTTACCTGTCTCCCACATTTTGTTGATGTGCTTGGTGACAAGTTTTATGTCCTCCTCGGCGAAAGTTTTGAGAAGCTTATTCTTTATTGTGTCCGGGCCTGGGGCTGAGCGGCAGTTGAGTTTCGAGATGACAGCCCGAACATCGGCGCAAGTGAAGGGGCATTGAAACGGATCCTCCTCTGTATCGCCCGGGGAAGGCGGGTAATCGGGTGACGAGCTGGGTTTGGTACATAGGTAACGCTTGGCAAGCTCGTCAGTGATTTAATCGTCTCGATTACCTGAGATTTTGAGATTGTGTATTAGTCTATTTATTGTGAATTGTTGAGGCGCTTTCGATGGTTTGTCACCTAGTAATTGTTTCAGCAGGTCACATTTGGCCTCGTTTTGCATTTGATCATCAACCGAGTTACACCATTCGTCCCATCTCTGACGCTCTAGGTTACGGGAATGTTCCTCGATTTGACAATTTAGTCGACCTGTCTTTTTTACAAAGGTTACGATGTAGCTTTTTCATGCCCAATTCGCGTGCAGTGATTACATAGCTTCGAGTAGCTGAGCTAGCCGGCTATTCATGTAGTCGACTTCCAGTTCAGTTTGAACGTCCTTAGTCGAATTTTCAACGTCTTCTTTTAGTCGTGCAAGGAGTTCTGTTAGCATTTCGTAGTGAGTGTCGTCGCGTTTAGTGAACTCTTGACAGCAATCCCAGGGCGTAATGCGAAACTGTCACATTTTGTGTGTAGATATGTTTACGATCGTCTGTATATTATAATGATCATTCTCCAGAATATCACTCAGGTTAGTCAACGTGGGTTGTCCCGCTCATATAACCATAATGTGGTCCGGGGTGCTATAACGCGTAATCGAGTTACATACCTTAGTAGCGGAAGTGGGATTAGTGAGGAGCGTAAGCCTATGAGTGTGCGTTTGCAAAGCCAGGGCAGCGCCCTTACAAGAAGAGTTAGGGTACCCCAAGTCCGGATGCGTGGAGCCTCCATTAGTTATGATCATGTGGTCCCCTGCGATTCCGCTCGCTCTCTGAAAGAGGTCCTAAAATGTAATTTCCTTTTTTGGGGTGTACCATACACGTTGAGAATGAAGACTGAGTGTTTGCGCGTTGAGTTTAGGATTAACTTTATGTTTTTGTCTTTGAGATCAAGGCAGACCTCTTGGTGAACATATGCGTACTTTTTGGAAATGAGCGTCGCTATTCTTCGCGTCCTCGCTCGATGGTCCGCTTCGGTGCGATAGGCACGCAAAACAGGCTCGCCGGATAACGTTTCTTGTAATGGCGTTACGGCAGGCCAATTGGCACTAAATTGACTGAATTGTTGCAAAGCTGCCTTTCGCTTCAGAACGCTAAAGCAATTCCATTGTCAAATTACAAGATTGCTTGTGTGAACTATGATCCTTGCATAGGGAGTGTCGCAAGTACCGCCGCATGCTGTTCCTCTGGTGTCTGTAACCACGCGTCAAGTTCATTGAGCTGGAGGTTGTGTGGGGTCATATCGGCACCGTGGTCTGCTGCAATGTCTGTGCAAAGGCGGGCAAGTGCTTCCATGAAATTGGACTTGTTACGAGCTCGTCCGGAGGGTCTCCGGGGGCGTCACGCTTCGCAGGGCAATTAGTGTTCGACGAGTTAGTGGAAGCTGGTTCAATGTTCTCAACAGCATGGCATCTCAACAGCACGTTCACTGGGCTGCTGCGTGTTTTATTAAGCGCTTTAAATTCTGCGTTTTCTTTGTACAGCAACGCTAGCTCACGTTTCAGCTCAATAATCTCAGTTTTCATACTGTGGCGAGTTACCCCACCATGCTTAACTGCCAGTCTCACCTGCACCGACGACTTGGTCGGCCCAAGTAGGTGTTGCAGTCGGCTTCTTGGTGGAGGCGGTAGGCAGGTGCTTCGTCGGTGAAGTCAGGGCTGGTTGCTTGGGCGTCGGCTGTTGCGTGACCATGCCTACTTCAGTCGGTTGGTTGTTGGTACACCGGCGTCTCTGGCGGCGTCAACGTCGAACGACGTAAGCGACTTGATAGCGATTTGGGCATGCGTGGTCGCCCGTAATGTGGACATTCTTCACTACCGATATCCTTCACTGTGGTTTCGTCGTGCCCCGCAGGGGCGCCTGCGCAAGTAGGCGTTTGGTGTGTAGCGACACCACAGACCCGAACAAACGGAGGAGTTTTGACTCTCTCCCACGCCTAGCCGTGCGTGGCTTTACCGTGTCCGGAAAAAGGGGATCCTGGGGGTTGAGCTGACGTTGGGTGATGGGACCTTTAAGGCACCCTGGCAGAGGCAACACACCTCTTTGGCCCTGGCTTCACGTAGACGGCACCCCCGGATTGACCCGCCTGGGGGGAATCGGCAGTCGCCCTTTCCTGTGTCCTCTTCACATCTTCGTCTTTTCTCTTACTTTAAATCTGTCCTGTCCTCTACTCTCTTCCGTTGACTTCCGTGTTTCCTGGCGGCAAGGGTTAACCCTGTGTGGCTATCCTACCTTGGATACACCATATTCGGTTATAGTGGTGGTGTACAGCTGGCATCTGCATGTCCTGTGCTTACAGATCCTGCAGCGTTCCCTTGTAGGACTCCATGGAGGGTGGCTGGCGCCGCTGCCGAAAATAAACCTTTTCTTATAGCTTGTTTTTTCCCCCCACTCCCTGATCGTCCTCAGAAATGAGGGCGCACCGATGAAGTATTCCAGTTTTTTGGTCACCAGAGAGTATCCTTTCCCCGATTCCACGTTATCCACGCTGACACACCCGGCAAACCAGTGAGAACTATTTCACCTTTTCTTGTTTCGCAGTCTTTGACAAAAATCATTGGCCCAGGATATAAAGCATCGAGAATGGCAAGTGGTGACCTCCTGTTGGAGCTCCGCCACCAGAAACAGTAGGAAAAATTGTCTAATCTAGTGAAATTTGGAGATACCAAAATAATAGTAACCCCACACCAAACCATGAACACCACCCGTGGCGTTGTTTCAGATGACGACCTGTTAGGGCTGACGGAGGCTGAACTCCTGGAGGGTTTTAGCGAACAGAATGTCATCAACCGGAAACGAATTAGGATGAGGCGCGATGGCAAAGAAATCCAGACTAAGCACCTGATACTTACTTTCAATTCAAGTGTACAGCCCGACTCCGTTGAGGCTGAGTACATCAAGCTTCGAGTGAGGCTATATATACCGAACCCTCTCCGATGTTTCAAATGCCAGCGGTTCGGCCACAGTTCTCAGAAGTGCCGAGGCCACCTAACTTGTGCAAAATGCAGGGCTGACGATCACACATCTGATGCCTGTGAAAACTCTCCTCACTGTGCGAACTGTAACGGGGAGCATGCCGCATACTCACAGTCATGCCCAAGTTGGAAAAAAGAAAAGGAAATTGTCACGAATAAAGTAAAACAAAACATTTTCCCCATGCTGGAAAAAAGAAAAGGAAATCGTCACAATTAAAGCAAAACACAACATTTCATTTAGGGAGGCACGAAGGCAGGTGTCCTGCCTACCAGAAACCAGCTTCGCCGAAGTGGCGCGTCAGGGGGCAGCGCCACGACGGCCCCCGGCGCCTGTCTGGCAGACGCGTAGCGAGCCAGCGGTGACGCCATCCGCCCCCTCGGCAGTTGCAGCCAGTGCTGCTCCGCCATCGAAGAAGGACCCACCAACCTCCGGGCTGGGGGCCGCCAAGGCCTTGTCTTTAGAGGCGAGGCCCTCAAAACAACTGCAGCGCTCGCAAGAGCACTTGTCCAGCGCCTCGCTAGAGGCAATGGACACAACTCCGAGCTTGAGGGCGCAGCAAGCGCCTAAGGATCGGCGCGACTCCGTCGACCGATCCAAAAAAGAAAAATCTCGTGTCACGGCACCTGGAAAGGGTCCGTGAGCTAATTTTCCATCCTTGAGCACACAGCACAAAACACATCTAAAATGGACACGCAGATTTTACAGTGGAATGTGAGAGGACTTCTTCGTAACCTCGATGATATTAGAGCACTCCTTAATAAACATACTCCAAAGGTGCTGTGTGTTCAGGAAACACATCTCAAGTCCACACAAACAAACTTTCCAAAGCAATATGCCATCTTCCGCAAAGACCGTGACGACACTGCTGCCTCGTCGGGCGGTGTCGCTATATTAGTTGATAAAGGTGTTGCCTGTAAGCAATTAAACCTCCGAACTTCTCTTGAGGCAGTTGCTGTTCGAGCAGTGCTGTTCGGGAAGCTACTAAAAATTACATCTATTTACATTCCTCCGTGCTATCAACTTTCGAAGACAGAATTTCAAAGCTTCATTGATGAACTTCCTTCGCCATATATAGTCGTTGGTGATCTAAATGCGCATAATTCTTTATGGGGCGACTCCCGTTTGGATGCACGAGGACGCCTAATAGAACACTTTCTGTTTTCGTCAGGTGCATGTTGACTTAACAAAAAAGAATCAACATATTATAGCACTACGCACAACACATACTCTCCTATGGACCTGAGTATTGTCTCGAGTACACTCATTTCTTATCTGGAGCGGTCTGTTCTCAAGAACCCCTTTGGGAGTAACCACTTCCCGATAATGTTGAAGCTAACTAAAGAAGATACATGCTCGCCTGACTTTCCTCGTTGGAACACCAAGTCAGCCAACTGGGAACTGTTCCGAGAAAACACATTTTTAGATGAAGAGGACATTGCCGATTTTAATATAGACGATGCTGTGGCATACCTAACAGATTTTATTATTGACGCTGCAGCGAAATGTATTAAGCAAGTTAACGGAATCACTAATAGGCGTCGCATCCCATGTTGGAGTGACGATTGTCGGAAAGCGCGAAATAGTCAAAATAAAGCTTGGAGATTACTCCGAAATTACCCAACGGCTGAAAACCTCGTCAATTTCAAACAGGTGAAGTCACAAGCTAGAAAAACGCGTCGTCTTGCAAAGAAAAGAAAGTTGGAATAGGTACATCTCTGGTATCAATTCTTACACCGACGAAACAAAGGTTTGGAATAGGGTAAAAAAGTTAATGGGTCGGGAGTCGCACCCCCTACCCTTGGTAAATAGCCGAGGTGAGAGCCTAGAGGAGCAGGCGGACTGCCTAGGCGAACACTTTGAATACGTCTCAAGTGCATCAAACTATACAGAAACGTTCTTAAAATTCAAAGAACGCGAAGAACGGCAGCCTCTTAAATGTAAACGTCCATTCAGTGAGACTTAAATCTGCCCTGAACTTAAGGCATCTCTTGCGTGCTGCAACAACTCGGCGCCAGGTGTCGATCGTATAACATACGAAATGGTCAAGTACCTTCACCCCAAAGCACTAAAAACACTCCTAACTCGCTTCAACATCATGTGGGCAGCTGGGTATATTCCATTGGCATGGAAAGAAGCTATATTTATCCCAGTACTTAAACAAGGCAAAGATCCGTTCTTGGCCGCCAGCTACAGGCCAACAGCGCTAACAAGCTGTCTATGCAAACTATATGAGAAAAAGATAAACCGGCGCTTAATCTACTTTTTTTAAAGTAACAGTATACTAGACCCCCTTCAGTGTGGTTTCAGAGAGGGGAGGTCGACAGCAGACCACCTTGTTCGCATAGAGACATACATCAGAGATGCATTTATTCATAGGCAGTTCGTACTTTCGGTATTCCTAGAATTAGAGAGGACGTACGACACCACATGGCGATTCGGGATTCTCCGCGATCTTGTCACCATGGGCACCCATGGGAACATGCTAAACACAATTAAAAGATATTTGTCTAACCGAACCTTTCGCGTAAAAGTGGGAAATGCTCTCTCTCGAACTTTTACCTAAGAGACTGGTGTTCCGCAAGGGGGCGTGCGTAGTTGCACACTCTTTCTTGTAAAAATAAACTCCCTGCAGTCAGTCATTCCAAGCGCGATGTTTTATTCCGTGTATGTTGATGATGTGCAGATGAGTTTCAAATCATGCAATATGTCTATCTGCGAACGACAAGTGCTGCTTGGAATGAATAAATTCTCTAAATGGGTGGATGAAAATGGTTTTAAAGTAAACACGAAGAAAAGTACTTGCATACTTTTTTCCAACAAACGCGGGGTAATGCCACTACCAAATGTTGCGATCAAGGGAGACCAACTCTCTGTGAACAGCGAGCATAAATTCCTAGGAATCACTTTAGATTCTAAGCTGACGTTTATTCCCCACATTAAATATGTCAAAATGAAATGTTTGAAAGCGATGAACGTCCTAAAACTCCTGTCACGTTCAAGATGGGGTAGAGATCGAAAGTGCCTCTTGAAGTTATAAAAAAGCCTTGTCGGGTCGCGCCTTGATTATGCCTCTATAATTTATCATTCCGCAATGCCAAGTGCAATAAAAATCCTAGACCCCGTTCACCATATGGGTATCCGACTTGCAACCAGTGCTTTCAGGACAAGTCCGATCCGGAGCCTCTATGTAGAGTCGAATTAGTGGTCACTTCACCTGCAGCGATCCTATAGTAGCCGTTTCACATATTTTATAAAGGTACGCGCAAACATCAAGCATCCATGTTATTCAACTATAAACAATATGACCGCTGCCACTTTCTTCCATAACCGACCCACAGTGAGAAAGCCGTTCTCTTTGCGTGTGAGAAACTTAAGTGAGGAAATGGGTGTTTCGCTGCTAGAACTTTGTCCTACGCCCACAGCGGTACTTTTACCGCCGTGGCAGTGGCAGCTTATACAGTGTGACACCTCATTTGTCGAGATCACTAAGCACGCACCAGAAGCACATATTAAAATGCATTTCTGAGAACTCCTGTCCAACTACTCATGCGTAGAGTTTTATACCGACGCTTCGAAGTCGCATTCAGGGGTGGCTTATGCAGCCGTCGGACCATTCTTCTCGGAATCCGGTGTGCTGCACCCGGAAACAAGTATATTTACGGCTGATGGTTATGCACTATTGTTGGCTGTGAAGCATATACGGAAATCAAACATACAAAAATCAATTATATTTACAGACTCATTAGGCATCGTAAATGCATTAAGATCACTTTTTAGATTAAGAAATCCGGTCATAATTGAGTTGTATTCCGTCCTATGTACTGCGTACATGTCCAACCAGCAAGTTACTATTTGCTGGGTTCCTGGCCATAGAAGCATCGAGGGCAATGTGTTAGCTGACCAAATGGCCACGTCAATGATATTGTGCACTATTATCCCCACCGCTACTGTCCCTGCAACAGATCTGAAACCCTTCCTACGTAGGAAACTGCGAAACCACTGGCAACGCTTCTGGGACACAGAAATAAATAATAAGCTTCACTTGATTAAGCCGCGGTTGGGTTACTGGCCCTCCGCTACAAGAACACGGCGAACTGATGTCCTATTCTGTCGCCTCAGAATAGGACACACTTATGGTACCCATAGCTTCCTGCTGACTGGCGATGAACCTCCTCCTTGTGATAGATGTGGTGAGAGGCTAACCGTCCTCCACGTCCTCCTGGAGTGTCCGGAAGCTGAAAGTGAGAGAAAGAAATATTTTGCTTTAGCGTACCGCTATAATCTTCCTTTACAACCGATTATGTTTCTCGGCGAAGAGCCGTTTTTTGATGCAAAATCAGTTTTAAGCTTTTGAAAGGTTGTAGTATTGAATGTTTTTAGCCCAACATTGAATGATTTTAGCTGAACAGGTTCATAGCGCATCCTCTGTTCAGAGCATGCCACTGTGTTAGCAGCTTTCATTGAGCCCAGGCCTCCATGCTCTTGTTTTAAGGGTTCTGTCGAGGCACTGGTGCTCCATGCCAAGTTTTTATTTCACATGCATATCACTTTTAAATCATTTTATGTCTCCATGGCACACATCATTTGTCATTGCCATTATTTTACTATATATATATATATTTTCACGCACCTACAGCGACTGTTTTAGGCCCATTCACAGCCACGTCACATCTGTTTTATCTACACTGCACAACTCACAATGCATTATCATCGCTCTGGCTCTCTTTGGCCACATCTGTCCCTTGCGCCAATAAACTCCACTAATCGATCGATCGTGGTTTCGTCGTGCATTTACTAGACTTGCGTTTCTCGGACAAACTGAACGAGACGCATGTAGAGCTCGTCGGTGACGGACAATCCCGCATCGGCTCCGTCAATGATCATTCATTATTGCAAATCTTCACGCCAGTTCCAAAATCATGGCAGCATATGCACGGGGGAAATGATCGAGAGTGGGGCGAAGCATCGGTCCGCTTATTCGTTCTTGCTTACGTCCACACGTTCTGTCGTGCGTCCACACGTCCATCCGTGCGTCCGTCCATGTGTCCAAGTGTCCGTGCAGCCATCCGTACGTCCGTCCATGCATCTGTCTGTGTGTCCGTTCATTCATCTAGTCAACACTTCAAGTACCACAATCTCGCAAATGTTCACCATTAATTCCTCATATAGAAGCACCGCCATCCAGTGGACATTCCAAGGACTAAACGAGAGGTGGCATACGCACACTTTCTTACGGCTTGCGCTTCGTGTGTACTTCCCACCTTTAACCACCTCGACTTCATGGTATATACTTGTTTACTGTATTCATGGCACTGCGGCCCAACGCTCGCTAAACCTTTCTCCGTCCATTGGTTCTTGCTTCCGTCAGCCTCTGCTCCCGTGCACGCGTTCATTTGTCCGTGCAGGCATCCATGCATCCGTCCATGCATTTGTCTGTGTCCGTTCGTTCGTCTAGCCAACACTTCAAGTAACAATATCTCGCATCTTTTCATCTTATATTCGATGGTGGATGGATTGGATGAACTGATACGGCTGTACCCTTTAGATCAGGCGGTGGCTAAGGCTCTCAGGCCGTAATACTTAGTGAACCAAAAAATACATGTATTTTTTTCTAATAAATATTGAGGTTGAGGATCCGCACTTTGCAGTGAAGGGTTTAATGTTCGCTCGTGTTTTGACTTTAGCCACCGATTAGATAACCTCCATCTAGTTAGTTTTACCCACTTAAAGCCTATTTTGCCTTCCCTGTCCCTAAACCCCAGTGCTTTGAAAACTTTTGTGCCATCATCCTGAGCTATAGAATGAAGCCCTTTACAGAAGTGTTCGGTAGTTTCGTTTTCCTCTCCACACGCACTGCATACCGTGTCTACCCATTCGTATTTGGCTCGATATGTCTCGGTTCGCAATACTCCCATCCTAGCCTCAAACAGTAGTGAACTACCCTTAGTACTATCATAGATTCTTTCCTTGGCAATTTCCTGCTTAAAAGTTTCGTAGATGTCTAGTGCGGACTTCTTAATCATGCCATTTTTCTACATATCTGTCTCAGCTTCTTTCACCTTCTTCTTAACCGATTATTCTTTTTTGTTTTCGCCCCCGCTGATTTTTAAGTATGTACTTGTCAATTTTTCCGTTCGCTTCCTTCATTTTTATTGACATTCTTTAAGCACAAGTAGCTGAATACCATCCTAGCCCAGCGCTCCTCCCCCATTTCTCTCAATTGCTTCTCAAATTTTATCTTGCTGTTAGCTTCTCTGCCCTCAATCGATGTCCCTTCCATATCAACTTGTACTCCCTTATTCAGTGCTTTCCCGTGAGCTCCTAAGGCAAGCCTACCTATCCCACGTTGCTTAATGTCTAATCTTGCTTGAACTTCTGATCTCATGCACAGGACCGCAATGCCGAACGTCAGACCAGAAACCATGACCCCTTTCTATGTTCCTCTCACAACCTCATACCTATTGTAATTCAACAGTGCACTGTTTTTAATCACTGCTGCATTCCTGTATTGTTTAGTCGTCACGTATATTTCGTGTTCCCTTAAGCACTCGGCCCCAATTCTTCTCTATACGCCCGGATATTTGTATCCATCTGTTATCTATAGCGTGACCTCCTGTATTCTAAGCTCACTACTTTTATTATCATTAAAATTATGACTGCTGGTTTTTTCTTACTGAATCTGAAATCTAACCTGTTTCCCTCATTGCCACACTTGTTGTCGGATATTAGCACTATATCATCTGCGTACATCAATGCTGGTAGTGCCTGTTTAATAAGTTTTCCTAGTTTGACGAAAGAGAGATTGAAGCCCAGTCCACTTCCCTCTAATTTGGCCTCTAATCCTTGTAGGTACATCATGAATAACAAAGGTGACAGAGGACACCCCTGTCCAAGCCTCTGTTTTACTTCTGTAGGCTTGGATACCTGTTTTCCCACTTTTTAACTGCCTTATTACCTTTATAGATATCGTTTAAAAGATTAGTGACTCCATCTTCCCCACCTAGTGTGTCCAGTATTGCCCACAAGTCCTCTTGAACCACGCTATCTTATGCTCCCTTCATATTCAAAAATGCTAGCCACAAGGACCTGTGTTCCTTTTCTGCTATTTTGTTGCACTGTGTCATTGAGAACAGATTGTCTTCCTAATTCCGCATATAGAAGCACCGCCATCCAGCGGACATTCCAAGGACTAAACAAGAGGTGACACGCTCACTTTCTTACGGCTTGCGCTTCGTGTCTACTTCCCACCTTTAACCACCTCGAGTTCGTGGTATATACTAGTTCACTATGTTCATGGCAGTGCAGCCCAACGCTCGCTAAACCTTTTTAAAACCAAGGAGGTTACGCCCAGCAATTATAACATAACGTACCAACCCTTTTTTGTCATATTGTGCTCAATGTACATGCCAATAGCTGCTAATGGGGAATGAGAGACATGCAAATCGAGCTTTTATTGAACGCGCATGCTACGAACTTTTTTAATGTTCAACAACGCGCAGGAGTAATCTCCCACTGGCACCACCTTGCAGGTCAGAGCATCAGACATGTTACGCACTACTACGAGGGACGAACGGGTGCCAATGTAAAGAGCTTCGCCCTTAAAACACTGGCCTCATCACCTCCACCAAGTTTACTGCGGGCACTCGATACCACCAGTGTCAAGGTAAGTCACATGTTAAGCAAATTTTGTGTGTTTGATCTATACGCCGATGCGATGTCACACACGATCTCGTCTCGTTAAGCCTAGCTCGTAACACCAGGGTTTTCCGGCGCGATGATAGCTTTCAGCATTGTTATGGGCTATGGAGCCTCTGACCAAGCCATTTTCTTGGATAACGAGTATTTAGCTGACGTGGTGAAACTTTGGTAACAGAAGCTATACTAGGCCTCGGCTGCCTCGAAGAACAATGGGTCGCGCTCTCTCGCTCCGCAAAAGGCAGCTACCTCTAGCTTGCCCGAAAGCCCATCTACGGATGGTGCGCGTGCCGCAGCTCGTTCCTCGCCAATGTGTCAATTCAAGTAGTGACTGCGTCATACTCCTCACTCTCCCATGACGACTACATCGTCATGTTGAAACCTCGCACTCTTTTTGTCCTCTTGTCTAATCATGCTGGTGACGCCAATCTTTCATACTTAGAACAACACTCATGCAGCACTCTACGTGTGGCCAGTGTAGTAATAAAACGTTCTCGTGTACAGTGTCACTTAGTTATAATCTATGGCACAGTGCCTACTTGGGGATAGCCAGTTTCTCTTGTGCGACAAGCAGCTTACTCTTTGGTGCTATGCAAAGGCTTCAGGAGGAAACTGCCACGGTGTTATCCCTGAAGGCCCGATGTATAGGCGCAAAGAATGGGGTTTTGCGCACCACAAAGCAGGCAGCGAAAATGCAGTTCTGGGTTCTAAAGTCTTAACCATAGCCACCATACATTTTTACACAATCAGATTTACGAACAAAAACATGCGTGATATATCTACGAAACGAATGTAAAAAATGATTCAGTTTATCATGGCACAAATGCGCCAACACTTCAGCATAGCAATGCAATCGTCATTTCTTCCGCATGGTTTTCAGGACGTAATCTCTCCTAATTGTTCACCATGGTGAGCTAAGAGTTCACCATCAGTCTTCTTTTCGGCATGTCCTCGATGGTGAGCTCAGCATTTAATAGCCTGAGTGCTACAAGGACCTTTTAGCCTAGTATAAATCAGGTCTAGCCTCACAGGGTCAATATTCTCTGTCTCTCATCACCTTAAAGATCACTCTCTAGGATTTAACATTTTGTGAAGGCAAGACAAAAACATGCACTGGGTGCTCGCTATCTCCCCTGCCAAGATTTGGAGCCCACGTGGCCCGGAAAGAGGTGAAATGTCAAACTGTGAGTCACTTGTCCTTTATCTCAAGTGTGTGGGCTCCAGCATGGTGGAGGCGACGTAGGAGGAATCGTCCTGCGTACGTCACAGAACTACGTGGCGCTGCGATAACTATTTTAGGTGATATATGTTTAATTTGTACGACCTGTTGATTGATTATAAAAATCAAAGTTGATAGAAATATTGAGATATACAACCGAAATCTGTGTGCATTTTGAAGATTTCTGCACATCGACGAGCGATATGTGACACTGAGCTGCCTCCTTTCCATTTGCGTGTGCGTTCACGCCGTTCCTACGTCGTGCCAGTGCCAGCCCTGGCAACGCTTGGCGTGATTTAGATACGAAGCAGCTCTTCGACTCACATGCACATGCCTTACGGATGTGCGTCCGTACGAGTGCGCCACAACGCCTTTCCCTCGCCGCGGACGTTGGAGCGGTGCCAAGAAGGTCACGCCGCCACTGCACGTTTACGTCACGTTCCCCTCGCACACTTTCCTCGCAGATGCGCGGTAACGTCACTCTCTCCCTTTCCTGCATTATGCTCACCACAACACTCGAAGATACCGGCTATTCCGCCAGATTGCAACACCTTTCACCCTCTTTACCAGCCACAACGCTCGACCGCAGGTTGAGTTAACACTCTTTCGGCTCGTTTATCTCCGACGTACCATACCCAAAACCCCACCTGTCTCCTTCGTATTCGTTTCAAACAAGCGTTTATTCCGTTAAACGTTACACTGAGTTTCGCATCAAGCCATTCTTCCTGCACCCGCACCTGTTACAGTCAGGTTACTCTATGCGCACCACCTCTCTTTCGCATTCCATCAAGATTCCCTTCGGGGAGATGATCCATAATTGTTTTTTCGTACATAGTTCCTGAGAACAGTTCCAGTGGTGAGACGCTGTGTATTGTGGCAAGGATGCATGATCCATGACAGCTTTTTTATACTTGGGCGCAATGTGCCTTGCAAAAGCTACACAAAGTGAGTGGCAGTGCTTTCAGGTTCACTACCTCGTATCATGCTTTCGCCGCTCATAATGAACGAATTCAAAAATTATTACAATATACAGTTCCTTATAGGGCATGCAACAACTTTCAGTGTCTAAGAATTGTCATGTGACTTGGTGAATCACCCTTTACAAAGTTAATTACAGACAAAACAAAAGCCACATCTACATCTGATTTTTTAGCGGCAGGATTTTTCACCTTACGACACCACACGGTTCACACTCGTTCTCCATCTACCTGCGGCTGCGCAGAAGCACTCCTGCTTTCTTCGGCACCCATGTCTTCAACTCTTTGAGAAGAGTGGACTGAAACACTAGCTATAGATTCCACCCACCATGTCCTCGGTCATAAGCTTCACTCGCTTCTTCTTCTTCTCCCCTTTATTTGGTTTTTCCATTCTAGTATAGACGCTGGGGCATGCTTTTGTTTATTGTAGCAGATATAGCGTCTTTTTCATTCTTTCCTCTCTTCCTTCAACCGCTCAAGCCATGCCAGTGCGTGGCGGTGGTGGGTAGCCGCCGCATCCCATCTCAATTCTTCTAGTTCTTGGCTTCCGGGTCTGTTGACCTGAAAAACTTTCTGCGCCCCATAGAGTTCAAAAAGGTCAATATTGTCCGGTAGCATAAATAACTGTTTCGAGCTGCACGCGAAAACAAAATTTCAAGTTAAATAGCCACTAATTTCGGAAGGAGGTATTCATCAGCTTTTATAGGAATTTAGGTACAAACGTTAAACATAGGCATTTGTAGGCACTATAAAACAATATACAGCCCTTCATATCCTCTAATTCATGCTCGTATATCAATGTGGCACGATAAGAATGTAAAGAGGAGAACAGACATTTGTCCATAATCCGGTCTGTAGTGATCAACATTAACCTGTGCGGAACACTAGAGCGCATCAGGTCTCAACTCGATCCCGGAAGGCACTACTTTGGCAGTCGGCAAACTCAGTGTGTGTACTGCAGTAATGGTGACCATTGGGGGCCCGAAGCTCCTCCACTTCATCTTCTACCGCAGGGTCGTGACATACGTGCGCCCGTATAAGAAAACTATTCCGGCCTGCTCTCTCCGCGACCCCATTCATCATCGACCCTCAGCTTGCAGGTGACCTACTTCCTGTCACTGTCCCCGCTGTGGCACTCAAATTGTGCCTGAAAGGTGTAGCTCAACAGAATGCAACCTGGCATGCCTCCTCAGCTTCGGCCCTCGTGAAACCAGTGCTTGGTGATGCCCAGGGAAGCACTGGAAACCTGAACTATCATCCACCACAAAGTGGACTGCACTCCCGTCAACCGGCCTGCCAGTGGCTACCCAAACCAAGCCTAACTTGCCTCTCATTTACTCGGAGACTGATATTCCACCACCGGCCACCTCAATGCACTATTCGTCGCTTGTAATGGGGCCACCATATATAAGTAAGCATCTGGACAGTGATGACTGCTCCTCAGGCTTTCCTTCACTTTCCTCTCCCTTTTCCGTAGAGCTCTCCGCTCTACGAAAGCAGAATGCTCTTCTTCAGAGGATATTATAGATCTTACTATGTAGGTCGCAGCTCTCGAACAGCAATAGCTGAAGCCAGCAGGACCTCCCTCTGCAACCGCATTCCTTCCCCGGACAACGGCCACAACTGCTCCTCGAACTCAGGGGGCACCTCAGAACCTTACTCCTCTAAATTAAACCTTAGCTTTGAACCACCGCATTGGTCACCTTAAAAATTGCATTCTCTGCCATATGTTTAGGACTATTGTACAACACATTGTAGCTGAGGTGGTTCAGGCTGTTCAGGTCTCGGATTTCACCCAGTTTCGCGCCAAGACAACTCGCGCACGCTCCGTCACAACGGACAACCGTTCTGCCCCACGTTACGCAAGGCTTCCGGTTACTTTTCTGTGTCTTTCAGCTAGGCTTTCGTCTTCCTTCAAAATTCCCACAGCCAAGAGTAGGGCATGATGGATGGCACATAAAGCTTTACATTTTCATCTTGCAACTCCGTTATTTACACGTTTATCATAACCTCACTTAAAAATTAATAAACGGAACTCCAAGGAATTTGGGAAGAGACGAAAGCTTGCACATCTCTCGCTCCTCTATCGACATTGTAGTTCTCTTGCGGCCGTTATTGTCATGCAGGAATGCAGCCTAAATCCTATTCTTTCGATATACTTCTCCTGTACAAGTGGCACAGCTACTGTTCTACTTGCTCGCATATCTTATACCACTGTTTAGGTCGATCTTGACCTAGAAGTCCCCTGCATGCTCTGAATTCTTCCCAAGAAGAAAGGAGATTCATTAATTGATATTCTAACAATACTGCCGCGGCATATATAGCGGGTCGTTTTCACGGAACCCTTGTACCGGGGTTCTTCAAGCGGTGGCTGGGCAACCCCTAGTGGTAGTTGGAAACTTCAAAGCTCCAAGCGCGCACTGGCAATACCAAGTGGAAACGTCCCGTTGCCTGAAGCTTGAAGAACTTATTTCCACTCTGTGTTTCACAATCCTCACTGATCCAGTGTATCGCACGCGTATGGGAAATTCGGTGACTCGCGATACATGCTAAGACCTCTCACTCCACGTAAACTTTACCAGGCTGCGAGGGACGACCTCAATGACACTCCTAGTAGGGATCATTTTCTGTTAAAAATCACCTTCCTGACGTGGAGCCGAATCTGAACTGACTGATCTTATTCCAGTTTTATAGCTGAATTGATGGTCACAACGTTACCTCTCCAAAAGTTAACCCGTTCAATTACAGTAGTAGCAATTACTGACTCAATATCGGTGTGTTCCTTTCTCTCTGCATCTAGTAAAACGCCTGTTCTAAATCTTTTTCAGAATACTAGTTCCCACGCCCCTTCAATGTCTCCGCTTGATCTGGGAACCAGAGCACTAGGGTTCGTTTTTAAACGGAAGCGCTGATTCTGTAGCAACGACGGCGCTTTTGGTGCCAATCGTTCGGTTTTCCCTACTGACGAAATATATTACAATTGCTTAATTCCGCGAGCTAACATTAAAAAAAAAGCTTCACAGACCCTGTCCAGACAGCTTCTCCTGAATACAAACACTTTTTATTTTCCTGGAAGAGAGAAGTAGGAGAAAATCGGTCGAGAATATTGGAAATATTATGAGAATCACGGTCGAAAATATTGGAAGTGGCTATAACGAAACTTCGCTGCTGGGCTACCTTCCTCAAGTTTTATCCAGATAGAGCAAGTCGACCGCTGTCCCCTTTGTGTCTCTTCTGTAAGGACGAGGAAACAATTAGCCATTACCTTCTATCTTGTCGCCTGTACACGTCATTGAGTAAAACTTTCATAGCACCACCTCTTTGAGATCTGGGTCAGGAAATATCCGAATCGATTGTTCTTTCGCTTGGCGCCACTACGCTGTGCTACAGTCACAGAGATATTGACAATTCTTTAGAGGAATTTGACTAAAAGAATACCAAGCTAAATTCTTCATACTTTACAACATTTCTGTAGTAATATTCAGTACTTCAATTCGTTGTATTACCAATTTGTAGCTATTACGAGAATTATTGCGATAAAACACTGCGAAAATTTACCTTACACTAGGCAATCTCCTGAATTGGGTATGAGCCACGAGAAAATTAGAAAACACCTGTGGTGGGCTGTGCCAGGACTTTTAGGAAGAGCCAGATAATCAATCTTCTCAAAGGAAACCCTGAGTGAATACAAAGCAGCATCGTTGCGCACGGGTGGTGTCACGGTTCGAACGGTGCTAACGCGGCTACTACGGTGAGCGCTGGAAGAATCGTTTGAAGTGGGGGCTGGCGTAGGTCTTGTCGTTTCTTCAGAGTGGACACAGGTGCTCTACCGAAGCTGGTGCGCATTTCGCCTTGACTACTACAGCCTTGTCAACGGTAAAGGCAAGCGTAGAGGTTCCTGCAGACATTTTGCATCGAAGTTGGCGAAGAGCAGATCGGTGCACGTAAGGGTTATCGTTGTGAATAGTTTCCGTTCCCCCAACCCGCACTTCAGCGAGGGCACGTCATGCATGTAATAGATGAGTCATTCTTTTCCTCCTCCACTGGCGTCAACGTTCAAGGTTATCGCGACTATAGGAGGTGCGCGTCAACACACCTCGCCGCAATCAGTCAGCGTCGCGTCTAGACAGCACGGAACATCTTACTTTGGCAGGTTGGGAGTGAGGTACTGCTTGACTATCTCTATGACGCCAACGCGCACGGCAACGAACTCGGACCAGGAGCATTTTCGAGAGTGCACAGCGTTTTTCAAGGTCACCTCTGGATCGGCCGGTGTATCCGGATTGGACGTCGAGCATTCGCCGGCGTTGGCTTTCCGCTGTCGGCACTTTCACTCCGCTTGCTTGGCTCGCTTCTCGTAGTTGATACATGGGCGCCGTCTTCATTCTCAATCGCGATCGGTTTACTGGACTAACACTTGTCGGTTACACCTTGACTTGCGTAACTAGCATCACTAGTTACGCAAGTCACATTGTGGGACGCCTGGCTGTTCTTTTGCCGATTGATACGCAGTATCATAGGCTTTTGCGACTGATACGCAGGACCATGCTGGTGCTTGAATTACCAGCGTAGTCCTGTGGTAGCATACTGGGCTGAAACGCCGGGGACCCGGTTTGGAATTCTGTTGGGTCCTTGGTGTTTCGTTTTTTTATTATTTCATGCGATAGGGATTAGGCAGCAGTGATGGTAGCAAGCAAACTTTGTTGTGATCTCATGACAGCTTTCGCTTAAAAAAATGAGCCACGAGAAACAATATCTGTATCTTTTGGGTGCTCCTTTAGTTACGTCGTTTCCTACGTCGACCAGTAGCACGCACCATCAGTGAAGCCGTTAAACTCTTCGAAGCCGTGCCGCTGAGACCGCGCGCAGCAGTTGCGACCTATAACTGCCACTTGCACCGCACGAACGCTCGAACAGCACGGACAGCTGATCCGTGAATGATCTCATGTTCGCCGGGCCTATACAGCAGTCTTCCGCAAGGACAGTCGCGGGTGGCCAAGTGCAATGAGAACTGCATATCAAGGAGCCTGCAGGCTAGCGCAAGACCGAAAACTAGCGTCAAGAGCCGAGGAAGTGGTGTTCAAGGAAGAGCAGCGTCCGCTTTGGAATGGTGGGAGTGCATTTGTCGGGGCTGACGCCCACTTTCAGAGAGATTACATTGTAAACAAAGATATGCCCAGCTGGGAAAAATTGGCGGATGGTGCCCTCGCTCTGCTCCCGTGACCTCCCTCAAGGCATAACGTACCGAAGCACATGCATTTCTTTTCTACCGTTTTCCTCTGGTGGGTGACGGAGGAAAGAAGCCTGAGGAAAACTATTTGATTGATTGAATGATTGATTGAATGAATGATATGCGGAGTTTATGTTCCAAAACCACCATATGATTATGAAAGACGCCGTAGTGGAGGGCTCCGGAAATGTCAACCAGCTGGGGTTCTTTACCGGGCACGCAACTCTGAGCACGTGGGCCTACAACATTTATGCCTCCATCGGAAATGCAGCTGCCGCAGCCGGCATTTCATCCCGCGACCTGCGAGCCAGTAGCCGAGTACCTTAGCCACAAGACTACCGCGGCGGGTGGAAAACGGGGCAAATTCCGTGATTATGGTCCGGCTGTACTCCGGTGGATGCTTCGCAATTGCTCCAGCGCATCGCTCAGCGGCTTTCATTGGCTGTTGGAGGAGTGACATAGGCAGCCTCACCACCGGGTGGCCGTCTTTTTCCACAAAATAACATGGCGCAGACCAAGCCAGTGCTGTGAGAAATGTGCGAAGTCTTCGGCCGCGTTCGGAAAAGAAAATTGTTCTGTACACTTTCTGGATAAAACAGATGAGTACAAGCGGCAATGAAGGTTGCCATTGACAGAAGGGTGTCGTGAGATCCTTAATCGTGTGATTCTTCCGGGCAGAAAACGACACTTCGTGATCTGGCTAGTACCATATAGGGTGCTTACCAGCGCAAACGACAGGGCAGGAGAGGACAGTAGAAGAGACGAGACAGAGCGCTGAACATGGATTTTCACCTCCTGCCCGGTCGCTTGCGCTAGTAGGCACCTTTCTGCCGTTATGCCAACACGCCCAATCCCCCTGTCTCGCTAGTGTTGAGCAACCGGGTGCTTGCTGGTGCGACGCCCAACAGGTGCGCGAGCTTTTCTTGAATTAGTTTTTTTTATTGTCAGATGGTGCTAAGATTGTATAATGTTACATTGATAAAAAAAGCATGTGATCAATATCAGGCTAATTTTACAAGACTTCTGTAAAGTGTCAGCGGAATTCTAATAATGCATTGCTTGACCTTGGAAATTCTTTTCTTAGCATAGGTTTGGTAAAGTAAAAAAGGAGAGGCGAGCGAGTTGGTACTGATTCATTATGGCGTTAGTGTAGCACCAAAAAGTCAAGATGAGAAAAGTGAACAGCACAAGTGATTGTGGTGTTTAATTTGTTGTCCTCGTCGTTTTTTCCGCTACATTTAGGCTGCTATAACTTTGATAACTTGAATCAAGTCACTTTTATAATTGGAGCACTTAATAGGTATGCGATATTAGCAACTATTATAGTTTTTGGTTTATTGCACAAAACGTTAATAATTGTTATAGGTAAACATAACTGGTTAAAGATATGACCACATTTTCCCGAGTGGGAACACTAATTGGCATGCGGAGCATATATCTTCAACTGCGATGAATGTGGTTTGTAATTTGTGACATGCGTGTGTGTTATGAGTGGACACAAGTGAACACGCATGCACGTATGCTGCGAAAGACGATGTTTATTGATGAGAAGCTGTGGGTATTTAGAGCAAGATGGCTTTATGGTCCGTAAAGTGAAGGGTGAGTGTGTGTGGTTGCAGCGGTCGAAGGTCGCAATTTGCAAAGACGTGGTCGATGCACTTCCCGCGAACCGTGGTTGGATGATGTTCGTCGTCGTGTGTTGCTCGTTTCAGCGAGTGCCGTGACTCCATGTAGTCGACTACCCAATCGTCCTTGATGACGTCGACGTTTAAGTCGCCAGCTATCACGAAGGGTCGTCGTTGCGGTCGTTGTTTCAGGTATTCTTCCACGGCGTCGTCGACGTACTCCTCCACGGCGGCACGCGATGGCATCAAAAAACCGACAAGGCTTTGGAACGATGCCTTTCATTCTGAAAGTTGCCGATCTGCGTCAAGTTGTTGCCGAATTAAAGTCGATCACACGCCTTGCAGCTGTGGCCGAAGCTCCGGTCGAGGAAGTCGCGCTTGAAGCGAGTGTTGAGCGTGGCGTACTGCTTGGCTAACCACGCCCCTATCGCGGCGCGCTCGCGCTCGCGGGCGGCATCGAGATCGGCTTTGCGGCGCCGACGCTTGCACGCGGCTTCACCGTTCGGATTCTCTCGCCAATGCTTACACCTCGCAGAGGCTTCGCGTTCTCGAAGCTAAGAATCTTCCGCTTGACGTTGACGTATCGCAGCTGGTTCGCGTTGGGGATCCTCCGCTCGACGCTGACGTATCGCAGCTGCTTCACGTTCTCGGAGCTGGTGATCATCCGCTCGACGCTGACTTTTGCGTCAGTAAGTAAGCAATGTTAGTGTGTTTGCGGATTCGTTAGCATACATTTTCACCAGCGACCTCGCACGTTGAGTGACCGCACAAACCAACCGACAAAGGGGGGCGCGCTCCGGCACTCGGTTATTTATAGCGAGCGGCGGCCCCGGCCTGCGCATGCGCGCGCTAGCATACAGCTGGCGTACGTAAAGCTAAAGGATGCACAGATGGCTGGTGGAGGAGGAGGGGGAGACTGCGGACGGCGACGGCGCATGACTATCCCCTAGTATACCATGCTCCGCATTTAAAAATCTTTTTCTTCTTGTCAGTAGACATAAGCGGTAATATTTGTCCGCTTTCCATATCAATAAACACCAGGTAGACGTCTACCACTGCGAAAAAAATGTTTTGCTATATCATGTAAACTTAGCAGCTGATAAAACATGAATAAATAAAAATGGCAGATCCTACATACAGTGTGAATCGATGATAAGCGAAGCACGAATGAGGAATGTTGATATGTCACTTCAAAACCAGCCCAACGTTACGAGGTGGAGGTGAATGATCCCGTCCATGACTTCCGTATCATGATTATCATGTTTAGATGTGTCCTTTACTTTCGCCATCAATTCACATCTCGTGATACCAAATTTAGTTCATCAGGAGCTAGCGAATTGGCCGCGAGCACTCTATGAGCTTGGTATGATGTCGTGTTCCCACATGACACGCGTGTCAGGATTATCATGTTTGTACCAGTCATTTATTTCGTCATCCAGTGACGTCACGTAACACCAACTTTGGTATATATGGAGCTAGCGAAACGGTCGCGCGTGCATCAGGAAGGGCCCAATATACTCCAATGTAACGTTGAGGCGCGCGAACGCTGGGCACGGCGACGCTACGTTAGCAAAACGCGAGCACTAAGTCTGACGCCAGGCGCGATCAGCGTCCGTCGGCTCGGCCCGACCGCATTCAGCACGAATTGCGACATGCTGCCATTCACGCCGGTGCGTTTACCAGACAACACTGAGTTTCCCTCTATTTATGACGGAGGGACGCTGGACGCGCTGAAACGCGCATGCGTCACAGCAACGCAGCGTGGCGCGCCTCGGACCGGCGCACGCGCAATGCGTCAAACTAATTGGCGTCTTGACTGTGGCATTTAGTCATGTTCTCAAGACATGCATCTTATGATTATCATGTTTGCACCACTCACATACCTTAGTCATCTATTGTGTTTACGTAATACTGAGCCCTTTAAAACGCATATACGCACTGGTACTGGTGAAAAAAGTTATTTTCGTTGGATAAGTGGTATCTGAGATTACTTCAGAAGTATGCTGTACTCTTTAGGCGACGTGGCATTTTTGGGACAAGAAAGACAGGGGTGAAATAAACTGACAAGACTGGGAACGAGGAGTGCAAAAAAAAGAGAGGGAAGTTGCTTGGCATGCCTAATCGTGAAGCGCTCGATGTTTCTGTGGAACAAGGGGGCTAGTGAAGTTGACCCATAAGGCAGCCCGGCTCAACATTATAAGGCAGAGGGGACCTGGTAGCGAAATAAAGAGAGAGAGGACAAGACACCCTTTCGAAAAACTAGCCTCGTTTGCTGTGTTGATATTGAGAGAGAGTGTTATACTGCTGCTCTTTTTTTTCTCGTTTCAGTCTTGCTGCCATAGAGGTGACTGCAGTTTTCTGGGTGGAAGAGTGAAGTATGAACAGTGCTCAGACGTAGTTTTGACCTGGACAATGCAACAACGCTGTCCTGTGAACAGAACAGGGGAAAACAAAATTTTTCGAAGCCTGCTACGCCCGTCGTGACATTTGGTGCACATGATTGAGGCACAAAATCCTTTCGTGAAACAGGCGGAGCAGAATAGAAGAAAGGACAGTACGAATTTTGATGCACGTGGAGGCCGTGACACCTCCAAGCGCATCACCTTCTGTGGCCTCCATATATACATTTGCAGGTACCTGTTGATAAAGCTTTGATAAAACTGGTGGGCACTCTCTTATTTCTGTCAGGATACATGTAAAACGCTGTTGGTTTAGGGGACCTAATGTTTGTATCTTTTGTTTTGTTACATTGTAGTAAATGTTTCTTTGTTTTGTGCTTCAGGTGGTTTATCCTAAAGAAGTACGTGCTCATGAAAAAATGTTCACTACGACAAGTTCCAAAACAAAGTGGGCAGTACAAAATTTGAAAAAAAGTGACAAAAAATGCCCAATTATTTCGAAAAATACTTTGCAAAGGAGATGAAGTTAGGCTTTTCTGAAAGACAGGTCGAAACCACGTGAAGAGTAAGGGTCTGACGATGAGCACGCACTAAATTGTGACTGAAAGAATCAACTTTAATACTTGACAAAACTAATAATCAGGAGGGGCATCAAGAAATCATCGGGACGGGCATTCTTGATGCCGTCGATGAGAGTACTAAAGTTCAATTGTTTTAGGAAAACAATTGCCTTTGAATTGCCGGAAAGAAGACTACGGTAGCAGTACTGAACGTGGTTTAATCCAGGCCAGTGCGCAGTGGACAACTGCTGCGTGGCCACATGTCTGGGTTTATATAGTCAACGGTCGCAATAGTCCAGCCGCTGCTATCACTTTATGAGCGATGATAACATAACATTCCCCCCCTTTTATTTAGAGGGTGAATTTGTATCGTTATACAATATTTAAACATGGGCTTCATATTGATCAGGTGGAAGGGGTATTCTTGACGGGTTACGCCGTTCCTGTTTGGGTGTCTCCGATGGTGAAGCGGGCGCTGGAGAGCCAGCCTCCATGGGCACAGGCTCTTGCGAAGTTGACTGGTCACCAGCCTGGCTTTGAGGGACGACCAAGAACCGCTCCGTGAATCAGAAGTGTGGCAGCTTGGGCTAGTTGGTATGTCATGACGATAGTTATAGCGCGAGAATAAAACGACGACACAGAGAAAAGAAGGACACGAAAGACACGAGCGCTAACTTTGGAAGTTGGAAGTTAGCGCTCGTGTCTTTCGTGTCCTTCTTGTTTCTATGTCGTCGTTTTGTTCTCGCGCTATAACTATCGCCCTCCGTGAAGTCTGGCTCCGATGCCCTTGGTTTCGTCACAGAGCCCGTGCCTGCCAACAGCTGGTCGAAATGTCGGCGCCCGATGTACTTGCCTTTGGGGTTAGTGACTATGACTTTATAGGAGACTGGGACAGTCTGTTTCAGCACGGTTTCACGAACCCACTTGGGGGAGCCTCTTTATCTTCGAACTAGAACACTGTCATTAATATAAGAACAGCTTCTGTTGCTCTTCCGCTGCTCCATTTGGGCGAATTGACTGTGCATCACCTTTCCCTGCACTGTAAGCATATGGCATTCAGCCTGGTTCGCAATCTCTTTCGAATCAACAGGTTAGCTAGAGCTTCTTCCAGTCGTAGGATGAGGCGTGTTTTGGTATGAGAATGAAAAGTTGGGAGGTGTTTCTTTGACAGACTCACCGGGCGGCGATTTGCACAGAGCAGACTTCAACCTTTGCACGAACCGCTCCACCAGGCCATCTGTACCTGAATGAGAAGGGGCGCTCACGACATGTCTAGCCCCGACATCCCACATAAACGCCTTCAACTCTTCGGACACCTGTTGTGGTTCATTGTCGGACACCACCATCTCCGGCATTCTAAATCTACAGATAAGGTTGTGCAAGCAGACCACAGTACGCTCGGACGTTGTGCTCCGCATAATGGACACTTCCGGCCACTTTGAGTGGGCCTCTACCACCACCAAAAACCTAATTCCACAGTAAGGCTCCCTAAAATCCAAGTGAAATTCCCTCTATGGTGCGGTCGGCCAAGCCTAGGGATGCATAGGTGCCTTACATGAATCAGTCCGTTGTTCCTGGCAAGCTTGGCAGCTTCGTACCTTTGTTTCTAAATCTGCACCAATTGACGGCCACCACACGTAGCTGCGAGCTAACTCCTTGCTCCGCACAATGCCGGGACGACCTAGGTGCAGTTCTTCAAGCACTGATTCTCGAAGAGGGGACGGCATAACAACCCTGTGACCGTACATGAGGCACCCTGGATGCATGCTGATCTGCGAACGTCGGTCAAAAAATTGGTTCTAAGCTCACGTCGCGCAAGTGCGATGGCCAGCCTATGCTTGTAAGCTGGAGCACTTTACTGGGCACCGGATAACGTGCTGTAGTGCGTGCAATCTCTTTGGTGGACACTGCGATAGAGTCAAGACGCAAGACATAAAACACTTCCTCGCCTTCGGATGTGCTCTCTTCAAGTCTCTGGAGCGGGAACCTTGAAAAAAAAGTCTGCTTCTGCTTTGACACTGAATTGTTTTTACACGAGCGAGTACTTGTAAGATGATCGTGATGGCCCATCGCTGCAAACGTTCTGCTGCAATGGGTAGAATGCCTGCTTTTTGTCTCAAGATTGTTTGCAACGGCTTGTGATCTATAATCAACGTAAAACATCTTCCATAGATGTGTAAATGAAACAATTTGATCGCAAAAATAATGGCCAACGCTTCTTTTTCTAGCTGACTGTACTTTTTTTCGGTGTCAGTTAATGTGCGCGATGCATAGAAACATGGCGAGAGCTTCCATCTTCAGTTACATGCGGAAGTACTGCGCCTACACCGTACTTGGAAGCGTCACATGACACTTGCAAAGGTTTACCTGGGTCTTAATGCGCCAGAATCGAGGATGACACCAACGCATTCTTTATTTCCTCGAACACCACACTACACAAGTTGTCCCAGAGCCATGACTGGTTGCGACGCAGAAGTTTGTAAAGTTATCTCGCCAGAGTAGACAAACGAGGCACAAGCTTGGCATAGCAGTTTACGATTTCCAGAAACGATTGCAGTTGTTGCTTGCTTTTGGGTGCGGAAGCTTGCATGAGCACTTCTATCTTGACTGGCATTGTACTGACCCCTGTTTCACTGATAACATGACCCAGGTACTGTAATTTTGTTTGGAAAAATGAACATCTTTTTTCTTCTTTTTTACTCGAACACCGTAGTCATTCAACCACTTCAAAACCGCTTCGAGGTTTGTGGAATGTTCGTCCGGTGTCTTGCCGGTAATGAGATTGTCATCAAAATAGCAGATGACACCTTTCAGGTCCTTCAACATTGGATCCATGATTCTTTGGAAAATAGAAGATGCCGAAAAAACCCCGAACAGCAGTCTGTTTACGAAAAAGGGCCTTTATTGGTTGTATTGTCGAGCACTTTCAGGACGACTCCAAAATTACGACCTGTTGATATGCTCGATTGAGGTAAATCTTCGAAAATTCTTGGCCCCAAGCGAGCGCCGCGAACAACTCGTCCACTCTTGGAAGCGGATATCAGTCAGTTTCAAGACAAGGATTTACAGTGGTCTTGTAATTGCCGCATAGTCCTATGCTACCGCCCTTCGTGAACCGTGGCACAACCGGCGTGGCGTAATCACTTGTCATGACTGGTGAAACGACTCCCATGTCTTCTAACTTCTTAAGCTCAGCCTCGACGGCCGGATTCAATGCAAAGGGCACACTTCTTGCCTTCAAAAATTTTTGCATGCTACATTTTTTCAGCAACAACTCCGCTAATTTTCTGTAATAGTACCCAGTTAAACTTTAAACAAACTCTGGCATTTGCTTAGAAGAGCTCGTAGTCTGCTGCTACATGTAGAATTTTCCAACCTGGGAATAGCGTTGAGCTTGAAAATACGGCTTCAGTCAAGTTGGATGGCGTGCAAACATGGCCGATTTAACAGAGACGGTCTCTTTCCCCTCGTGATATAAAAAGGCTGCCGGGACTTCTGCTCTCCGTACTGCACAACCACGTGGGCAACTCCGACAGGCTCAATGATGGCTCCCTCGAACGACCACAGCTTCACCGTTGTTGGCATGACCTTGGTTGAGGGAAATATTTGAGAAAACTTAGTCAAACACATCACAGTCACAGTAGCCCCAGTATCCAACTCAATTTCCAGAAGTAGGTCTTGTACTTGAATCGAAATTTTTATTGGCTCTAGACCAGGCGAAAATATTTCCTTCGTGCTAACAGAAGCTTGAACAGGTTGCAATATATTCATCGCAATTCGGCGTGCTCCCTTCATCGTTTTCTGCTTGTTAGCTTAGCACGCTACTTTAATGTGTCCTTCTCTATCAGGTTTGAAACAGATGGCAGCGATGTGCTGACACAATCTGCTTGCATGCTTTGCAGACCGACAGCGGTAGCGTTTTCTCTGCGTCATATCAGTTGTCTCAACCGCTTCAACTTAGTGAACGCCTGGTACGCTTTATTCTGAAGCGTGCACTTCGGCCAAGCTCTTCTTAGCTGCTTCCATGGCTATCGGTCGTTCTATGACTTTCTGGAATGTTACCTTGTTATCCTCCGTAAAAACACGCGCTGTATAGTCTGAGGCACAGACCTCAGACAAAACGATCTCGAAGTGTCTAATAGAGGGCGGATTTGAATTCGCATGGCTGTGCCAATTTGCGCAACTGCGCAACATATTCCGAAATTATTTCAAGCTCAAGTTGCGATCTTCTGTGAAAATTCGCACGCTCGCTAAACGCCGACGGCGTCGGTGACAAGTGGTCACTAAGAAGTTTCTTTAACCACTCAAAACCTTTAGCTGACGGCAATTTCGGCGTGGTCAGTGACTTGAGTGGACTAAATTTTTGGGCGTATGAGGCTCAAAAAGCGTGTACCTTGTCGTCTTCGGACATAGAGTTGACCTGAAATATGGCTGAGAAGCGTTCCTCGTACGATGGTGAGTCGCTAGTAGACTCGTCGAACGGCTCGATGTGTCGCAGTCTACCTACGACCTGCGTCACTACCCCCGCCGCTGCCGGACGTCTGTTTTCATGTCAGCTTGTCGGAGAAATGGTCAAGGTCCCACCCTTGTCGCCAATGTCGTGTTTATTCGGGTTTGAAAACGGCCGCCGATAGAAGACTACGGGAGTAGTACTGAACGTGGTTTATTCCATGCCAGCGCGCAGTGGACAATAGCTGCGCGGCCACATGTCTGGGTTTATATAGTCAACGGTTGCTATAGTCGAGCCGCTGCTATCGCTCTATAGGCGATGATAACATAACAGTTTTATCAAAGGTAGACCTATCTGTTAAAAATATATAGAAAACTTCGACCTGTTTTCTACTTTGTTCGTGTCGCCAAAGTGTGTACACCGGAGCACATGTGATGTGCTTCTTGATATTGAACGCTCATTCTGTCTTTTTTTCTTGTATGTATGTATGTATTTGTGTGTGTTAGTGTGTGTGTGTGTGTGTTTGGATGTGGTCAGTTTTAGAATTTGGTTGTTCCCTTAGACTCACAGACTATCCTGACATCATTGAGTGTCTCTGGCTTCTGTGTCCTATGTTTTCGTGCTTCTCACAGGATTTACGGTTCTCGTGTATATATATTTTTTGCCGAATTATGCAGGAAACAAGCAGCTGAACCCTTGCGTCGTCAATGAATTTGACGGATGGTCCTTCGAGGATGGTGTAGAGTTGTTCCCGCTCGCCGTGCTTTTAATTTTGTCGTGCATTGTCCTGCGGCATTATAGAATTCACTTTAAAAGACTTCAATTGAAATTTGTGTGCTGTTGATTTCATTAAATCTGTTTTTTGTGTTTTTGTGGTTTTTTGGCATGTTTGTTGTCTTTTTTACGCAAGGATGGTCATCAATCAGAAACTGCACCTTTTTTAAATAAATCAAGCAATAGGATCTCAAGTGTTTTCTCGAATTTCACCTGCTAGAGCTCCGTGAAAAAGTACGCAGTAACTCTGCATAGTTTGGATGCAAATTCAGACTTTCTTTATCTAACCAATGCGTTAAACGATCGGCGTACAATAAATAAACAAACGCTTGAAAAATTCTGATTCACCTCACTGAAATTCTGTCCGGGCGAAGTAAGTATACATTTTTAAGATACTCCGGAGGTGCCGCACAATAGCTCCAGATAGCCGGAATGAAAAACCCACGAAAAATGCTCCGAAGGTGCCACGTAATCACTTTGGTGAGCTCGAGGGAAATCAAAGTAAAAAGTACTCCAGTGGCATTACACAATTCCCTTTGTCGGCTGGAGCGAAATATTTGCTAAATGCACTCCGGGTGGACCACGCAATCCCTCCGGCCAGCCGGTGCTAAAATGTCTCCGTATAGGGGCGATGCTAGAGGACAACCGTTTCATTCCGACTTCGGCGTAATTGTTTTTACAGTGTAGCGGCACTTTGGCTTCGACTGGGACATCTGCAACGCTCTGTGGCCACACGTTTAGGATTCGCTGGTAAAGAATCCTGATGATTGGGTGCTGATTCCATCAGTTGGCGAAGGCTGCATGCTGGCGGGCGTGTGCACTTCAACGCAAAAACACATGTCATGCCAAGGCGGCACCGCTTCTACGAAAAGAAATGGTAAGCTTTTCTTCGAAATGAGCCAAATACGAAAGTGAAATCCGCCATATACGGCTGCATGGGCCCAGAAATGCTTTCAACTCTATTTTAAAATAGTAAAAAATTGGTAATCATTGTTAATGAATTGTTAGTGATATTTTTACAGAATAGTTTAGAGTATGTGTTTGCCAGTAGAGCCTTGTTTCAGCTATTTTCGGGTTTTGATTTCTCTCATTTTGAAAAAAAAAGCTTTTCTATTGTCGGTTGATAGCGTCGGCAATCTGCAAAAAAAAAGCTTTGCTTTGAGGATTCAAGAGCCCTTGGTTTATCTGGAAAATGGGCTAGAGGGAAATATGGCCCGTGCATCACTGACAAACTGCTTTTTTTATCTCTCTCTCTCATATTATCGTTCTTTTTCTTTATTTATTTTTTCTTCGTTTCTTTCTTTGTTTTTTTTACTTCTTTAGTTTTCTCTTTCTTTCCTACTGTCTTTTCTTTCTTACTTTATTTCTCTTTTTTGTTTCCTTTTTTTGATTCCTTTTTTCTGTCTTTTTTTCCTTTCCTTTCTTTCTTTCTTTTTCTTGCTTTCTTTCTCTTTGGATTTGGATTCTTGTCTTTATTTGTCGCAAAAAATATACACGCATTGGGCTAGTATATACAGAAGGAGGTCCCATAGCAGAAGGCTGAAAGGGGACCTCCTGTTAGAAAATGACATGTTGATAAGTACAACAAAATGGCAACAAAAAAGCGATTAAGTAATTATTGATAGTAACAAAAACAACGCAAACATGCAATAAAACATGCCAGTAAAAATGGTAACAAAACAATGTTGAGTAATTGTGCATAACTATGAAAACAACGAAACCTACAATAAAAATGGCAGTAGAATCGTGAACGAAATGACGTTAATTAATGATATACAGCTATTAAAAGAACTTCAATGTGCATGGGTAATAAATGTGAAAATAACGCACACAGTAATGGCCGTAAATGTAAGAGAACGCCGATATAAAAATGAAGATGAGTTATGATTGCGAGATGAGATGTTTAAGTTCTTTTTTAAAAGCAGCTAATGACAATTGTTTAGTGCTTAGTGGTACTGAATTCCAAAATTGGATAGCTACAAATATGGTAGTATGCTTGCCGTAGTTAGTGCGTGCATGTGGTAGTAAAAAGTTGTTGTTTGAGGCAAACCTGGTAGGATTAGAGTTTAACAATTGAAATTTCTCTAAAACGTTGACTGTTATGGTACCGTTAAGACACTTAAATACAAGAATCCCCAATTTATATTTGAATAAATTACACGCTGTTAGTACATTATGTTGCTGAAAAAGTGGGGATGCGCAGGAGATCGGTGAACTGAATGTTAGGATGCGAATGGCTTGGTTTCGGAGACGTTGGAGTGGAAGGATATGAGATGGATATGTATTCGCCCATGACATGATACAGTACGTGATATGACTGTGGATGAAGGCATAGTACAGTTTAAGCAAAGTCTGCAAATTGAAGAATGGTCGTGCTTTAATTAGTGTTCTGAAACCATGAGCAATCCTCTGTCATATAAGTGAAATGTGATGATGGTACTTGAGATGAGCATCTAGAACTACTCCCAAGAATGTGCACTTAGTAGTACTAAGATGTCTGTGGCCGTTGATAGTAATAGCGGGTGTAGGTGAAAGAGTGTTATGACTAGAATGGAAGACAATGAGCTGTGTTTTATTGGTAATAATAGTTAAACCATTAGCTGTGCACCAGTTCTGAATGTTATAGAAGTCAGAGGACAGTTTATTAGTTAGCCCATCGATAGACTTGTCTTTAGTAACTATAGTTGTATCATCTGCGTACAAGAAAGGTTGACTGTGTGTTAAAACCGAGGTTAGATCATTATTATAGATTAAGAATAAAAGCGGGCCCAGTACGGATCCTTGCGGGACACCTTTGTGAATAGATTTAAAAGTAGAGAGGATGTTAGAGACACAAACAGCTTGCTGTCTATAAGATAAGTAGCTATTAATCAGCTCCTGCGCACTTCCGACGACACCTATTGAGTTGAGTTTACCTAGTAGTATGTTATGAACTATGGAGTCAAATGCCTTAGAGAGGTCAATCAACAGTGCTCCTGCAAAACATCCAGAGTCAAGCACGTGTTTAATATAATCGGTAAAGGAGAGTTGTGCGAAATCTGTTGAATAGCCTGCACGAAAACCAAATTGTTGAGTAAATAAAATACGAAACTGATTTAGATATTTAAATAATCGTTTTTTAATACACTTCTCTATGATTTTACTGTATGATGAAAAAATGGCAATAGGTCGGTAGTTACTAATAGAAGTTCTATCACCTTTTTTAAAGACTGGAATTATCTTGGCCTTTTTAAGCTGTGATGGGAAGATGCCAGTTTTAAACATAAGGTAATGATATAGGATAAGGGGGTCGAGGTCACGTGAGAGATGCATTTCAGGTGAATAGGCTGAATGTTGTCGAGACTAGCACTTGTTATTTTCAAGTGAATAATTATTTCCACCAGCTCATCTGGGCCTGTTGGAAAGAGGTAAAAAGACTGAAGACATTTCCTAATTGTTGGCTGGTAATCATGAGGCAAAAGGGAAGTGTTAGCACAGAAGTACTTGTTGAAGGCGTTCGCAATGTCGTCTGCATTTCTAAGAACACCCTCTGATGACGGTAATTCAGTTTTAGCTGGCTCACTTACTGATCTGTTTAGAAATGAATTAATTGTTTTCCGTTGATCTTTGCTGTTATTACCAGCGTTATGTATCCTGTGCGTATAATAATTTCTTTTAGCTTCTTCAAGGACATTGTTAAGTAGGTTGCAGTACTTTTTATATCGCGATCGCAGAGCAGCATTGAAAGGTCGTTTCTTTAACTTTTTATATAAATTGTCTTTCCTTCGCAAGCTCTTCATTAGGCCAGATGTGAGCCATGGGTTATGAGGGGCCGCAAAGTTCTTGCGACATTTGACAAAGCTGGTAGAATCGTCTAAGCACTTTTTGACGGCAGATGAAAAAGAATTAAAAGCATCTTCAGGATCACTAAGCAGTTCTAATAAAGACCATTCTATGGCTTCTACACACTTGACGAAATTTGTGTTATCGAATATAGTTTTTTCAAAATAGCTTAACTGATTAGGTATGACACATTCAAATCGGCAAGCTACAGGGTAGTGGTCAGTTAAGCTGGCTTCGAGGACGCCACAGTCGTTTGATGGAATGAAATTTGATAAAATGTGATCGATTAAAGAACTGGACGCACCAAGTACGCATCTAGTAGGAACCGAGATTAGAGATTCGTAGCCAAATCCCAGAAAGCACGCAGTGTAATCAGAGTACGCTGAGGTGCTTGCATCGAGAAGATGGATGTTTATGTCACCTAGGATCACGACATTCTTGTTTTCAAGAGATAACTTGTTGAAAATGGATGAAAGTGATGAACAGAAATCGGGAACAGAGGATGACGGTGAACGATATATGCAGCCTATGATTGTCTTATTGCCGCTCGATGGCAAAAACGGGTTAACAATTTCAATTCATACGGACTCGGTATTCTCAACGGAAAAGCTGAGATCATATTTTCTTTGATATGGAATTGATGCAGATACGAATATAGCTGCACCGCCAAAACTACCAGACAATCGATGACAATACTCGGGAACGTATGATGGGAAACAGAACATATTTTTGTCGTGGGGTGATAGCTATGTTTCAGTGACGCAAATGAAAGAAAAGTTCAATTGATATGACGACAAAAAGGCATGTATGCTATCGAACTTTTTTTTAAGACCACGTGCATTAAAGTGAACAACAGGCAAATATCGATCGCAGCAAAACTGCAGATGTTGATCCGCGGTGAGATACATTGTGAATAACCGGTATAAGAGAAAAAGAAACGAGAGAGAAAAAAATATAAGATATGCGCTGAACTGTTCGGTAAATAAGCTATAAAAAAGGTTCAGCCGGTCTGCTGAAAAATAGACAGGTCTTCTTCTGAAGAAATACGGAAAACACGGCTTTCATTCGACTTTGTGGCTTTAATCTGGCAATTGTCAGTCCATAGATGTTGTCAATGTTTTTCTTTCTTGAGTGATAGAGCCTTTGCGAAAAGCCGCTTGTTCTCTGGAGTGAGGTGGTCATTGACAAATACAGCGTTTAAATGAGAGCCAGAAAAGCCAAGATCACGAGAATTAAGCCGAGCCTTTCTCGCTTTGTTTACGAATTCTTGTTTTTTTCCCGTGAACAAAATCTGGTGACAATGTTTTTCGTTTTTTCGTAGACCCAGCCTTTGTGGGCACTCGATGAACGATGTCGATATCGGAGTCAGAAATCGTGCAGTCAATTTTTGAGGCAATGGTTCTAATGATCGCAGAACAATCCTCACCCTGAGAGTAAGGAACTCCCTTTAATTCTACGTTGTTCGCCCTGGAGTACTGTTCCATTTGGGCAACTTTTTTGCTCAGAATTTTGTTCTTATGCTCCAGATCCTTGTTGGCTGAAACGAGGGCTGAATTTTCTAATTTGATTGCCTCTATCACCGAATTCAGCATGGTGACACTAGATATGAGGCTCTCAATTTCAGCTTTAAGAGTCACTACATCCGGTTCAAAAGAACACATCTTCTCTTGAAACTTTACAAGTAGCCTTTCAGCTACCTCGTCCAGCTTGCTTTGGGATAAAGCCTCAACTTTTTTTAGCCTTTTGACCAACTCGGCACAAGTAGGCATTGCGACTAATGTACAACTTTTCTCTTTATTCTATGTGCAATACGCGATGCTCTCTCCTGCTTCCTTCCTCCATGTAGATAACTGAAAGCGCGCTCACGTGCTGAGCAGCGCAACGATTCAACTGCTGCGTGCAAAAAGGTCGCTGTCATGCTCAAATGCACGTTAGCTTGAAAATCTGGCAGCTTTAGGTGGCCAGTCACAACAATAACTTTCATAGAAGTTAGGTTCCCTTATCGAAAATGGCTTATCGCCGACATATCCAAAATTGAGCAAGGATCGATTATTTGAAAACTACGCGTGCATACACGCATGTGACCAACGCACTCTATACGGCTGCAGTTTTTTGTACTTGCGGGTGTTGGATTTTCTTGTGGTACACCTACAACGTCGACGACATTTGCGAGGCAATGGAAAAATTCGTTTGAAAAACAATTTTCTAGACATGACTGACGAAGCAGAACCCAATAGTGAAGTCACATACATGTTAGAAAGATGTCGAAGGTAGGCTCTTTTCACTATCTTCATTTTTTTGTGAACGATAATGACACCAAACAATGTAGTGAAGATGGTACATTTTAACAGCTTCTGCAAGAATACGCCTTTGTGTAGGAGAAAAAGATTGTCGAAGCGCTGTGCTCACAGACTTGTTCTTGGAGCTCCGGATTTGTAACCACCTGCACTATAATTTTTTAAACAACGTATAAATCATTGAAGAGAAGACAATATACGGCAAATGTTTTCTACGAATCTCCCAGTAGTCAAGCAGAATCCCATTTTTTCAACACCTTACCCATCTAAGTAGTAAGGGTGATGTCCTGCCTCCAGTTTTTATAACGCTTCGCACTCACCTGCAAAATGTGCTTATATCTTCTTTTTTTAAATTCGCAGCGCGATAGTTTTTCCTGTTTGGCTGTAACAAGCGGAAAATTTTATGCTCACCACAACGTTTCGTTTAGCGCCGGTGTATTGCAGAATACATGTAGCAAACTGCGCTTTGTGATGGCGCAAATTGAATTTCTCGCCCCTGACTGCTCACCGTTTCAGACAAACTACTCATTTTGAGCGTGTATTGTGTACGATCTTAGTTTATATGCTATGCTCACAAAACCTATATAACTTCTTCAAACTGATATGTGAACTTTTTCAGGGGTGTTGGCTAGCCAGGACTTCCCTCTATGACGGATTTATGATTTCTATTATTCAGTTCTTTTCTTCGGTTGAACTGAGAAAATCGCCGAACTGTACAGACACACGTAATTAATTCTTCTTGCTTTCCCACTCAACTGCGTGCTCCATGCAGAGTTCTTTACAGAACCGATGAGGCAACGGTTTTGTTCCCCACGGTGGAACATTGAATATGGTGCTCCGCTGCTAACTCGAAGATGACGCCTTCGATTCCTGCCTCAGCAGTCGAATTTTGGTGGAGGTGAAATGATTACGGCCCGTGTGCTGTTCGATGTCATTACATTTTAGAGAACAGGAGATGGTCGAAATTTTTGGAGCCCTTCAGTGCGGCGTCTTTCATAGTCATATAGCAGGCTTGGGGCGTAAAAAACCTATATATTCATTATTAAAAGGCAATGGTCTTGCAAGAACCAGTAGTGTCAAGCAGGTAACAAGTGTCTTTACATTATAAGGGTGGATGTGAAGATCAGGCAGTTGTTTGGGACGGCGAGCTTAATCAACGAGAGCTGTGTCACGTTGCACATGTGTACATTTTTTAAAAATACAAGGTGTAAAAACACGGACTAAAGAAGGAAGTCGGGACACTGCAGACACCTACTGCATTCGCTGAAGATGCGAACAGTGAAAAAGAAAGAAGCCACAAAACCTTAACTGTGCATGCCCAAGCAATGTGCCAACACAAGTGGCATGCCCGGTGCTTAATGTGAAAGATAACTGTTAAGGAATTTGATTACCTTTGTTGAAGTTATTTAGTGATTTGCATGGAGCTGAAGAAGACGAAGCAGATAGACTGGCACGAGCTAATCTGTGTGGCTGGCGCTGCTCGCCTAACCGGCTGTAAATACATCGGTGACTACCCCTCTGAGTGAGTCTCCTTCACGTAACATATTTGGTGGAGTTGTGCGATCCCGGTCCTCGCCACGGAACTCCGAAGCGGACGCTCCCTCGCGGCTTACAACATGACCACCCAAGACTCGGCTAAATCCTCTCCGGTCGCTCCCCCTTCTGCCCGACCTGTCAACCCAGCGCCCGCAAAAACGTTCGTGACGCTTCCCGTGCTCAAAGACCCCGGCGTGTTCTCGGGCAGCGAGGGTTCCGACGTCGACCACTGGCCACGCCTTTACGAACGCATCAGCGCCACTTACAGGTGGGATCCCACTCTTATGCTGGCAAAGGTCATCTTATATCTCGACGGAACACCTTGTGTTTGGTTTGATAACCACGAGCATGACATAACAAGCTGGAACAGCTTCAAGGCAAAGATCCGTGAGCTTTTTGGCAACATCTCTGGTCGTCATGAAGCTGCGAAAAATGAGTTGTCGACTCACGCACAATCTTCCACGGAGCCTTACATCGGTTATATTCAGGCTGTCCTTTCACTATGCCGCCAAGCTGACAAAAATATGTCTGAGCCTGAAAAAGTTGCCCATATCCTAAAGGGTATCGCCAACGATGCGTTCAACTTGTTGGTATTCAACAATGTGTCGTCTGTTGATGCGATCATTCAAGAATGCCGCCGGTTCCAACAAGCTAAAAGCAGACGCATCTCCCATCAGTTCCAGTGCCTCCCGAACACCACTGCGACGTCCTCATGTCTCGACACATATCATCCACCAGACACCTGTGACAACTCGACGCGAATCGTCAGGTGGAAGCTTGAAGCGGCTGCTCCAGCTAAGGAGGGAACAATGTCCCCTGACCCCTCTCCGCCAATTACGTTGCCTTTCATTCAAGCAGTCGTCCGGCAGGAAATCGCCAGCTTGGGAATTCACTCTATCTCACCGCCTACCCGCACCGACTACCAGCCCCGATACACGCCTGCACGTCCCTTCCCGACCGGCTCTCCCTCAAGGTTCGGTAATCCGTCCGCATGGCGAACACACGATGACAAGCCGATATGATTCTCGTGTCACAGAATCGGGCACATTTCTCGTCATTGCAGAAGTCGCTGGGGTCCTCCTGCACAACCATCTTCTCGTCCCTCATATGCACGTCCTGCCTATCGCCATGAAACCAGCCGCGACCATTTTGCCCAGGAACCTGCTTCTGAACACCGCTACTCCCGCTCTCCGTCCCCCCAACGTCACCAGTCTCGTTCTCCACAGCCCCGCCGACCATCTTCCCCCGCCTTCCCCCGAAGTTCGACGGAATACTAAGCGTTGCAGCCCCCGGAGGTGGCGCTGCATCGCTCGGACTGACCAAAAATCCTCTTTTGACAATACCGACAAAACGGAACCTCATAGACGTACAAGTAGACGACCTACATGTCGCTGCTCTTGTCGACACCGGCGCCCAACTTTCCGTGATGACGAGTGATTTTCGCCGCAAGCTCAAGAAGGCTCTCACACCTGCGACCACCCAGTTCGTCTGTGTTGCGGATGGTGGCATAGCATCTATCGTTGAAATGTGCTCCGCTCGTGTGAGCATTGCGGATCGACACACAGTTGTTCTCTTCACCGTCCTTGATAAATGCCCCCACGACGTAGTCTTAGGCCTCGACTTCCTATCCGCGCATTCTGCCCTCATAGACTGTTCGACCAGTACGCTCCGTCTACACTTGCCCGCAACAGAACCTCTTACACAACGGCCGAGTCGCCTCTGCGCAACGGGACACGCGCGCCTCCCTCCACAGACACTGACCTACATAGAGCTCGTCTCAATACCACCAGTTCCCGACAGTGACTATGTTCTGACCCCTATCACCGATGTTCTCATAAGCCGTGGCATTACATTACCGCACACCATTCTGTCCGTCGCAGGAAATTCTACGTGCCTCCCAGTTGTCAACTTTAGCTTGACACCTCAAGTTTTGCCGCAAGGGATCTCTTTGGCGTTTCTCTGCACCTTGGAAGACAATGCGGTGGAGTTTTTCGCGATGGCCGCCCCTTCTGAACCCCACGCTCAACATCAGTCTGCCACTTGCTCCGACAGCGCTATTACTTCGATGATCGCTTCCAACTTAACACCGCAGCAGACTGATGAGCTCCACCGGGTTCTGCTGTCCTACATCGACGTTTTTGACATCAGCGGCCGTCCGTTGAGGAAAGCTACCGGTATGAGCCACCGCATAAACACTGGTAATGAGCATCCTATTCATAGGCGCCCATATCGGGTGTCGGCGGCCGAGCGTCACATCATCCAAAGTGAGGTCGACAAAATGCTCGCCAAGGACATCATTGAGCCATCTTGCAGTCCTTGGGCTTATCCTGTAGTGCTAGTCCGCAAGAAAGACGGTACATGGCGTTTCTGTGTGGATTATCGACACCTAAACGAAATTACCAAAAAAGACGTCTACCCTCTGTCACGAATAGATGATGCGCTTGATTGCCTCTATGGGTCCCACAATTTTTCCTCCATAGACCTTCGTTCCGGCTACTGGCAGATAGAAGTAGATGAAATGGACCGTGACAAGACGGCATTCATCACCCCCAATGGCCTATATCAGTTCAAGGTCATGCCCTTAGGCCTTTGTAACGCTCCAGCCCCCTTCGAACGAACGATGGACTCCCTGCTCAGAGGATTCAAATGGTCCACATGTTTGTGCTACTTGGACGACCTCATCGTCTTTTCAACAACATTTGAAACTCACATAGAGCGCCTCTCAGCCATCCTGGGAATCTTCCGTCGCGCTGGCCTGCAGCTCAACTCGTCCAAATGTCACTTTGGACGCCATCAAATCACAGTGCTTGGCCATTTAGTAGACGCCAACGGTGTACAACCAGACACGGCAAAAATCAGCGCCGTCAAATACTTTCCTGTACCACGATCTGCGAAGGATGTACGCAGCTTTATCGGACTATGCTCCTACTTCCGACGCTTCGTGAAAAATTTTGCGCACATAGCGAGGCCGCTTACGCAGCTCCTCAAGAAAGAAGTCCCGTTTTCATGGGGCTCCGAAGAGGCTTCTGCGTTCTCGACTCTCGTCGCTCTTCTCACTGCCCCTCCGATTCTGGCACACTTCAACCCTGCTGCCCCTACGGAAATCCGTACAGATGCAAGTGGGCATGGCAATGGTGCAGAGCTGGCTCAGAAACAACATGGCCATGATTGCGTTATTGCATATGCCAGCCGCCTCCTATCCGCCCCTGAACGTAACTATTCGATAACAGAGCTTGAGTGCTTGGCTCTTGTATGGGCGGTGGCGAAATTTCGACCTTATCTATACGGACGCCCATTTTCGGTAGTTACCGACCACCACGCACTCTGCTGGCTGAAGTCTCTGAAAGATCCATCAGGCCGCCTTGGTCGCTGGGCTTTGCGCCTGCAAGAGTTTTCCTATTCGGTGGTCTACAAATCTGGCCACCTACACCGTGATGCCGATTGCCTCTCCCGGTACCCTGTCGACGATCCTGAGGACACTGACGAGCCCACGGAGAACTCTATCTTGTCAGTGTCCGACTTCCTTAATATTGGGGAAGAACAGAAGCGTGATCCAGAGCTGCTTGACATCATCAGCCGTATGGAATCGTCCACAAATGATGCTTCCGTCCGCTACTTTGTCATTCAAAAGGGTGTGCTATACCGTCGCAATTTCCGATTAGACGGGCCCGACCTTCTCATTGTTGTGCCTAACCATTGCGCCGCTGTGTTCTCACCAAACTTCACGACGCTCCTACGGCTGGACACCTTGGCGTATCCCGCACGTACGAGCGCGTCCGGCGCCGTTTTTTCTGGCCAGGCCTTGCTCGTTCAGTACGCCGATACGTCGCCACATGTGACCTATGCCAACGTCGTAAGACACCATCGCTGCTACCCGCTGGCCATCTTCAACCAATTGACATACCCGCGGAACCATTTTACCGTGTTGGGTTAGACCTGCTTGGTCTTTTTCCCACATCAACATTGGGAAACAAATGGATAGCCGTTATCACAGACTACGCTACACGCTACGCTATTACGCGAGCTCTACCGACCAGCTGTGCAACCGACGTCGCTGACTTCTTGTTACGGGACGTTATATTGATTCACGGTGCGCCGAGACAGCTTCTCACAGACCGTGGCCGTACATTTTTATCCCAAGTCAACGCCGACATTCTGCGTTCTTGTTCCACGCAACACACACTGACAACCGCTTACCACCCTCAAACAAACGGCCTTACGGAACGATTTAAGCGCACTTTAACAAATGTGCTCGCTATGTACGTGTCGCCCGACCACCGAGACTGGGACCTTGCCTTACCCTACGCAACTTTCGCGTATAATTCATCCCGTCACGACACAGCGGGCTTTTCGCCGTTCTACTTATTGTACGGAAGAGAGCCGACTTTACCACTGGACACAGTCATCTCAGCTCAAACCTCGTCCACCAGCGAGTGTGCCCGCGACGCGATTGCGCGAGCCGATCATGCCCGTCAGCTCGCTCGTGCTCGGCTGATGGCGTCGCAAACCAACCAATGCCGTCGGTATGATGCGGAACATAGAGACGTACATTTCGCTCCCGGTACCCTCGTTTTACTCTGGTCCCCTCATCGTCGGCTGGGCCTATCCGAAAAACCTCTGTCTCATTACAACGGACCCTATCGCATATTGCGTCAATTAACACCTGTCACCTACGAGATCAGCCCCATCTGCCCATCATCATCTACTATGCGGCCCAGTGATATCGTACACGTCTCGCGGATCAAGCCCTACAATAATGCGTCAGATAACGACCTTTAAAGCACCGGGACGGTGCCTCCGCCGCCGGGGGTCATGCTACGTTCCAGTGCATGGAGCTGAAGAAGACGAAGCAGATAGACTGGCACGAGCTAATCTGTGTGGCTGGCGCTGCTCGCCTAACCGGCTGTAAATACATCGGTGACTACCCCTCTGAGTCAGTCTCCTTCACGTAACAATATTGTCAGCACTGTAACCATGAGTGCACCTAACATAGCGCACTTCCTTGAACGTTGAGTGGCAGTGGCCACTTCAAAAACAGGATAACCTACACCTAAAAGATGAGTAACCTGCGCGTTAAAGCTGGCCCTTATTTTGTGCTTACACGACATCGTGAAGGCTAATTTGAAAAGATATGAATATACCGATTTTGACAACCTTCCAGTGTTTCGACAAAAAAATTAACAGTGCTTTGTAGATATTGGAGAATACTGCCAGCAAACGTGGGTCTTGAAAAGCCCTAAGAAAATGTATACAACTTGTATTACACTATTCTGGGGACAATCCTTTAGTAAAGCGCGGTCTAGCTTCATCGCTTCGTTAATTTCGATTTTCTCGCTCACTGAGGCTACCATGGTTTCAAATTCCTGAGCACTAATAATGTGTGTTCTTCTATATAGCTAAAAACCTTTATAAGATTTACCTAAAGTGTCTTCCAAACGTTTGTCAATCTTACCAAGGTGCAAGCTACTATGCATTAGAAAAACCTTATAACCACTACATATTCCTGACTTTGTCCTATAAACGCCCTTGTTGCAACCCTACGACCGTGAACTTTAAATGGCTACAAAAAAAGATTTTCGAAAAACAAAGTACCCGTGTAAATGGGCACCCTGTACGTATTTTGATTTTCTATAGCCGAAGTGCATTGACAATGCTTTCATTGCAATGACGAAGAATATCACAAAACTATGTTTTCTACGCTACTTTGAACGAATCCTTACATTACATTCATTTACCCCTGTATCTTTATGGCTTTGAAAAGTACCTTGCAAATAGAACCGTCGATTGTTTTTTTTTTTGAACGCAGACTGAGTTGCTATTCTAGGTGACACCTGCTTTGTGATATCGAAATGAAAGTAATTTTCAGCGACTCTAGTTAGCAAATTTCAAAAGCTTAAGCGTGAGTGAGCCGCAGGTGCATATTATAGTTTTTGACTAAGTCTGCAGTAAGCTCCACCTTTTTGCCGAGTTTTGAACTCCAAGCCACTCAATTTTTCTGTTATTATCAATGGGCCGTCCAGCAGGCCCACGAAGCGGCCGCCAGGCACTCCCTGTCGGTCCCTACGTGGGAGACGCCCGCTACGCTCTAAGCGCGTCCTGCAGGACTGAAATGATATTTTTTTCATTCCATTCCACCAGCGCTATGTCCCGCCCCACTTGTTTCAACACATTGCTGACATTGATGCGGAATAGAGAAGCACTGAAGACAATGTACTGGTGCTCATGAGTGCTTGACCTGTGTAGTTGTTTCTTGCGCGTCCGTTACGTTTGCGCTTATCTGTTGTGCATCAACTATGAAACAACATGACCAGCGACGTATCCTACTAAATCACTGGCGTTCATACGCCAAGACTTACCACATCACAAATAGTTATTGAAGTGCTGCTTCTCCTTGTGTAACATCGCTGTTTCGTTGAAAGTAATTTGTCAAAACGATTCCTCCGGACTATAATTCAACAAAACTCAGAAACAAGAGCCCGGATTGGAATTTTCAATTTTAAGTACACAAAGCCAAACTGCACCAAGCTAAGCTCACGTGAAGCGCTAATCTTTTATCGTGCTCAGACAACACAACATTCAACCAAGGCCTCAAACATTGAACGTGAAAAAGCACTCTTATGAGCTTTTTGCAACTTTGACATATCAGATGAATATATTTGCTCTCTTGTCGGCATGGCTGGTGGCACATTGAAAGTTGTTTCCACTTGGAAGGCCGACACTCGTTCGCAAGTCACTCAGCGCTTGATTAATATATGCAGACACAAACCTCACTCAAATGTGCGATGCTAACACTGGTGAATATCGCTTTTTGAGTTTTATAGCTACCATGACCTACGAAGTACAACTTTTCACACACGTCTGTTGGATGTGTTAAGATCACAGTGACTAAGCATACGTTAGTACATAATATAGGTTGAAGAACGTCACGTGGTCAAGAAGTGAAAAATGGTCTATGTGCTAGATAATTTACACGTAACACCAAAAATCTGAGCATACCATATGCGTTATCATCGCAGAAGGCGATGGAAAATGAAATGTCTCGACAGACTTTCCCACCTGTGGGAACACAGGTGGGAAAGACTCGCAGCTGCGCGTGTGAAAGAAAGTGACAATTTTTTAGTGCTTGCTCCTCCCTGCGATTATTACATGTTGAGCCGTGCAGCAGGTCATGAAGTAAGCATATGCCTTACGAAAGAATTATTTACATTCCATGCGGTGCATTTTATATGGAGGCAAAAATGCTGTAGGCCCGTGTGCTTGCTCTGCTTTGGGTGCACGTAAAAAACCCCAGGGGTCGAAATTTCCGGAGCTCTTCACTACTGTGTTTCTCATAATGTTATGGTGATTTTGGTACGTTAAACCTCACATACCAATCAATCAATTTATCACATTTTATGCTTGTCGCCTGTCGAGGACTGTTTTTTAACTACACTGTTGCATCAATAATGATAAGCCAAGGATGAAAGAAGTGCCCAACACCGTCTTATGACATTCTGCGCTTGATTTTCGGCGCTTGAGCCGGCAGAACACGCAGTATAGTAAGGTATAGTAAGGTATAGTAAGGTAGTTAGTAAGGTAGCTGATCGGCGCCGGTCTCCAGTGTTCTCGCTGATATTGAGATTCGGACGTGACTCGGCGGTTTTGTAACTTCCGATCGCTCGCATGCAGCCACTGCCGGTGTGAATATCACTCGCTTCTTGGTCGCCAGACGCAAATGGTAGCACGACCACTGCTAGTCGCCGGTGTACACCGACCAGCTTTTAGAGCGTAATATATGAAGTGACTGAAAGTTTCTTGAAAAGCAACACGTGCTTCTGCTATTATTATGCTGAAGCCAATCGAAAAGATAAATCATTTATTAAAGATTTAGGCAAATGCAAACCTTGCGGCAAAACTTGCAGTTCTTTTGAAAATGTGAGTAGATGCCGCTGACCTATTGAAGCGCTGAACACCGACTAGCAAGTCCTTCTTTGGTAGCTCCTCCGCCTTTCCGCGTTCTTTGGCGAATAGCATGCGTGGCGACAGCGAGTTTGGTATGTAGAATAGTTAGGCATGCTCGCTGACGTGCTTCCTGAAAGAGAGTGACAGCGTTCGGTTGTAACCCATCGGGCATTGTACCGGATAGATCAAAGCCGCGAAGTGACTCCTGGCGTAGCTTTGGTATTATCCCCTAGGCAAGCTCGAAGGGCGTCTCCCCAGTTGTTTATTGCTTAGAAGTGTGGCAACGTGGGCTAGTTGGTATGACATGACCATAGTTATAGCGCAAGAACAGAACGACGACTCAAAGACTAGAAGGACACAAAGGACACGAGCCGTGTCCTTCGTGTCCTTTTTGTCTCTGTGTCGTTGTTTAATTCTCGCGCTATAACTATCGTCATGTTTCTTGCTGTGACGTGGCTCACGTAGAAGAATGTCGGTCAGCCTTCCGTGGGTGCGTTCCACCAGTCTATTATTTTGTGGTTGTTCTGGTGAGGCAGCCGCTTGGCAGATTCTGTACTTGTGACGCAATATCTAAAGCTCGATACATAAATGGCATGCCTCGGTCCGTAATCAACATTCACAGTGTGCCATGGCAAAACATTAAGTGTTCGGTCCCGAAAAAAATCAGGATAGTCGCAGAGTAGTCAGGGACTGCTTGGACCTCGTCAAACAACTTCTTTCGGTAGTCGGTTGAGACTATAAAGAACTTATTGCGTCGCTGAGTCCATGGTAGTGGCCCCAGGTGATCGAGGCCAATAACTTCAAAATGAGCTTCCGGCGGCAGTATTTCTTGAAGACGTACTTGTATTGGGTGGGACGTGGCTTTTCTGTAGTGTGCGGACATAAAAAGCAAGAGGGCACATATTGGTGCGCATCCGATGCCATGCCTCTCCACCAGAAGTGTTGATGTAGTCTGGCCAGCGCTTTCGTTTGACCAAGGTGACTTTCCGTACAAGTGCCTTTGCCCATAAAAAGGCACACTGTCGCAACCTTTGTGGCACGACGGAAGCCGGGAATAGTTTCTCGCGCTAAAAATACAGAGAATATCATCACAAAGAGCGTAAGCAGCATTGGACGTTTTTAAACGACCACTGCTAGTAAGCAGTGCACCAGACAGATGTCTAGTGATATCGTCCACATTCTCTTCTGCATCTTGAGCTGCTCGAAGATCATTAAGTACGATATACAAGGTGTTTTAAGGATTGTGCTCCATACTTCATTAAAATCGGGAAAATAGGGTATTTGCTCGCTGTCTTGATATTTGCTTTTTCAGAAGCAGCTAACATTTTTGTGAAGACACCATTCTGAATAATAAGTCATAATAAGAAGTTGCTGATAAGAATAATAAGAAGAATTAGTTGGTAAAAACTCAACCTAAATTACCCTCATTTTAGGGCAGTTATATGTTCAGGCCAATATTAGCTGAAGTCCTTGATTGATTGATATGTGAGGTTTAACGTCCCCCACCATAAGATTATGAGAGACGCCGTAGTGGAGGGCCCCGGAAATTTCGACCACCTGGGGTTCTTTAACGTGCACCCAAATCCAAACACACGGGCACACATTTCCGCCTACATCGGAAATGTAGCCGCCGCAGCCGGGATTTGATCCCACAACCTACTGGTCAGCAGCCGAGTACTTCAGCCACTAGACCACCGCGGCGGGGCTGAAGTCCTTCATGTTAGAAGACCTTGCACATTGGAGTTTATGAAAAGTGGTCTCTGGTAATTATTGCGAAGTAATAGAATTCTCCCTAATTCTGCGATGAAACTGAAATGAATGCTCCTAAGAGTGCAACTGTATATTTTTCTGAGGCGTACACAATAGGTGAGTGTCGTTACATCAACCATCATCCGAGTTTATTGTGTGGGTGTGTGGGCTGTGCTTGCAATACAATTGCGCATGACGCACATAGGTTAACGAACGGGAAAGAACAGCACTACTCTTATTATCTTGAAAATTGACGTCAGTCTAGGTGTCTTCTGTTTGTTGCGCTCATGGCTGCATCGCTTTCGGTTTCGCCATTGAACTGGCATGAGCTTCATTACGCGACAATACTTACTGGAGACGAGTTTTTCGAAATTTCAAAGCTGCATTAGGTGTTTAACATGACTAACTTAAAATAATATGTCTAACAAGTTTTTCTGTAGTACTTGATATATATATATATATATATATATATATATATATATATTATACAAGAGAAACAAGAGACAGCACCCGTACGCTAAGCTGGCTGTTCTTATTCTCCTCGTTTTTCTTCTTTGATCAATCGGAGCCCAGCGTCTTTTTTGGTCATAACACTCGGCCACGAGGGCACGCGCACGGAGCGGTCGACAGAGATTCTTGTGGGCGGGGTTGACTGTTGCGCGCTGGTCTGTCTTTGCCATGCAGGGCGTTGGTCTGATGAAGTGCAAACGATGTGTCTGGATGGTCTGCTCTTCGGCGCGTCACGACAGGTCTTGTCGAGGTGTCGATGTGTCAGGTGGCCGGTGTTGGCAGCATCTTTGTAACCATAAGTCTTGGCCACGTTTCGGCTTCGCTGACGCATTTTATGATCGCTCTGACAGTCGATATTGACTGTGGCATTATGGCTGCTTGTTTCGGCCACACTGGCATCTGGCATGTGGAACTGCCGATTTTGACTCGGGAGGGCGCATTAGTAGTCGGAAACATTTCCGAAACCTTGAAGAAGTGCATCCACTTCGTCTCGATGCAGAACCACAATGCGAGCAAGTCGTAATGTACGGCGCTGCTGAAACAGGGGCGTGTAACCAGCGTGTGTTACACGTATGTAAGAACACGTGTAAGTGGTTCGATACTTGTAATCTTGGTGCAAAGACAACATTAGAATGCTCGGATATGCCCCGCCGTGATGGCCTAGTGACTTAGGTACTCGGCTGCTGAACCGTAGGTCGCGGGTTCGAATCCCGGCTGCGGCGGCTGTATTTCTGATGGAGGCGGAAATGAAGGAGGCCCTTGTGCTCAAATTAGGGTGCACGTCAAAGAACCCCAGGTGGTCTAAATTTCCGGAGCCCTCCACTACGGCGTCTCTCATAATAATATGGTGGTTGTGGGACCTTAAACCCCACATATATAATCAATCAGAATGCTCGGACATGTCTTCTATGTGTTTAGTCTCGTTGGTCAAAGTGGATTCTTTGATCTCAAACAACACGTCGTGGCCAAACACACATCTGGGCGGTGAGGGCTCTTGAGTCAGCAGTAGCTGTTCCAGTGGGTCTCGGGGCACATCGATGGCTGTGATGAACTTGTTCGGCTCCTTGACTTGGAGTGAATCAGCCGCTGGACTATATGAAATCTGCATGCCCTCAAGCGCTGGTGCACACGAAGGCCCCATCACAAATGGCTGCGGCTTATCGGTGGTATTTTTGTCTAGTTGGGCGGCAGTCGCGGAATACGAGAGGTGTGGTATGGAGTGTTGTTCACGGCTTGTATTGGTATTGAGCACGTCTCCTTCCCCGCCCGCGATTCTGTCTGCGCACGTGCTCCGGGGAACGTATGAACAATTGAAGTACCTCCCATGACCAACTAGCTCTCGGAAAGTAGGCTGCTTGGGGAGGGGCTAATCTGCACCTTTGGCACAATGTCTTTCCCGACCTTGGATGCCGAGAGGTACACTGTCGAGTTGTTGAGTAGCAGAGATGTAAGTAACGGTCGAGCATAGGTCGTAGCCAATGCGTCCGAAGGCTGCAATGAGCTTGGTGCTCCAGTCGGTGTTGGACTGCTACCTCATGCCTCCACGCCGCGGCACTATCTCGAAACCGGTCAATGGCAAAGCATCTTTTCTGTGGCTTCATCCAGAACACACGCTTTGCGTGCGCTTTGACAGTTGCCACCCAGCGGTCGCAGTCATTCTGAAGCCCGCCAAATTCCAGTGGCTCGCTGACAGCTTGTGATAATGGGTCGGCACGGAAAAATGCAGAGAACTGAGTCGAAGCAGCCGATCTGATTTGAGAGCTGCAGGAGGGCGCACGTCAGCTCTCTGCGTTTCTCATATGAGCAGGCCTCAAGGTCTTGTGAGGCGGCTGCATCGAACATGCGTTCGCTTTCACTCAGAACTGGTAAGATGGCAGGAAACAGTGCTGAGCTCGTCGCTGTAACTGCGTTGACCGTGGCATGGAGTCGCGCGATGGTACGCCACAGCTCCACGGCACTGTTGCATTAGGACTCTGAACTACTTTGGTTTGCGTCTGCGGAGCACGCGGTGCTAGTAGAATTTATGGTGACGACATGCACGTTCAAAGAAGCCTGAACAGCGTCCCTTTGATGTTCACCCGCTGTAAGAGGACCTGGCACGGGATGCAGGCCACCGGAAGCGTGAATGGTGTTCTCAGATGAGAGCAGCCCATGCACATTCTAAGATGAAGGTGGTAGCCTGCCATCTGTAAGGTGGTGCCCCGGAACCACCGAGGAGGCATGGACGCCGTCCGTGGTTGATTCGGTGGGTAGGTGCAGCAGTGGTCTGGTCATGAACTTCATGTTCGAGTAAGCGTTAACCGCGTTTCTACGATGCGAGAACCACGCTGCAATGATCCACAAGGGTACAGACAGGTGGCTTGAGTCGCAGGGTTCACTTGTCGGACCAGTGCTCTTGGCAAAATCTATGGCCAAAGACGTGCAGATGGCGTCCCTTGTCGTGAAATGGTAACGTGTACTGGAGCCACCGAGGAGGCCTTGACGCCATTCCCGAATGGTGGTGGCTCTGGCGGCAGGTGAACAGCTGCCGGGAAGGCCTGGACGTCATCCTGAAACAGCACTTACGACTGCTGCATTGGCGACTATCCTGGATGACGGGGCTGGGACGTAAATTATTTCTTCGCTGGCTGCGACATTGTAAGAGAGAAACAAAAGGCAGCACCCATACACGGGGATGGATGTTCTTTGTCTGTTTGTTTGTTTGTTTCTCTATCTAAATGGAACGTACGAGCTTTGGGAGATTGGCCAAGAAGAAAGCTTTTAGACTGTTAAGTGTTGTTTTAAGTAGGGTATGAAATTGAAAGCCGAAAATAAAGAATTAAATGGCAATAATACGTAAAACATTCGCTTTACCTACAATAGTTTACTTTTGAGCTTGTATTCCAGATTGCCATATTAGGCTGGTGAAAACAATTTTGAAAACTAGAATAATACTGAATAAAATAACGAATAATTCTAAATACCATATGAAAATGATATTCGTTGAGTAGTTATATTGAAAAATCACATGTTATCAAAAGCATTCCTGTGGCAATATCCCAAGCCCAAGGCACCAAAGCTTAAAATATTTTCCTGCTGGACACGACATCGGAATCCGGTGATCGTCACTTCTGATTCTCGAGAATGGCTCCACTGCGATTACCATGGATAGTTTAGGTGATTATATTCCGTCCACGTGGTTATTGCTTCCACCCTATCTGTGTGAATGATTAATCTTCTAAACCTGATTGAGGTGCAGTATTTTATCACCGGGATAACCTAGACTATCCGGAGATCTAGCGATGAGCGGGCTAAGGCGCCAGCCATTTCATCTATCGTAACCCATATGACCTGGGACCCAAATATAATTTCAGGTGCTTCAGCTGAGACGGGACTAAAGATCATTACGTCATGGTGGCAAGACATGTATTAGAAGTTGCAAGAGCAATGCATACTGAAAGCCAATCAGTAATTATAACAGCTCTGTTCTAATTCATAGGAAGTTTTTGCAGTGCCATGATGATTGTCATTAGCTCTGCCTCAAAAATTAGAGTGGTAGCCTCACGGCGAATTACCAGTGAAGATATTGGGAGACTATTGCTACGCCTGCGCTTTCCTTATTGACAGAAGCATCTGTAGCTATTACGTCACGTGTCTGTATGTGCTCCAGGATATCTGTTAACCTGCTCTCTAAGAATTTGCGGGATTGAAATTCAATTTGTGGAGGAAAGATCTCATAAGTTTTGTACAAAGAATCTGGTTTGATTTTGTGAATGCAATTACCTCACTAAAGTTGGCATTTATACTTGCCAGTTTCTTGTGTACATATATTATCTGTGGTGTACGAAAACGAGGCCAATGAACGAGAAAGAATTAATCTGGGCCACTGACAAACATATATTCAGCTGTTCTTACTGGTAAGCTGTAAAATTTACAAATGTCTGTACTGTCAACAATCGCAATCGACAGAGCAATGTAGGCAGAAATGCTTTCTGATAAATAACAATATTCACTGCAAACCTAGGGAGCCCCAGACACAAGCGCAAAGCTTCCCGCTCCAAGAGAACCAGCGGCTTTGCTTTGTGCACAGGTCCTACTAAAAACAAGACATCCTCGTCCTTCCAGCTCCCCACCCACCGGAGCCCCAGTATCTTTCTTGGTCATGACAATAAATATATATATATATATATATATATATATGTATATGAAGCCTAAAGCCTAATGTGAGATACGTGGCCTGATTAATACGCCATTTGTTAAATCATTATGACTTTTTCTTCCATAGCTTCTACCAACCATAGCTAGCTTCTCACGTCATCGAATTCTCCCTACCCTGAAACAATGCGTGAGTCGCAATCAGCAAACTAACAGGAAACAGAGGGTTAAAGAAAAAAAACGTCAAATTGCACAGTATTACCATTTCAGAAAGGTCTTCCTTAACTCCCTCAACAAATTCACACCAAAGGGAAACAGTCCGGTCATATGATGTGTTTTGTATCATACGATTAGAACTGCTCATGATCACATCATCCTTAACGATTCATTTGCTTTATTTCAATGATGGTGTGACACTTGGCAAATGCAAATCAACTTCCGCAAAACGGTATCCATGTCATTTTCCGAGCGTTCTTCCCCCTCTCTATTTACCTATTCGACTAATGGTTGCCCTCGGAATTGTTTCACCATGCCAATACCTCGGTCTCCTTTTCACTCAGGATTTATCTTGGTCCCAACACATCGATCTCATGTGCAACCGTGCGCTTAAAAAATTAGGCTACCTACAACGCACTTTAAGTTCAGCAGCTCTCAGCATACGGCTCCTCACTTATAAAACACTGGTTTGTCCAATATTGCAATATACATCTGTTGTGTGGAACCCACACAAAATTTCGGAGATCAACAGAATGGAATCTGTTCAGAAGAAAGTTGTACGCTTCATTTATCGTCGCTTTGACAGGTATTTTTCACCAAGTTCTTATCTTCCTATCTTACAGCTTACCAGTCCATCTTCCCGTCAACACGTTTAATGTTTGAAATTTCTTCATACCTTAATTATTCCCCACGGTTTCTTTACTCAGCAAATATATAGCACGCGCTAGACCAACGACCACACGAAATTACCATGAGTTAAACATGTCTACCTTTGCTCATCGTACGATGGCGTTTATATATAGTTTTTTGTTGATTCTATTGAATTGTGAAATTCTTTGCCTGGTTACGTTCGATCTTTATCACTGGATGAATATTTATTGTATATTACTAACCATTGATGTACAGCGCACTTGTTATGCTATTCTATGTATGTATTTGCCTACTTTTGCGATAGCCCTGTGGCGCTGCAGTATGTTGAAGTAAATAAATAAATATCTAGGGGAGCTCTCCAGGACGAGGTTGGCTGTTGCGTCCACGTCCACGCCCTGCAGGTCTGTACTGATGACGACAAGGGTTAAGGTTTTGTGACGAATGTACAAGGGTGGGAGTCTGTGTGGCATGTCAAGGTCGGATGTTTTGGGCATTGAGTCCCGTATCGTGGCTGCAACATACGCTTAACTTCTAGTCATTGTGCGCAAGAACCAAGGTTGATGGAGCGATGTCTGTTTAATTGCGTTGTAGAAACGGTAGCTTCTGGTGCCTTTCGTAACTTTCTGTGGTGTTCTGTGAGTTGATTGTGATGTAGACACAGCCTTGAGAACTGGCGCAGAAAACGTAGCTGAAGTTGGTCTCAGCTAAATTGCCTTACATGTTGCCTTTTTGTTTGCTTCTTTTGTTGGTGTTACTTCTGATGACTACAGACCAGATTTAAAAGCACTTTCAGGCGCCAAATATTTTTGAGAAAAAGACTGTTTTGGGCTTTTAAATTTTTGATTGATTGATTTATTTATGTGTAGGGTTTAACGTCCCAAAACCACCATAGGATTATCAGAGACGCCGTAGTGAAGGGCCCCAAAAATTTTCACCACCTGGGGTTCTTTAACGTGCACACAAATCTCAGCACACGGGCCTACAAAATTCCCGCCTCCAATGAATATGCAGCTGCCGCAGCCGGGATTCGATCCCGCGACCGGCGGGTCAGCAGCCGAGTACCTTAGCTACTAGACCACTGCGACAGGGCGCCTCTGAATTTCCATTTAAAGGCACAAATATATTTTACAGAACTTAGGTTATTGAAGAACTATGTGTGGGATCTGTGTTTACGACGGGAAAACTAACAGAAATGTTTTAGTGTATCAAGATACGATGCTTCAGCATATCAATGTAATTTTTCCCGCGTCTACATCGGGCAAATGAGACGATGCATAAACGAGCGCCTTAGGAAACAGTGGTAAAAAGGTAACAAGGTAGACAAAGGGGCGCATCTTGTTTCTCACTTGAACTCCTGCATTGGCTGTTCGCCACGGTTTCATGAGACGCTGATTCTAGGAAGAAGCAGGAATGAAGATGCAAAGGCCTCTTTGGAAGCTTATCACAGTAATAAAACTTGAGCTGATTGTAACAGTGATACCTCCGTTTCTTTGCACGCCATAGAATATGAATTTTCGCGTGCACATCTTGGTTAGGATATCGTGGTTTACGTGTGAAATATGACCCCACGCATGTGTGTTGAGGTGTTGTGGTGCGATGTATTGTAGACTTTTATCTGTTAAAACGTGTACAATACGAAGCTGTGCATGCGCATGCAATGTACGTGGTTTTTGCATATATGTGTGATGATGTAAGAAGAATAAAGCAGTTGTTAGTTTGGCGTTAGTCTGTTTCTTCACCTTCTTAGCCCCTACACGGTGGTCTAGTGGCTAAGGTTCTCCGCGGCTGATCAAATCCCTGCTGCGCCAGCTGCATTTTCGATGGATGCGAAAATGCTGTAGGCCTGTGGGCTCGGAATTTGGTGTGCGTTAAAGATCCTCAGGTGATTGAAATTTCCGGAGCCCTCCATTACGTCGTCTTTCATAACCATATGGTGGTTTTGTGACGTTAAACCCCACATATCAATCAAATCGATTCCTCACCTCTTTTTTTTCATTCTCCGTATTGTTTGCGCCAAAAGAGTTCACTTCTAGTTGTGCAAAATACCTTTTCTTCTGTTATAGTTCATCATGGTGGGTCAAGTGTCGACCGTCGGATAAAGAAGCTTTCGCGTATCTTTCTTCTCGGCATGATTGGAAATAGCAAATAGTCAGAGCGCTAATAGGTGAGAAGGGTCTTTTAGCCTCGTTTTAACTTGGTTGAAGCGTACAGGGTCAATTTTTATCTCTGTGAACACTAAACACCATAAAGCGCCCTGCACCAGGTTTGAAAACTTCGATGAGACAGGAGTAATGTATTGTTACGAAAGCCGGTGACGCCAACACGGTTCCGAAGGCGCCACTGCTTCGAACTCCATCGGGAAGGTCGCCAACCGTTTGGTAGCGTAGGTTTCTCAGCTCGCGACTGCTTCTGCGCAGAGCTAATAGACGAGTGGACGAGACGACGGTGAGTTAAACAAGGTTTATGTACAGCTTATATACAGAGGCGTTACAAATTCGCCACTAACGCCGACAGCTTAGAGACTCGGACAGCCGAGCTTTCTCCTCTAACACATAGGTCTACTGCTCGCGACGCACCGCAGGGATTTTTATATGCACCGGGAGGATTCATTGAGTAACCAAATGTCCAACCAGAAACGCCGCTGGCCGTGAGGTCAGAAATTTCCAATGGGGTCGCCGCTGGGCCGCGTCATTCTCATTGAATCCGCAGCCGCTGCGCTGCACGTGGCTGCACCCAAGGACGAGTGACGTCGCCACGCATTGCGTCTGACTCGCCAGACAGGAAGGCGCCGATTGCTTCGACAGGCTCGCTGTGCGTGCGCGACAGAAAGGCACCGCCCCGTGATGACGCCGTTGAGTTGTTCGCGCCAGGCGGGCTCGCGTGCTGGCCTTGACACAGATTGCCTTTTTCAGAGGCATGGACGTTCGGTGTGGACCCGCAGGCATAACAGTATGCACTGGAGCTCACGATTCCATCTGAGAAAGTTTTGATGCTACGCGACCCGGAAACAGGTAAATTATCAGACTGAACAGGCGCCCCAACATGGGGAGATGCCGTATGGAAAGAAAGGCCCTGCGTGCGTCAAAGTAGTACGTGAGCTAATCGATGGGCAATCGATGGCCAATAAGTTTAATATTGTAGCAGTCATGAATTTCCAGGTTTCTTGGTAGATTGTGACGTAACCATCACATGTCACATACTTGAAAAGCTCATCGGCATTGATAACGTATTCATGTTCATTGCCGCAAAATGATGGGGCCCGTCATTGCACTACATGCTGCAACTTTATACAGCCCTCTTTCTCGGACTTCTACGCTACAGCCTCTCTGGCCTGTCTAACACGTGCCAGCTTAACATCTGCGCACTAATGAGCGTATAAGCCAAAGCACTTCAGAGATGTCTTGGCTTTCCAAGATGGTCATCGACAGTGACAACTTGTGTTATCGCACAAGAGCAGCCAGTCACAAAGTGTGTCATTGTCGATACGCGGAGAGCGCACATTTGGCATATATTACGGCTTCCGTTACGTCATATAACGTGCTTGACAGCGTGCAGGCCCCGTTCATTATTCTGTGGTATTGTGGCGAAACGCTAGGGCACACTACCACCTAGCTTCAAAGCTGCGATGTGTCTGGCATCTGCGTTATGGGGTTTCCGTCAACCTGACGTGCTCTTATCGGTTCCTGGAAACATTAGGAAGGTATGAATGTCAGCTCTGAAGCATTGACTTTGCATCTGTTAGAAGAAACGTACTTTGACCGCATACATCTTTACAACGATGGCTCCACTAATTTCAACAGCTCTACAAGAGCAGTCTTTGTTCCATCTGGTAACGTCTTGCTACAATGCAAAATCTGTCACGCCACGACGTCGACAGCAGCAAAACTTGCAGCACTTCAAGGTTCTGTCAAGTACATTCTTCAGCTGCAACCAAATCAATGGGCCATCTTTTGCGACTTAGGTCAGCCTTACAGACACTACGGTTCGTTCTGCTTCACTGATTACACGAACAATTAGTATATCAGATAAGGTGCGGCTGCCACGAAGCGCTCAAAAAAGGTGATGGTATTTATTTCAATAGTTGCCGAGTCGTTGCGGCATTGTCGGCAATGACTACGCGGATGAAGCTGCTAGATGGGCTCGTGACCAAGATTGGTGGACGCCCCTACCACTCTTGAGAACGAATGCTGCAAGGCGACTAGAATCACTTGCTCGCCGTGTAAATCTCTTGAAATGGAATACGAAGGGCTTATCCAACGTGCGCCTGTATTCTATTGACCGAAACTTTGTTTCAGCGCATTGTGGGAGCTTCGGTGGCATACTCCGTTTGCCACCGAAGCTCCCACAATGCGCTGAAACTTTTCTGTGTCGCATGAGGTTGGGAGTGAGATTTACGAATGCGTAATCTTGTCTCCGTGGAATCGCGAGCAGTGCGGCGTTTGACATTTGCAACTGCGAGGACATGCAGGAGCACATTATATACCACTGCCCAGCATACCAGTCAGAACAATGTGTTATGGTAACCAGACTCCGTCAGCCGGATTCGCAACCACTTACAGAAAAGAAGATTTTGGGACCTTTGCCAACGTTTTCACATTCGCGCACGCCCAGAAAAGCTCTGTTGTCACAAGCGCTAGTGAAAGAACAGCGTAAGACCGTGCCGTTTGGTCTGGATCTGACTATTTATCTATCACTATCTATGTCTTCTTTCTTCTATATCTATTTCCTTTCAATTATTCTGTCTTTCCCCTACCACAGTGTTGAGTAGACAAGCGAGCCTAGCTTAGTTAACTTCCCTGCCTTTTCTCTCTAGTTCTATTCCTTTCTCACACTATAAAGTGTGTAGAAAGAAGCGTGTTTTAAAACAGTTCGCCTGGTTTGTCTATGCCGAAAAAAGCTTGATATTAGTGTGTTAATCATATCAATTAGATATTGAAGACAAATGTATGATAGCATGCAAGTATGAAAGTACACGCTTCATTATTATAGTAATGAAGCGTTTAAAATATGTCACTGGTGTGTACATGTGTATGTTACAAATGTGTACATGTATATATCATGTCACTTATGCAGATTGTATATTAGTGATTCGGAGGTCAAGACCTCGACTGAATTTTTAGCGACAAAATTTTAGCAAATAAAAAAATGGCAGCATATCCACGGAGTGAATGATGAAGTGGGACGAAACATCTGTCCGTCTATTCGTTCTTGCTTCCATCCGTTCATGCGTGCATCAGTGTGGCTGCCCCTGCGTCCATCCACCCGACCGTGCGTGCGTATGTTGGTGCGTCCGCACGTCCATCTGTTCGTCCGTCCATGCATTCGTCCATGCATCCGCTTTTGCGTCTATCCATGCGTTTATCCGTCCGTGGAGCCATCCATCCATGTGTCTATCTATGAATCTGTATGTGTGTTCGTTCGTCCACCTATTCAACACTCCAAGTACTACCACCTCGCATCTTTTCATCACATATTCTTGATATAGAAGCACCGTGATCCAGCGGGCATTCTAAGGACAGAACGAGAGAAGGCACACGCGCATTTTCTTACGGCTTGCGCGTCGTATCTACTTCCCACCTTTAATCACCTCGAGTTTGAAGTATATACTAGTTCACTGTAGTTATGGCACCGTGGGCCAACGATCGCATACCTTTCTTAAACCAAGGAGGTTACACCCAGTGAGTATGACGTAGCAGCCCTTTCTTGTCAGATAGTGCTCAGTGTCCCTGCCAATGGCTGCTAAGGGGTAATGAGAGACAAGAGAATTCGTCTTTTAGTAACGCGCATGCTGCAATTTTTTTATTGTTCAACAGCGCACAGAAGAAATTTCCCACCGGCACCACATTTGAGGTCAAAATATAAGACTAGGTACACACTACGACTACTACTACTACTACTAGTAGTACGAGGGACGAACGGGTGCCGCTTTAAGGAGCTTCACCCCTAAAAAGCATTTCTAATCCTGCCTTCATAGGAATCGACGTAACACTCAAGTACGGCGTCTCCTTATAAAGATGGTTCAACGTTTACGGCGCAATAATGCAAGAGTGCTCACAGTGTCTTTTGGTTTTGGGAAAACGTATCGTCGTTGAACAGCGATACACCCTTGTTGACAATTGGTCTTGGTGGCACATTCCCGTAAAAACAGCCTCCTTTATCAATAAAAAACCTTAGTGGTAGGTGCAGTACTTAACAATGAAAAAGTTACCCTAGAAAGTGGTGCGACAGCCGGATGAGCATCTAGGATTGGATGCAAAATTTGGGCTAAAGTTACTACAATATATTCTCACCCTTGGCCAACTAAATGAATAACATCATGACGGGGCCATAAGTATAAACAAATCACAGCATATCCATGGGGTGAATGATGTCGAGTGGCGAAGCACTGGAGAGAATCATCGGTGAAACCGTGAATCTTCCGTGTGTAATTCACCCAGTCAATCGTTGTGTAAAGACATCGTGAGAAACACTATGTGTCTATATATAGAAATCAACTTTTACTTGTTATTAGAGACGATGGATGGCATGCGATGTCCCTTTATTATGACGGTTTTATGGTCCGTAAAATTAAGAGTGAGTGTTTTCTACATACGTTGCGGTGAAAAAATTGCAAATACTAGGTCAATGCATGTTCCTGGGATCGTGGTTGGTTTCATATGGCCATACGATATACATCCAAGCGTCCATGTACGCGTCCGCCCGTCTGTTCGTGAGCTATGTGTCCGTACGTACACGAGTCCGTCCATCTATCTACCAGTCTGTTAGTCTGTCTTTCCGTCAGTCCATGCGTCCGTCCATGCGTCCATCTAGTGAACACTCCAAGTACCCCTGTGGTACATCTAGAGCGGATATGTGCCACAGGTATCTACGTACATCACCAACAACAAACACCATGGGATGTACAGGCTAACGCGCTAAGGAGCTTTGCCCCAAAAACAACGCACGTCTTTACACACTTCAAACCCGGCCGCGATTTCTCACGGCACGAGAGTAACTGAGAGACGCGATGCGATGCACTACTACAGTGGGGTCAGGCATCTGATTGTCGCAGAACTATTTTGATAGGAATGCACGGTACGAACATGGCCCACACTTGGCCTAAGGTTACTACGTCGCAGTGTGTCAAGGTGTAAACAAAATTGCACCTCTCCTATCGGCAAGGCGCCGAATGGCATGTACGCGTAGTTACGGCGCCTCGCAGCACATAATCGTGAAGAACATAGTCATAATGTGCGACTCTTTTACCACTCGCTGACTACGACGCAACTTCGCCTACCCAGACCAGTGAGATGAAAGTGCCAGATACCAAATGCGTGCTTGCGAGGCCTCCTGAAAGTCAGACCTTGGGGCACTGAATAGCGTTCGCGAAATATGTTGTCGCCAACCGAGAATTTCAGGGTGCCATTGAAAAAACTTGTTTATTGAAGTTTTCAGGAAAAGCTGTTATAAGGTCACAAAACCGTGCGCGGCGTAGTTGTCCGCTGCCGCCACCGCTGCTTCTTACCACTAACGCATGAAGTAGGAAATAAAAACACGGAAGATCCATGTGGGTTTGTACCCTTGTCCACTGCGTGCCAGCCAGTATACTAACACTAAGCCACGCCGGTTCTTGAAACTTTCTTGCGAATTGGCACTAGCAGTCTTGCTGTTGAGAAAGAAAGCACGTTATTATTACTAACGAACTGTTATAGAAAAGCTAAAGAACAACCAGGTGTCAGATTATGTGAATTGCGCAGCGAGTTTGTCATCGAATGCGCTAACACTTTGCAAAGCTTGATCTTGTTAACCTATTACTGTGGCGCACACCCACTCTGGGCGATCGTGATGATTACAAAAGCTTCTGGGATAATTCTTCATCATCATCAGCGAAAGCAAAAGAAGTTCACAATGTTCCTTGCAACTGTGCAGCTGGTACCACGCTTCTTTGAAGAATGATGAAGGATGGCATCGTAAATGTTTGCTTACTACACAATGACTAGTGGCGTAGTGGGTACCCTGCAAGTGTGCTTACAGCAGTTACCCAAAGAGTGTTAAAAAAGGCTCTTCAAGGGGCCCTGCAACACCTGTTGAGCATGGTGAGAAAACACCGCCGATTGGTAGTAGAGGCTCCACACAACACGCGAGTCAATTATTATATTGCAACACGCAGCACAGAATTCGTCATAAATTATCAAAGTCAGATAAATATAGCTATCTCTACTCTCCACAATTCAGAGAAAATAAGCCCAGTAAGCCCATCATGAGCCATGGGCTGATTTAAACATGGCGCGCTTGGTTGTTACAAATGTCGCTGTGAGAGGCCGTCATTTGTCCACGCGTGCACGCGCGATCGCACTGAAAAAGCCACGCATTCAAATGAAAAAAAGAAAGAAAAGAAATGCTCAAGATCACGAGGCGAGAATGGCGTTCCTTGTTTGCTTCTCCCGTCCCTCCTTGCTTGGCTTCCAGCACTTTCAGCGGAACGAGAAAAAAGAGTGTGATTGCAGCATGTGGCAAATCTTTGTAAGTCCACTTAAACTGGACGGACTCTTAAAAAAATTGCGGCGTTTAATTTGTGACGTAATACGCTTTCACAGTAAAATAATTCCAGAATTACCCAAAAAAGTTTTTCAGGGCCTCTCTAAAGGCTACTCCTCTATAGGTTTCGGTGTGACAGTGCTGCGTGTTCAGCAGAGGCCTAGCTGTTTTTTCTTAGCCATTTGATTAGGGGCATTTTTTGACATATCCGTCACAGGAACAAATCACCAATGCATACGTGAACCTCGACATACAACATTGTCATGTTAACAGAAATATGCAGGTGATCAAGGGGTAATGCAGTTTTCAAAACTCGCGCTAAGTATACCGCTAATGCCATTTTTGAGTAACTGTCGGCGCATTTCTTTTTCATTTCGTAATTACTGCTGTTCCACTACCATGACTCATAGGTGTGTAGAAAGAAGGTACGAATAACTTTTCCATCTCGCGCTGGGAAAGGTGGTGGCTTGCGAGGCGATGATATCATGGCTGAAATGGGTATCAGCCGGATGCTTCGGAAACGTTTCTCGCGAAATTAGGTAACTTATCGCGATTAACTCCTGGTCCATTCAATAGCCTATATAATTTTAGACCTTGTCATTATAATGTTAGACTTGAAGAAGACAGTCAGGTGTTGAAAGGTGCCATTTAGTAGGTCGGAGGGGGGGGTCCACTTAGAAGCGGGCGGGTAATTAGAGATCCTCCCGATGCTCCCTTCATTCCTAAATGGGAGCGGCAATCGCACTCACCGTAGTCTTCGTTGTCTTCATCCATGTGTGCAACATTTCTCTCCGCGCAAACGAAGGCCGCCAGACCATTCAGTCGCGTTGTCTTGGCGTGTATTTTCTCAGGCGGCAACCTGAGCCACTTGAATCTTGGCCGTTCCTCGACCACCTACCTTGAGGTGAGCTAATACATAGGAGACCTCTGTGATTCTGTCGACATTGGCAAAAGCACCGTCGTAAATGGCCTTAAACTTTTGGCATATACGGCGCTTGCGCATGGCAGTCCACAACCACAACAAAACAACGCGGCGATAAGACGGAGGTCAGTGGTGAAGGTCATAGAGTTCTTTTGCTTTGTCTTGCAATGCTAAGGTGCGTAGGCGAGCTATGCGACACGCCTCTTCGGCAAGGCAGAGGGTGTCGGTCATAGTGACGTTGTCGTGATCACATAAAGGTAAGGTTTTGTTGATTGTGTGCCGAGGCGAACGTGCATATAGCAAAAAAAGAGGGCTATCACCTGCAGTCGCATGCTTCGCGGCGTTTAACGCGTACGTGATGGACGGTAGCACGCCATCCTAGTTGTGGTTGGATGAGAAATTCATATACAGCATGTTGATAATCGTGCGGTCGGTATGCACCGTCAGTCTATTCGTTTGGGGGTGGTATGATGTCAAGTGACGCAGGCAGTATTCACACAAACGTAGTAGCTCTTCCACGACATCCACTGTGAATTGTCGTCCACGATCTCTGATAATGAGGTGAGGTGGGCCGTGTTGGAGGATGACGCACTGTAGCAAGAACGACGAGACGTCACTCGCGGTTGCAGGGGGGGGGATGGCCGCTATCTCGCAGTAGCACGTGTGGTAGTCGACGCAAACATTTATCCATCGGTTGTTCTTAGGTGGCTTCTGAAGTGGGCCCAGGAAGTCATTCTTCACTTGTTCGAAAGTCCGCTTGGAGTTGTCATCGACTGCAGAAAACCAGCTGTAACAATAGATGGACGTTTGTGACGGTTAAATGACATGCAGATGGCCACATAAGTCTCAACGAACTTTTGCAAACCTGGCAAATAAAAGCGTTCTTTCGTCCGGTGAAGCATAAACGCTGAACCTAAATGTCAAGATGTAAGGTTGTCATGCAGGGGAGCTGTTCGCAGGATCTCCGGGACAACCAAAAGGATATGTGCGCAACTGCTGGAGAGGTCTGGGAAAGTTGGCGACACAGACGCTACGAGGTAGTCAAGGTCATAGGCATTACAGTTCATTGTGCCAAGTGGCATACGTAGAAGACAGTCCGCATTGGCATATCCTCCCCACCACGGTGGTCTAGTGGCTAAGGTACTCGGCTGCTGACCCGCAGGTCGCGGGATCAAATCCCGGCTGTGGCGGCTGCATTTCCGATGGAGGCGGAAATGTTGTAGGCGGAAATGTTGTAGGCGGAAATGTTGTAGGCCTGTGTACTCAGATTTGGGTGCACGTTAAAAAACCCCAGGTGGTCAAAATTGTTGGAGTCTTCCACTACGGCGTCTCTCATAATCAAATGGTGGTTTTGGGACGTTAAAACCCACAAATCGAATCGACATATCCGCGACCACTCTTGTAAGCGAAGGTAAAGCTGTAATCTTGCAGCCGGAGTGCCCAGCGCGCAAGGTGGTCGCAAGAGTCACGAAGGTTGACAAGCCAACAGAGTGAGTGGTGGTGCATGACGACATGGGATGGGCGTCCGTATAGGTAAGAGAGAAACCGCTGAATTGCAAAGATTATTGCCAGACATTTTGTTCCGTGAAAGTTTAATTTTGCTCCGGCCGCCTTAGGAAGCGACTTGCGTATGCGGCGCCGTGTTCGCGGTCACCGTGCCATTGGATTAGGACGGCTCCGATACCTAGGCTGCTAGCATCTGTATGTAGTTTTGTCGGAGGAGGGCTGAAGTGCTCAAAAACGGGTCGAAACGTCAAAAGAAACTTCAAGAGACGAGACGAAGAATCTCGCTCCGGAGTCTATTCAAAGGAATTATTCTTTTGTAACAGGCACATGAGAAGACACACAATGTCGGCAAACTTCGGAATAAAGCGGCGTAAGTACGAACAAGGCACCAGGAAACTACGGAGCTCCTTGACAGAACGTGGGGCATTGATCGTCTCAACTGCTCCTGTCTTTTCGGGATCGGGACGGATGCCATCCCTGTCAGCGAGATGGCGAAGCACAAGGGTCAGGCGCTTTCCAAAGTGGCATTTCCTCGAGTTTAAAAGTAGGCCAACGTTTCGGATGCAGTTCAAAATAATATCCAGACGTGAGTTGCGCTTAGTGAACATGTGTCCATAGATGACGATGTCGTCGAGCTAGCGCATGGAGTTGTTCCAGTTAGAGCAACGCAGAATGGTGCCCATAAGGTTTTTGAACATTGCCAGAGCACTGCATAGTCAAAATGGCATCACGTTGACTTCAAAGAGCCCATCAAGAGTTGTAAAGGCTGTCTTTTTTGTCCTCTGGGTGCATCGAAATTTGCTAATAGCTGGATTGTAAGTCTATAGAGGAAAAATGAGTCCGATTTTAAGCACTCTATTGTGTCTTCTATACGTCACTGTGGGTATGCGTCCTTTTTAGTCAAGGCATATAGTCAGCGATAGTCGACGCAAAATCTCCAAGATCCATCTTTATTCCTAAAAAGGACTACCGGTGCTGCCCACTGACTGCATGACTCTGGTATCACTCCCTTTTACATCATTTCCTGCACTTAGTCATTGATAATTTGTCGTTCTGATGGGGAAACGCGATATGGTTGTTGCCGAATCAGAATTGCTATGCCAGTGTTGGTGGTAAGGCTCGTTTTATACATGGAGATAGTGGTTACGGAAGTGGTTAGGTCAATAGCTGTCACTAGGTGGTATGTGGGCTGGCCGCAGGGCACCACCACGAGGCTGTTCAGAGGGTCGTGAAAAGTCGAATGGCTTGTAATACCGAGGAACCACCCGATGGATGGGAAATCGCAATATGTGGCCTGGAACACCGCAGGAACAGCACACCGGCACAGGTCGAAACGACTGTCGCTCGGTGATGATTTCAGCGTCCTCATTTGTTCTTGTATAACTGATTTACAGGCCGGGTACGTGGTAAGGAGACGTCTGTTGTCGAGGCGGCATGTACTGAGGGCATCGGTCAAACCGCGAAGCTGAAAATCGCGTTGTCATCTTTAACTGTGGAGCTGGGCTGTACTCCACAGTTGCCGTGCTCATCGTTGGTTCCACACTCATCGTTGCCACGCTTATCGTTGGCACAGCGTTGGCGCACATCTATGGGGTCTAAGGGGGCACAGCCATAGCGTCACATGATGGACAATATCTTTGATTGATTCCGCACAATTTAAAATTTGTTTTGGACCTGTGTTGTCGACTGTGTGACCATGCTGTACGAGAGTGGATAGATGAGGAGATAGGCCCCTAATTGCCCACTATAAACAGGCTTGATTCCTTCATCGTAGGTTTTGGAATAACAAGTGGTACTATTAACCTGTTTAAAGAGGTTATCATGGCCCTAGATTGAGAAGATTTAGGAATAAGTGTGAATGAAAAGTATCTTGGTACCCTATGACTCACTTATGACAATGCATTGACGAGTAACTCAGGTGACGAATTACAGCTCGTGATTACTGAACTATACACGGAAAGCAGAAGAGTAGGTCTGAAAATTGATACGCATAGAACTAAAGTAATCTCCAACAGTCTTGGCTGAAAAACACCGCTCTTAAATTACTGGCGAGTCATTATGAATGATATCTACGTCTGTTCTTGAATAAGAAGGCATATAAATGCTCTTTCGTACCAGCACTTTACGGTGCAGAAACCTGGTAGCTTAAAAGGAGGTTTCAACTTAAAGTGAGGTTGACGCAGTGATAAATATAAAGCAAAATAGTAGGTTCAAATTTAACAGACGGGAAGACAGCAGTGTGCGTCAGGGAACAAAGACAGTAAAGGTTGTCACAGCTCAAATCGAGAAGAAGGATTGGACACGGGCCTAGGACGTAGCGCGTAGGCAGGACAAGCATTGGTCATGGAGGGTAGCTGAGTAGATTCCAAGAAAAAGGCAAATGAGAAAGCGTGAGACATATTTGTATACTTGTACCTAAACATAGACATATTATTCAAGACATACTTGTACCTTAGTAAGTGTTATTTTATTAATTTACTCATCTTTTCTGTCTTCAGTGTTATTACAATTTGAGTAATTTTGTTATGAAATTTTAACAGCCCCATGGTTTCGGAACTCCTCTTGTATATCTACTATGCAAGATGTTCCCTTTTCTGCGCTAATAGCTGAAAGAAACTTGAACATTACGTTCGCTGACAAAATTAAAAAAATT